>CM044003.1:11112746-11562746 GCA_024085815.1 Flaveria linearis
TAAAATATTTGTTGTTTTCTTGAAAAACAAATAACCTTCTTACATGGATTATCTTTTAAAAAAGTACCCTATAAAATCAGATATCTTCTTATTCTCTTTATATTGTATAGTGTTACTATATAGTGTTTTAACACGTACTTGTTCACAAGTCGATTGTATTTTACGTAAACCTTTATATTAGAAGGTAAACTTTCTGATTTATCTAACAATGCCGTTTCATGTAAAGATGTTCCAAATTGTCCAACCTAAAGGTGGGTTTTATTTTACTCGAATAAATTGCACGTGCGTAAATAATTGATTCTATTACATGTTTGATTTTTAATAGCACTTCAATCTTTTGGTTGTGTAACTGTCAAACCCCAAGCCTAATCAACGGGTCGCGTTCGTATGTTGACAATCAAACTGAATTGAACTTTACATTTTACACGAACCTGATCACGAGACGGCCGGAATATTACGTCGCATACATGACCACAAACCATGTATGAGATGAATGTAGGGGATTCGTAATTAAATACTTAAGTGATCTGAGAATAGATATGGGTTTGATCGAAGGTTTATTAAACCGATTAAACCGGACCATAAACATAATCAAAGGAAATGCTACTTATAATTTTGGCCTAGGTGTAGATCTATTTTAAAATCTAATAAATATCAAACTCAAATATTGTCACATCTTCTTTGAACCCTGAAGATGATGGCCTTAAACCCTAATCTCCATTTTCACATTCTCCCCCAATTATCCACAAGCAACAACAAAATTCATCACAATGCTTCCATCTTAAAGATCAATTACACCCCCCAACGTCGAATTTCACTTGCAGTTTCTAAAGACTCCAATTCAAGAATTGAAGATGACAAAAAAACCCAGAAAAACCCCTAAATCTCGAACAAATCAGGTCTGAAACCACCGAAAGTCCGAAAATCGAAGAAGAAAACCGTTTCCGACAACGATTCCTAAGAAACCTAGACGAGGTAGGAGGAGCGAAGCTGCTGCCGTTGAAGATTTCATGAGGAGTTCATTGGAGGAGACATTTGCAGCGATTCGAGAGAAAAATTCAGAGATTTTGGAAGGTACGGAGAGTGTAATTAAGGATAGAGTTGATGTTGATGATGATGAAGATGATGATAATGATGGTGATGGTGGTGATGATAAGAAGACGAAGAAGGGGATGGTGGTGGAAGAAGAGGATCCGAATTGGCCTGTGGATGCTGAAGTGGGGTGGGGGATTAGGGCTTCTGAGTATTTTCGAGAAGCATCCGATCAAGAATGTGATTGGGGAAGATGGAGTTGAGATTGATTGGGAAGGTGAGTTGGATGATAATTTGGTGAAGGAGATCAACTGTTTGGAGTGGGAGAGTTTTGCATTTCATCCTAGCCCGTTGATCGTGCTGGTTTTCGAAAGATATAACAGGTAAGGTTTATTGTTGTTCATCAAATCTTGATTTGTACTTGAAGGACTTATGGTTCAATGATGATATGTGGTTATATGCATTAGTAGTTATGTGTTCAGGATGCTTACATAATGAGCAATGTGTGTATGGGGCGCGTTCATAATGGAAGAACTTTGAGAACATTATAAACACTTGTACAGTCTGAAAGATTTAGTGGCAAGAGAAAGGATGTCTTATTGTAAAAAAGTTAGAGCAGTATGTACAAGTGTTTATGTTGTTCTTGCTGTTTTCAATGTGGAATTGGTTCTGATAGAAATATGCATATGGAATCTTTATGTACATACTGGATTGTTGGTAGGAGTCTTATTATATATTATATGATTGATGAAAGATTTGACACCTTATAAGTAGAGATGGATAGAATAGAATAACTTACTGTTTTAACGGTATTTGTAACTGTTTTAGTCGGTCTTTGGACGTGAGCTTAATTGGTTATATGGCTTCAAGTTACAATAATATGAATTAAGTGTTAAGATAATTGTGGAAAATGAAGTCCAATTTGTTCCTACGGAAGAATAATGTGTTCCTGCGGAAGAAGGAATTTGGTTCCTGCGGAAGGCAAATTGGTTTCCGCAGAAGAATAGTTTGTATTGCTTCCGCAGCATAGTGTAAGGACTTTGTTGTTTCCGTAGCAATAGTATAAGGGTGTAAAATGTAAATTCGATTGTTTAGTTTGTTATTTCTGTTAGATTCGATTAGTATAAAAGGAACCGGTGGGATTAGAATTAGATACACTGAAATCTTCTTAATTCTAGTTCTTCTGATTCTTGTAATCAATTCGATTCAATAAACGTGTATTCTTTGTATTTCTTGGGTGTTCTTGATTGTCAATTTTGTTCCGATTTTACAACAAGTGGTATCAGAGCCAAGGTTGGCTCAATTCAGGAGAAAGATAAGACAATTGAACGAAGGAAGAGAAATCAAGAAAGTGACCATGGTTTCCACGAATTCGAACTTGAGAAATTCGATGGAAAGAACGATTTTGGTCTGTGGCGATTGAAAATGAGGGCATTGTTGGTACACCAGGATTGGTGGATGCGCTCAGTGCCGAACCCAAAATTCCTGATGGAATTTCTGAAGAGAAGAAGAAGGAATTGCAAGAGAAGAGGAAGGAAGTCGTGGAGAAAGCCCACAGTGCGATCATCTTGAGTTTGGGTGATCGTGTGCTTCGTGAGGTGTCAAAGGAGACGACTGCCGCCAGTGTGTGGACGAAGTTGGAGATTTGTACATGACCAAGTCATTGGCCAATCCGTTGTACTGAAGAAGAGGCTGTACACGTTTTGTATGGGGTCCGGGAGACATTAGAAATCATTGTGACGATTCAACAAATTGATCTTGGATCTTGAAAACATAGAGGTGACAATTGATGATGAAGATCAAGCAATTCTGTTCTTGACTTCATTGCCTCAGTCTTATGAACATTTTGTTGATACCCTGATGTATGGGAGAGAAACACTCACCATGGAGGAGGTTCTTGCTGCGTTTAAACTCCAAAGAGTTAAAGAAAAGAGCGGATCCAAAGAATAATAGTGGTGAAGGGTTGTTTGTAAGAGGAAGGACAGAGGTGAGAGGATCCAAGAACAGGGGTAAGTCAAGATCCAAGTCAAAATTCAAAAGAAGATGCTTCGTTTGTAATTCTGAGAAACACCTTAAAGAGACTGCCCAGAATGGAAGAAGAAGAATGGTGAGTCTAGTAGTGATCAAGAAGGCGTAGTAGTGATCAGTGGGTGTTAGACTCAGGGTGTTCATTTCATATGACTCCCATGAAACATTACTTCAAAGAGTTGACATATCAAGACCTTGGTGTAGTCAAGCTTGGCAATGATTATCCATGTCCAATAGTGGGTATTGGAACAGTGGAACTCGAGCTTGATAATAAGTTGAAGGTGGAGCTCAGGGGAGTAAGGTACATTCCTGATCTAAAGAAAGTCTGTTGTCCTTGGGAACGTTTGAGAAGGAGGGTCATCATGTAGTTCTTAAAATGGGAAGGCTAAGGTGTTAAAAGGATCCTTAGTGGTTTTGTCTGGCACAAGGGACTAATAACACTTACTTGTTGAATAGTAAGATGAGTGTAGTGCTAACTTAGCCGAAGGAACTGAAGTGTATAAAGTAAATCAGTTGTGGCCACCACAGATTAGGACATATAAGTGAGCAGGGGTTAATGGAATTAAAGAAACAAGGAATTCTTGTTGATGTGAATTCGGATGGTATTGATTTTGTGAGCATTGTGTTCTTGGCAAAGCTCATAGGTTGAAGTTTGTAAGAAGCAAACATAAGTCTAAGGCCATCTTAGACTATGTTCATTCTGATTTGTGGGGGCCTACAAACACACAAGTCTTTAGGAGGAGCTAGTTATTCTTGTCTATTGTTGATGATTTTTCAAGAAGAGTCTGGGTGTATGTGTTGAAACACAAGGATGAAGCCTTTGAAAGTTCAAAGAGTGGAGGTCATTGGTTGAAACTAAACTGGCAGGAGGGTTAAGAAACTCAGAACAGATAATGGGCTGGAGTTTTGTAATAAGGAGTTTGATCAATATTGTAAGAAACATGGGATTGGAAGACATTTGACAGTTCCAGGAACACCCCAACAAAATGGTTAGTAGAGAGGATGAACAGGACTTTACTAAACAAGGTGAGGTGTATGTTGATTAGCTCTGGTCTGCCAAAGAGTTTTTGGGGTGAAGCAGTGACAACTGCTGCTTATCTGATTAATAGATCTCCTTCAACTGCTATAGGTATGAAAACTCCTATAGAAGTGTGGTCAGGAGAAAGTCCGGATTTGAGTAATCTAAGGGTGTTTGGTACTTTGCTTATGCACATGTAAGTCAGGGGAAACTGATCCTAGAGCTCAAAGGTGTGTTGTGTTAGGATACCCAGATGGAGTTAAAGGGCACAAGTTGTGGAGACTAGACAATGGAACTCCAAAGGTGTTGTCAGCAGAGATGTAGTAGCTTTCAGAGAAGATGTTTTCTACAAAGATGTTGTGGGAGGAAAGTTTAAGGATGATCTCAATGAGTCAAAGGGTGTTGATATTGTGGTGGAGCCTATTGTGAAGGAGCCAAGTATTAGTGAAGGAGAGAAACTAAATGGTTCTAGTAACACACAACATAGATCAAACATTCCTGCTGATGAGTCTAGTATTGCTAAAGATCGACCAAGGAGGCAGATTGTTCCTCCATTAAGGTTCAGAGATGGTGATAATACAAGTATGGTAGCTTCATGGTTGCTGAGAATGAAAGTATATATGAACCTTTGTCATATGAAGATGCTGTTAGAACAGAAAACAAAGAGAAGTGGATAGAAGCAATGAATGATGAGATGGATTCACTTTATAAGAATCAAACTTGGGAGTTGGGTGGATAACCAGTTGGTCAAAAGCTGGTAGCCTGCAGTGGTTATATAAAGTGAAGGAGGAAGTCAATAAGGTGATGGTCCTAGATTTAAAGCAATGTTAGTTGCAAAGGGATTCACACAAAGGCTGGTATTGACTATAATGAGATTTATTCTCCTGTGGTGAAACATTCATCTATCCGGGTTGTTTTGAGTTTGACTGCTGCTTTAGACTTGGAGTTGCAACAATTAGATGTAAAATTGCATTTCTACATGGGAATTTGGAAGAAAAGATTTACATGAGTCAACCTAAGGGATATGAAGTAAAAGGTAGTGAGGAAAAGGTTTGTTTGCTGAATAGATCCCTGTATGGTTTGAAGCAATCTCCTAGGCAGTGGTACAAGAGGTTTGATGACTATATCATCGAATGTGGTTTCTCAAGAAGTGCTTATGATTCTTGTGTTTATCACAAGGAGTACAACAAAGGTAAGTTCATATACCTATTGTTGTATGTGGATGATATGTTGGTAGCTTGTAGTGATCAAGGGGAGATTGATGATATTAAAGTCAGTTAATGAAAGAGTTTGAATGAAGGATTTAGGTGATGCTAAGAAGATTTTGGGGATGCATATACATAGAGACAGGGGTAATAAGGTGTTGAAGTTATCTCAAGAGTCTTATGTGCAGAAAGTCTTGTCGAATTATGCAATGGAGGGTTGTAAGCCTGTGAATACTCCATTGGCTGCTCATTTCAATCTTTCAAGAAAAGATTCTCTGTTACTGATGAGGAAAGGAGATATATGGAAAGAGTTCCTTATGCAAATACAGTGGGGAGTATTATGTATTTGATGGTGTGTACAAGACCTGATCTTGGTTATGCTGCTAGTTTAGTTAGCAGGTATTTGTCTAATCCTGGAAAGAAACACTGGGAAGCTGTGAAGTGGATACTCAGGTATCTTAAAGGTACTCAAGGTCATGGCTTGGTGTTTGTTGTGCTGATAAGGATCAACAAAACAAAGTGATTGGTTATGTTGATTCAGATTTTGCTAAGGATTTAGACAAGAGTGATCCATAACTGGTTATGGTTCAAAGTTATGGGGAATGTGGTCAGCTGGAAGGCTCAATTGCAACGTGTAGTAGCTTTGTCTACTACGGAGGCAGAGTACATTGCATTAACTGAGGGAGTTAAGGAGGCAATGTGGCTGAAAGGTTTTGTTGAAGGCCTGGGAGTAGACTTGCCAGATGCTGTGGTTTATTGTGATAATCAAGGTGCTGTACAGTTGTCAAAGAACAGCAGGTATCATGAAAGGACCAAGCATGTAAGGGTAAAGTTTCATTCATCAGAGAGATAGTGAATTCTGGTGAAGTGAAGGTGGAAGGCATTGATACAAGTCTCAATCCTGCTGATGTTTTTACTAAAGTTTTACCGATTTCGAAATTTGATTTCTGCTTGAAATCTTTGGGTGTTACTTGAAGACAATTGGCTTCAAGGTGGAGAATGTGGAAAAATGAAGTCCAATTTGTTCCTACGGAAGAATAATGTGTTCCTGCGGAAGAAGGAATTTGGTTCCTGCGGAAGGCAAATTGGTTTCCGCAGAAGGAATAGTTTGTATTGCTTCCGCATCAATAGTGTAAGGACTTTGTTGTTTCCGTAGCAATAGTATAAGGGTGTAAAATGTAAATTCGATTGTTTAGTTTGTTATTCTGTTAGATTCGATTAGTATAAAAGGAACCGGTGGGATTAGAATTAGATACACTGAAATCTTCTTAATTCTAGTTCTTCTGATTCTTGTAATCAATTCGATTCAATAAACGTGTATTCTTTGTATTTCTTGGGTGTTCTTGATTGTCAATTTTGTTCCGATTTTACAACAATAATACTGATTAGGTTTTTTTATTATTCAGGGCTAAAGTAATCAAATTGAATAATCAGGTGAGCAGTAAGCTTAAAGAAAGCTTATTATTGAGATAAAGGGCCGTTGAACACAAATCACTTTTAATCAGAAAATTGTGAGAACCACGTAACATATTACATATGTACCTATCGCTTTAGTTATGACTAGGCAGTTATTTAGAGCATGGTCACCTCCCTCTCTCTGCCACTACATCTAGTCTGCATTACGTATGAGTGCTTATGTGGTTTTCTACTTAAATTTGTTTTGTATTGGACGCACCCCAGAGAGATAAATATACAATTATTTAACTACCCTTAACTCTCATCAAATGATTATGTTAGATCACATTTAGGACATGTTTAGATATCAGTTTTTAATATGATCATTGCGACTTAAATAACAAGAATCAGATCTCTTGTTGCAATTTGTAGAGAAAATCATTTTTCTAAAGTAAGCTGGCTTTGTCAATCTATATTTGTATTTGTAAAATTGATCTTGATATGGTTATTCTCGCTCTTCAAAATTTAGCATGGTAATGTCGATTTTAGCTGAACTAGCACTGATTTTCTTCTGGGTTTTACAGGGCAAGTGAAAATTGGAGGGCCTTAAAAGAATTAGAGAAAGCTGCTAAGGTATATTGGAGTGCTAAAGATCGTCTGCCACCTCGGGTATGCAATAAAATTATAACTACTCAAGTCAATATGGCGGGTCAAACATGAGTAATTGGCCAAAACAGATCACTTTTATACGAGTCAAAACATATTGGGTTAACCCACAAACACATTTGTTCTCGTTTATTTGACCTGCTATAGATAATAAATAACCCAATCCGTCTGATTATTTAGTTTATGTTCTAAATACTTTACGCGTCTGTGAATGTAGACGGTAAAGCTTGATATGAACCTCGAGACAGACCTCGCTTATGCTCTTAAGGTTCGGGAATGCCCACAGATTCTGTTTTTACGAGGAAACAGAGTCATTTACAGGGAATTACGTAAGAATTTCCTTAGTCCTTTAACAATATATAATACACTGGTATGTAACAATAATCATTTATTCATTTATCATCGCCACTTATAATTCTTATTTGTAATTTGCAGAGTCGCGAACAGCTGACGAGTTGGTGCAGTTGATAGCACATTTTTATTACAAAGCCAAGAAACCTTCATGGATGAAAGATCAAAAACTGTATTCATAATCACATATAGACATAGATTATCTGTAAGTCTGTAACTCTACATTTTCATAGTAAAATTTTGAGATAAATAGATTTATTATTTATATAGTTTCATGTACTGTTACAATGAGAACAAAACCTGCAATTTCGGGTTAATCGGAAAACACTCCTTTCTCCAATGCCTGACCGATTTCTTTGATATGCAGTACGCAGTCGATTCTATAGTAATCATCGGATTTACACCGAGGGCGGTCGGCAGTAAACTGCCATCACAAACACATAACCCTTTTGCTTCCCAGCTTTCTCCATTTACATCCACACCGCCTTCATCTTCGTTGCTTCCCATTCTACAGCTGCCCATCTGATGGGCCGAGCTATACACCGTCCACTTTTCTACCCTAGATTTTGGACCACCAGGGGCTGTGACGGTGTCAAGAAATGCCTCCAAATCAGAACTTTAATTCCTCTGCTTATTATCCGTTGCCCGTCATTCCGGAATGTCCCAACTTCTTCAGCACCAGCTGCTACCAGAATCCTCAATGCTTGTCGTAAACCGATTCTCAGGTTCTCTTTATCAATATCTGTTAACCGGTAGGTGATTTTCCCCTCCTCTCGAACCTCACCTGAGCTTTGATCTCTAACTAACGAGAAAAGCTTTGTGATTCTTGGGTATCTGACCATTTGGTTCTTCATGTCGGCACCCGAGACCCATGGGAACAATGCTGCAAATGATGCAGGTCCCATAGAGGCGACCTCGACTATTGCACGGTTTGACTGTTCTCCGGTTGATTTGACTTTATGAAGGGAAGTTATGATTCCTCCCTCGTAACACTTCCCGTTGGGTGCTTCTACACCTGGCGGGAAATATCCCCATGCGAGTATAACAGGATGAAGGTGTAAGTTCCGGCCAATGTGGCGGTTTGTGAGCCCGCTTGA
The DNA here is from genome assembly GCA_024085815.1 of Flaveria linearis. NCBI lineage: Eukaryota > Viridiplantae > Streptophyta > Magnoliopsida > Asterales > Asteraceae > Flaveria > Flaveria linearis. The sequence goes on from CM044003.1 coordinate 11,121,539, forward strand.
AACCATCAGTGGTGGCGTCAAGAGGGAACCCGCAGCGGAAACCGTCACTCGTGATTTGATCCGTAGTTTTCTGGTGATGGTACTGCTTTCTGCGGTTGCAATCACGCCCCGGCACCTTTTCTGACCGTTGTTTTCTTCAAACACAAATGTTTCAGCTTTGCACCCGGTGAAAATCACCGCACCCTTTTCGACTGCGTCAACAAGCCAAGTGGAGTCTGTACCCTTTTTATCTCCAGTTTTACAACCGTAACAACACGAACCACAGTAATGACTTTCCGATGCATTTTGTGGAATCGTCTCAACCGTCACACCAAGACTCTCGCACCCTCGTCTTAGCACTTTGTTTTGAAACCCTTCATCTTTACATTCCTGAGTAACACCAATCCTGTTACACACAGCTTCCATTGCTGCTCGGTAATCCGAGGTCCCAAACATCGGGATCTTCTTATCCACCGCCCAATCCTCGAGCACATCATCCGGTGTCTTGATGGCAGCCGACCAGTTCACGGCTGAGCCACCACCAACAGTCGACCCAGCGAATATTGTAACCTTCCCGTCTAATGTCGATAATATCCCACCATTTTCATACAGCTCGTTCATCGATGGGCCTTCAAGTAGCGAGTAATCCTCAGGGACATAATAATGGCCTTTCTCGACCACCACCACCTTGTGGCCGGAGCTGGCAAGAACTGCTGCTGCAACACCACCACCACAACCAGAACCGACGATCGCGACATCACACTTGATGTCGTAAAACCCATCTTCACTATCTTTAACTTCAAGGCCTTTGGTCTGCACCAACTTCATGAATGTTGCATCACTTTCTTTCTCGGTTTCCACCACACCCTTATCGAGTGGTCTCTGTTTTTTCGGCTTGATCGAGCCATCATTTGGTGGTTTGACATCGTACCCGACAGCTTCCCAGGAAGGATTTTCTGAATTTTCATCAGTCTAACAAGAAAAAGTTATTATTACATATATAGGTATACCGTATACGTTAAGATGGTTTACGGAACCAATTTTAAGTATAGAAGTGTGAAAACCAGATAACACTTGTATCTGTTACTTTAGTTAGGGGTGACAATGGTTTACTTGTATCTGTTACTTGTATCTGTTACCAAACTAATCATACCCGAATCATCGGTTTGGTTATCTCACTTATGATTCGGTTACCATTGTTTTAATTGTCATAAGATAAGTAAACCCCTAGCTTTAACTGCGGTTTTCTACTTCAAATTGCTTCCATACTGATTGAATTTGGAGATTAAATTGAATGTTGTTAGAACTTACCAAAGAGAAGAAGACGTAGAGGCACATAAGCTTGACCATGATGAACACAACCCTGATTGGAATGAGAGATTTGTATGTATTTGACCATTTTTGAAGTATCTTTTCTCTCTTGTCCAAATCAAGATCAGAAAAACTGTGAATAAAAGGCCATTTGGTGTCCAAACAAATAGACCCACATATCAAAAGGGTCCCCAATTTTGTAGACAGTAGTATCAAAACACATTTCAGGAAGAACATCGCATCTGCTGGGTATCTCTTCACCATTTTCTCTGCAACCTACCCAAAACAACACTTTTAATAATAATGCTAAGGGTTAATATATTAAATATGTAACAAATAATAATGATACGGGTGTATGAAAGTATGAAACTATGAATATGTAATTGGCTCGAATGCATTTATGTCATATTTTAATCAATCGAATAGATGTATAACTACCTTAATCAATCAACTAGATAGATAGAAGATGTGTATATCAGAATATGTAAATATACATGATTATACAAAATGCTTGTTGAGTGTATGTAATAGTGTATTTAAATGATAATATAAAGTATATGTATTTAAATGCTCTTTAAGAATAGAGTTCTACAATTTATCATGTTTAACAATACGTGTAATTTTTTTTAATAAGGTTATAAAAAAATTAAAAGTCAGTAATATACCAGATTTTCAGTTCTGAATCCACTCAATGTCTCAATCGAAGAAATATTTTAAATTATGATAACTTTATTTATATATTTACTATACCTAAAAGTATTCAAAATTAATTTAAATTTCGATTTTAGATATAAAGAGATTAAGGGTAGTTAGCGACTCTTTTTTATTAAATATTTCATGACATAAGATGTGTTTCAAAGACAAGTTCTAAAATATTAAAATTATCATTAAATATTAGTCAAACGCTCAATAAAAATTCTTAAACAAGCAATAGCAGACAAATAATATTTAATATTAACTTATAAAAATGTTATGTTATCTTAATATAATAATCCGACATGATGTGATACATCAGTACAACACAAATAACATAACTTCAATTCCATTGAACATACCGTTACATTAATAACTTCAATAAATTGTCTTTATCATTTGACATTAATTTAGACACGTCCTATGACAAAGTTGTTTCAAATATTCAATGTTAGTTGCAGATCAGCATCCAACAATTATGTGTGGCCACCCTAGTTGTTTCTTCCCTCTGAAATTGTTTAAGATAATAATACCATTTCTTTCAAATTCTTTGTTTATGTTAGAGGATTTGAAAATAAATAAAGAGTAAATTACGTTTTTCGTCCCCGTATTTTGGTGGTTATAACTATTTTCATCCAATATTTTAAAAACGCCCGGTTTAACCACTGTGGTTTAAAATCGGTCACAATTAAGTCCAGGACACTAACCCCCATCCATTTTTTCCGTTAAGTGTATATAAAAAGACTAAAATACCCTTGGATTTAAACTATTACTTCAATATCTCTATTCTCTCTCTCTCTCTCTCTCTAAAACCATAGCCATTTCCCACCTAAAACCTTACAACCATCACCAGATAGCCATCGCACCTACCATGACACCACCGGAACCGCCTCACAGGCACCGCCATACACCACTTGAAAACCACCACCATCGTTATCTCTTTAAACTTTCATTCTCACCTACTACAACAAACAAACATGAATCAAAATCCAAATTGGGGACGGAAGCTAATATCATCACCGTAGCCACCGTCGCCGGCGACCGCTCTGGCTCCGCCTTCAAGCTCGTGGGCTTCAAGAACTTCATCTGCCACAACCCCATTTCCGACAAATTCACCGTCAAAAGCTTCCACCACGTCGAGTTCTGGTGCTCCGACGCCACCAACGCTGCTTGCCGCTTCTCCTGGGGCCTCGGTATGCCTATCGTCGCCAAATCCGACCTCTCCACCGGAAACACCACCGACGCCTCCTACCTCCTCGATCCGGCCACCTCAACTTCCTCTTCACCCCCCTTATTCCCTCTCCATCACCACCACCGCCTCCGCCTCCATCCCCACGTTCTCTCTCTACATACACACACACCCACTGCCAGACTTCCATCTATACCACCACCACCTCTTTCACACTACCATATGCACTTGCAATCTTCATTCACAGGTGATTACCACCAACCCCTCTCCTATTATCACGACACAATCTTTCCCCTGTTTTTTTTGCTACCAAGACACCATGGACGCCCCTCTTTCTCTCTAGTCTGGGGTTTGAACATCGGTGGTAGTGTAGTGGTAATAAGTGACATAGAGAGAGGGAGGGTGAGAGTAGATGGAAAGGGGCCGCTGTTAGATGGTGGTGGTTGGCGAGTGGTGGGAGGTGGAGGTTGCAGGCGGGTTGCCGGCGAGTGGCGGTAGAGGTGGTTGAGATATGGTCAAATGAAGATTGCATCTCTATTATTATATTTTATTTTTTATAATATAATAACAATTTCAGTCAAGGGTATTTTGGTCATTTTAACATAATTTAACGGAGAAATTGGATGGAGTTAACGGGTTGGACTTAATTGTGACAGATTTTAAACCACAGTGGTTAAACCGAACATTTTTAAAATATTGGATGAAAATGGTTATAACCACCAAACCACAGGGACGAAAAACGTAATTTACTCTAAAATAAATATTATACAATATTATTTTTGCTTCTAACAATCACAAACTAATTATGCCACGAGTGAAAAAGAAATCCTGAATAACTGAATTAATATAATTACAGATGTTTAAATAGCCGGTTTTGTTTTTTATATTGAGATTAATGTTTCGATAATAATATATGTATATAAATAATTGAAATTAAGGCCAACCTTTACACTTATATACTATATATTAACTTTTATAAATGATATATAAGTTATTAGAAAATGTATTTACGATTTTTCTACGAGTCTATGAATATAGATTGTTTACTTTTATCTAACTTTATTAAAAGCATTACAACTACATGTTTTTAGGGGCGTTTTAGACTTCACATGAAAAAGATGACAATTGATTAGCAAGAGAGACTAAAAGGTAAGGAAAAGGGATGCAACCATCCGTTGAACGTATGTCAACGGATGGAGACTGTGAGAGTGAGCCCTCGACGTCCGTGAATACGGAAAAAAACCCATCGGGCAAGGCTGACAGGGGCGCCAACGCAGACGAGAGCGGGGTCCACAACATGCTCTAACTAAAATAACTATTTACCCTTTATGTGACATAAAACCTGATTTAATTATTACTACCATTGACTACCAACAAACTCTTAACTTTCTCTAGTGTAATATTATCATTATCATAATCTTATAAGGAAAACACATTCCTTTTTTTATCATAACTAAACCCAACCCCCCCCCCCCCCCTAAAATTCACCTATTATTTAATTTACGAGACTTAAACTCTCTATCAATTTTAACAGAATAAACATCAGATGTCACTAGACCAGTAAACTCACACCAACCAACTCAAACAAGTTAAAAAACGGTAAAAAGTGTAAAACCAAACCTCATGAGGGACAGGAGAGCGAGATCCCGAATCCGAGTAGAACGAACAAACCGATCGAGTAGCGTCCAGAGGCGGAGCAAGCGGAGGGATCAACGCCTCGCATATCGCAGCCAATGATTGGATCTGAGACGACGAGAAGCCGTGAAAGTACTTGCTATGCTTTCTTCCTCCTCTCAACGACGGATGATAATCACTGTTTCTTCCTTTGTCCTCCGCCATTGATGATCCCTTTGAGCTCGATCTCTGCAGAAATCAAATTCAGAAGAAGATGTTATGATGATGATAATGATGATGTTGTGAGATTGGTGTTTGTTATTGGGGTGATTTTGTGTGTATTTATATATGGTAAAGATATAGAGATCGTTTGTTGATGGGCCCGTCTCATCTTTATCGCTATTTTGGACGTAATACGATGCATATTTGATGGAGGAAAATAATATCATTTATGACGTGTTGGTTGTTTGGATTTATTGTTTACCTTTTTCTAACGTAAATAAGACATAAATAAATAAATAAGATATAAGGGTAATGTTAGAATGTTAACTTTTTATTGTTAGAAAAACTTATATAAATTGTCCCAAAACATATTACAAATTTAGTCCCCATGTATTAAATTTATAAAGTTAGTCCAAATATTTGTTACATATTTGTAAATTTAGTCCTCATCCTTAGTATCAGTTAGATTTTAATAATGTAGAGATTAACATATAATATGATCAAACCACAATAATTATTTGTGCAACTGTCTCTATAATTTTTAAAAATTAGAAATAAAATAAAATAAATGGAGTATAGATTAAAAATCAAATAAAAATATAAAAAACAATAGTTATTAAAAATTTAAATTTAAATAAATGTTAAGGCTCACAAGAGTTGCAAACTTTTTGTGATACCGCGCTAGGGAATTGTAGTTAAAAGATTAAATACATAATGCTTTTAAAAACTAAATATTTTCGGAAAAAAAAATTAAAACATATATTAAATAATTAAATAATTAGACATTTTAATTCTAAATACTTCTAAAAACCATACATTGGTAAAAATGTTTAAAATTATCCATTTGGACACACACACATAATGCTTGCAATTACTAGAACTTACAATTTTAAAGTCTTTTTCTGATTTCTTCTTAATCTTTAGAAAATTAAATTATAAGAACATTTAATAAAGTATTTTTTAAAAATGAGTTAAAAATAAGTGTTGATTATAAATTTTATTTAAGAATATTTAATAAAGTTTTTTAGCTTTTATTAAGTGATATCTTTAACTTCTATTTAAATTTAAAAATTAAATTTTTATTGTTTTTTAATCTTTTTTCTGGTTTGTTTAATCTTTTATTAAATTTTTTATTTATTTTTATTTTTTGTAATTATAGAAATAAGTTGCACAAATGGTCTTTGTGGTGTGATCATATTTCAAGTTTATTCCCGACTTCGTTAAAAACTAACTGAAACTAATGGTAATGACTAAATTTGCAACTATTTAATAAATGTTTGGACTAAATTTATAATTTTTAAACTTGAGGACCAAACTTGTAATATGATAAAACCTTGGAGACCATTTATGTAATTTTCTCTTTTATTATGATAACCGTGTGAATTCTTCAAGATCATTCAAAATTATTATCTTTTAAATTACATTATTACACATATACAAAAATATGTTATTTTACATATTTGTGAAATTCGTAAGCGTAAAACAGTTTAAATTAGTATAAGTTATACTTATAAATATTTACGAGATGTAAGTATAACTTACACTAGTATAAATATTTTAACGCTTATGAATTTATATATATACGTAAAAAAAAATTTATACATGTGTAATGATGTTATTAAAAAAAATCATTTTGATTGTTACTGTAATAATAAGATAATAATCAATATCAAGTATCAAACTTTTTATCTTGTTTTAATCATGGTAACGTGTGACTGCAAAAATCACGGACAGAGTAACTTGTTTTAACATTTAAAGGTTGTACAGCGGTAACTTCTTGTTTCCAATGATTTTTTAACATCACTTGTTAGAAAGTCATCTGCCTAAGGCATTCACAGTAGGTTGCGAGTAAAGTAAATAGAAAATTTATAAGGATTGTATTATGATTCGTTATATTTGGGGAAACCCGATATAAGTTTCATAATTTTTTTAATCATTTTAAAAGTGATTGTGATCGTAGAAAAGAGAAAATATAATGATTTAATAATTTATTTTATATTTATTTATAATTATACTTTTTATATATATTTCTAGAGCTCAAACTCGGCTTGTTAGAAATATTTCATTTTCGAGCTTGGCTCGGCTCGATTATTTGAATAGTTCATTTTATATTTATTATAATCATACTTTTTATATATAACAAAATATATGATATTTAATTAGTTTTATCATATTGTTATATATAATAATACTTTTTATGCAAATATATATTTAATATGTAAATAAAAATTATATAAACAAAACAGCTCTGTTAGGCTCGCGACTCGGTTTGAGCTCTATATCTAAAGCCCGGGCTCGAGCTCGTTTAGTAAACGGGCAATAATATGAGCTCGAGGTCGTTTAAGCTCGGCTCGATTCGAGATTTATTCTAGTCGATCCCGAGTAGCTTGCAATCCAACTTGATTTATTAACAACCTTAGTTTTAAGTTAGGTTATACAATTAAGCTTTGCTTAACAATGGAAATACATGAAGTCAGTTTTTTTTTTTTTTTTTTTTTACCTTTAAACATTAGCACTTCTTTAGTTTGATCATATTTATGAAGGTTATTTATTTATCTATTTATTATAAAGACGCAATAAACCCAAATCTCCAAAGTAAGCAGAATCCATGCCATTAGTAACAATTTGATTTTGTTGATTTGGTTTCTATGTACAAATTACAATAATTAAAAACATGACTAACTTGTGATGCTCTCACGACCCAACCCGCCAACTGTTGTTCGCTTTCACACGACGTAGGTAGAACCTTAACGAACCTACACTGTTTTAACAAACCAATTGAGCTAATGATCATGAGCCATCATTGGACCACCTTCGCTCGTCAAGCCACCCGTTGCTTGCTTATAGCCAGTTGCTAGCGCTGGCGCAACCTCTAGAACAGTCGTTGATATGATGTTATATGCTCAATCAACTGCCCACCTTCTCCGAACCGCATTACGGTTTTAGCTAACAAATGCATACGCTACACAATTCTAATTCCAACCCCGAATTAATGAAACATAACACATGATTTAGACGTGGGCCTGATTGTTGAATGTTTGGAATCTCTCTTAAGTTCCCTGTAGACCTCAAAGGTAGATTTAGGGTTTTTAAATCCCTATAGCCTATTTTCCAAGTTTGGTGGTTTTTACAAAACAACCACACTTTACAAATTGGAACTAAGCTTTGGGTGTTACAAATGAGTAGTAAGATATAAGTCTTTAGTGCCAATGAGTTCTAGATCAACTGCTTTAAGAGGAGACACCCTATGACTTTCCAAAGTGGATGTCATGGGTTGGAGTCTCACTAGGTGCAATATGCTTCAAGTGGGCCAATGGTTTTACCACAGTGGGTCTTTGGGTGGTGGGTGTCCCTTGAAATGGTGGACGAGCCGGGTCACCAGCGCTGTCTGTGTTTGCGGGCGTGGGTGACCTTTCGCCAATGGGTTTACCAGGGTTACCGGGCTTAAAATTATTCGTTGACCGTTCAATAAAAAAAGTCTTTAGGTTTTTATTTTTCCTTTTTCTTTTTTAGTTGGTTTAGGAAATTTCAAACGATTTGGAACTTGTTACGGTTTATATTGAAACCAGTGAAATTAAAGAAACAAAATAGACCATAGGATTAGAGCCCCACAACCTTTTATATTACTCGAGCCTTTAATTATTTTAAGTTAGACTATACACGGAATTAAGCATTGCTTAGTAATACAAATATGAGAAACTTGTTTTAATTAGTATTTATGTAGCTTTTTGTATATTATAACGAGACACTAAGCCCAAATTTTGATAGCAAACGGAATCCAAACCAAGTTATACGCAAGTTATTTTTATATGTTTACAAAATAATAAACACGTAAGTTATATGCATAACATATAAATATTAAAAAAAAGTTGATGACTTTTAAGAAAAGAGCATAGAGAAACTGTATGTAAATTAAATGAAATAAAATGTTTGATTTTATCATTTAATTTTTTAAAAAAAAAACGTCTTATGAAAATCTATGCAAAAGCAATAATTATGTGCTATTTTTAATCATCGGAACTATTAATTTTCCAAATCAATGAATGACGCATAATACTTTCTATGCTTTGTACGATTATTACTACATTACATTATTACATGACGGTGGGAGTTATTCTATAAAATCTATTTTTGTTAGAAAGTGTGAGAAGATACAATAAGTATAAAAAGTCATAAAAAAATTATATCTCACAATCTAAATCAAATTTCAAAGAAATACTTCGGAGTCTCCGTTCCTCTTATCGTCATCTTTCAAAAAAAATAATAAAAAAAATTCATTGTCTTTTTGTGACACAATGACGTCATTGTGTCTTTCATAATGACACAATGACGTCATTGTGTCTTTCATAAATGACACAATAAAAAAACATTAATTTTTTTAATTTTTTATTTTCGTTTATTTTTTAAGTGAGGACGGTTAGGGGAACAAAAGCTTGGAATTACTTTTTCAAAATTCGATTTAGATTGTGAGATATAATTTTTTTTTGACTTTTTTAACTCATTGTGTCTTCTCACACTTTGTAGCAAAAATACACTTTGTTTTTTAACCTCTCATTACATAATATTTAAAGATCAATTTTAATAGTGGATTTGTGGAGTATGATTTTATTGCTCGCATGACTTTTAAGGCTTTTCATTTTCACCCCTCCCACTTACCATGTGTATAAATAGAGAAATGGGGTTTTAGGCTTTCTTTGCCCCTTTAATTTGTTTGTAGGGAGCGAAAGTAGGGGAGGCGCTATCGTGTTCGACATGAGCTGCATCCATCGTGTTTAGCCTGAGCCCCCCCCCACCTCCACCACCGTAGTGGGTGTCTGTCGTTTGTGGTTTCAATTGTTCGATTGTTGTAGATAGAGAGGGTGGCGTCGGTGTTGTTGTGACGCCGCCATCGCCGGTGGCTGTAAGTCTGGCCAGTGGCCGATTACCTCCTTCATCTATGCATCTTGATCTGTGAGCCTTTCTATTTAAGTGTTTTTCTTCGAATGGTTGTTAAGGAAGAAGGCACTCGATAGTGTGGTGACGCCGCTCTGCCTGTGGCTTTAGGGTTTCTCGGCCACCGCTTGCTATCTCCGTCAACGCATTTTTATTTTGATGTTTGTTGAACATGGGTTCCATGGATGTATAGAGAGAGGAGACATGGTGGTGTTGTGACGTCGCTGCTGTTGGTGGCCTTAGGGTTCACCGGTGGCCGTTTACCTCTTCCGCCTTTGTTAATGTAACATCCGGTTTCTAAATCCGGACTTGTAAATTATATTATAGATATGATTAATTAAATTAAGTTGAGTTATTTGAGTGTTTAAGTGTTCAGTCGCATAAGTCATATGCGAATGAACTCCAGTCGCACCCCTTACGTGCGATTGAGACTCAGTCGTACGAATAGTAGGCGTATGAGCTTCAGTCGCACGGTTCAGTCGTACGAACGGTTCAATCGTGCGACTGAAGGTGAGGCGGTTAAGTTGAGTGAATGGATAAGTGGGGTGGTGCAGGGGTTCAAGGGCAGATTTCTATCCGCATCTATTCTGTTTTCTTGTCCCCTTCACACCCAAAACCCTGTTCTCACGAAATTGATTAGGCGAAACTCCGTTTTGGTAAGTTTTGAACATCACGGATTAATCCGGAGATGTTATAAGTTGTGTGTATGATTGAATTTGATCCAATAACCTGTTTAAATCAGTAAATTGGTTTGGTTCATTTCTGAATTTAAAATCCAGGAATTCGGGTCCAAGTTTTTGTGAAGTTTTGATGAAATAATGGTCCGAAACCATTGTAAACGATGTGTATAGGATCTGTTTTGAATATGGTATGATTTGGATGGTTAAAACTCAAATTTTGAGTAAGTTTGGATAAAAAACGTCAAGAACACAGCTGCTGATTCGTTTCAGGCGAATGGGCTCAATCGCATGACTCAATCGCACGAATGAAAGTCTAGTCGGGCGACTAAGTGCGAATGGAGGCTCAGTTGTGCGGTTGGAACTCAGTCGCCTGGTTGGAAGTCCGAATGAAGACGAGCGAACACTGGATACGAATGAGAACTCAATCGTGCGAACGAATAGCTAGTCGTACGACTGAAGGTTCAGTCGCATGGTTCATCCGCATAGGTCCAATCGCATGATTGCTCATTCGCATAAGTGTTCAAGCGCATGAGGGCCCTGTTTGAGAATAAGTTTACTAAATCAGGGTTTATTGCTTTAGATATACCTTGATTAGAGGAAGGACTAGTTACCTTGTGTACGTGGATTGTGTAGACTGTGGTGAGGAAGTTGATAAGGTGAGTTCTAAGCCCTTTTCAAATGTTTGGTTTTAACATTCGGGCTAGCACACATACAATGATAAATGAATTGAATGTTTTAGTACCAGAATTGTGATAGTGATGTTGATATGTTTCTAACAGTTTGTAAAGCTGTTAGGGGGAAAGTGGGGGTAATAAATGATTACCTGAACATTGTTAATCATTACGTGATGGTAATGATTTCAGTGGGTCAGGTAGAGTGTAAAAGATGGTCATCTGAACATTGTTAATCATTACGTGATGGTAATGATTCCAATGGGTCAGATGGGGTGTAATGATTAATGAAAATATGTAAAACTGGTGCTAAAAGCAAGTGTGTGTGGGGTAAATGAATGTGATAATATTGGCAATAAGTAAAAGAAATGTTTTTGAAATGGTAACGTGATGTAAATCTCAACAGGCCAGTTAGGGTAAGATGCCTGAGTGTGAAACTGTATAGTTTGATAGGAGTAATGACGATCACTCAGCTTTGTGAACATCTTGTGGTGACGACCCTAGATGATTAATTGGCATCCTACTGGATGAGAGATAGTAACCGGTAGTTGCTAGATGTGGGCAACCGACGTTACTGGGTATGGGAGACTGGTAGTTGCTGGATGTGGGCAACCGACGTCTCTGGGTATGGTAACTGGTAGTTGCTAGATGTGGGCAACCGACGTTACTTGGTATGGGAAACTGGTAGTTGCTAGATGTGGGTAACCGACGTTTCTGAATGTGAGGAACTGGTAGTTGCTAGATGTGGGCAACCGACGTTCTGTGAAACAAGTCCAGTGAGACAAAATAATGATGAAAGTTGAATTTATAATATTGCCAATATAATTAGAATTTTTATATGTGTAAAGATATTGTTATTGTTTTAATAAAAATTAGAACTCACCAGTTTATCTGATGTTTTGAGTATGTTGTGTGTGCTAGGTAAGGAGGGATCCACTAATAATAGAGGAAAGCAAGTATGAGCTGATGGGGACGCTATCCCGGAGTAACTGCTGGCATAGGATTAGGGCTTGTTAATACTGTAAATAGGGCGATGTATAATTAAATACAATCATATGTAAAATGTTTTAAAAAGTTGGGTTAATATATAATATTGTTTAAAGTCTTCCACTGTAAATAGAAAGCTCTGATTTATGTTTAAAATATTAATCCAACTGTGTGACGTGCCTCCGGTGCCCTGCTGGGTTTAGGGCGTCACAGGTTGGTATCAGAGCAGTAGTTAAAGGGATCTAGTGTCATAATAACTAGACTTTAACTAGAAAATAGATGTGCCAGCAGGGATAGCTAGATAGAATAGTTTATTAAAACAAGAAAAGGTGATGGGACTATCATGAGAAGGAATAACGAGAATAATACAAGTAAAGTAAACAATTAATAGTACTTGGCCAACATTATTAATAATTTACTTTACTTATAGTATTCTGGTTATATACTTACATGCGAGTACCAAATAATCCTGATCTCGTTTTAATAAGGTTATGGCTGATAGGGAAAGTGAAAGAATGCAAGGTGGAACCTCGGAAAGAAGTGTTGATGAGAGCACCGAGGTGCTTAGTATGACAAGACGGCAATTCCATGATGCAATTGCTGAGGAGGTTCGTAAAGCCTTGAATGCAGCTAGACCTGATGAAAGTAGGAATGTTGATAAAGCTGAGGGGTCTAGTGAGAGAAAGGGAGTTACGTATAGTCAATTTAAAGAATGTAATCCTCCATGATTTTCTGGGGCTATGGATGTGGTCGCCACCTACAAATGGCTTCGTGAAATGGAAGCCGTGATCAAATTGAGTGAGTGTAGGGAGGATCAGAAAGTAAAGTTTGCAGCCCACTCGTTTGTAGGTGAGGATTTGTATTGGTGGGATACGATTATCCAGACGTTAGGTGAGGAGGCTACTGAAAAAATGTTATGGCCTGAATTTAGAAAGTTAGTGTCGGACAAGTTTTGTCCGAAAGGCGAGATGGATCGTATAGAGATGAGTTTCCTGCAGCTTCAGGCACGTAATATGTCCCATAGGGAATACACGTCTAAGTTTGAAGAGATGGCGCGGTTGGTGCCTCATTTGGTGGTTCCTGAAGAGAAGAAAATTTTGAGGTATACACAAGGATTGCCTCAGGAGGTTAGGAAGTTGGTTAGATCATCTGCTCCGAGTAGCTATCAGTTGACGGTAAACTTAGCTGCAGATATGTATCAAGAAATTTATGGTAGTAATGTTGCTCCTGATGGGGGTAAAAGGAGGCGAGAAGAACCTGTAGTGCAAAGAAGATTTGAGAATCCAAGTTTTCAAAAGAAAAGTAGGTTTGGAAGGGGCCAATTTCCGAGGAATGCCAGAAATGAGCTGCCACGTTGCGGGAAATGTGTTAGGTTACACCAGGGTGAATGTATGATTGGTAGCAGGACTTGTTTTAGATGTGGAAAGATGGGACATTATGATAATGAATGTAGTGAAGGTCCTCGTAAATGTTATGTGTGTGGAGAAACGGGGCATATTCAAAGTGAATGTCCAAAATTGGTAGTTAGAAAGCCTGAACCGGTTAGATCGATGAAAGGGTCAGGAGAAGGGTCGAGTGTGGCCAAGGGGCGAGCATATTCTATGTCAGCTAGTGAGGCTAAAGCTTTGCCAGATGTAGTTTCAGGTACGTTTCTAGTGAATGGAATTCCAGCTAATGTGTTATTTGATTCTGGTGCGAGTGGAAGTTTTGTATCTATTGATTTTTGCCCTATGCTTGCATGTGAAGTTCGGCCATTAGAGGTAGCTTTTGTAGTTGAAACTGCTAATGATAGATCGGTGATGATTAGTAGTATGATTGATGGTTGTTATATTGAATTAGAAGGATATAGGTTGCCTGTTAAACTATATCCAATGGTATTAGGAGGATTTGATGTAGTTTTGGGTATGGATTGGTTGGCAAACCATGAAGCCCATATTGTATGTAATAGGAAGTTAATTCAATTAAGAGTACCGGATGGGAAAACGATTAATGTATATGGTGATAGAGAGGAGTCAACTGTGAAAATAATATCTATGATAAAAGCTGATAAGTTAATGAGCCGCGGGTGTGCATCTTATTTGATATATGTAATTGATTCCCAAAAGCCTATAAGAAAGATAGAAGACATTCCTGTGGTTAGAGATTTTGTAGATGTGTTTCCAGAGAAATTACCGGGTATTCCTCCAGATCGTGAAGTTGAGTTTAGAATTGATTTGGTTCCGGGTGCTAAGCCAGTTGCTAAGCCACCTTATAGATTAGCTCCATCGGAATTGAAGGAGTTAATGAAACAGACTGAAGACTTGTTGGAAAGAGGTTTCATTAGACCCAGTTCTTCCCCGTGGGGGTGCTCCAGTATTGTTTGTAAAGAAGAAAGATGGGAGTATGCGTATGTGTATTGATTACAGAGAATTAAACAAGTTGACAATAAAGAATAAGTATCCACTCCCACGAATAGATGATTTGTTTGATCAGCTACAGGGAGCCAGTTGGTTTTCTAAGATAGACCTTCGTTCGGGATATCATCAGTTGAAAGTCAAGGAAGAAGATATACCTAAGACAGCGTTTCGCACCCGTTATGGTCATTATGAATTTCTGGTTATGTCTTTTGGGTTGACGAATGCCCCTGCTGCTTTTATGGATTTGATGAATAGAGTGTGCAAGCCAATGTTAGATCGATCAGTAATTGTGTTTATTGATGATATACTGATCTATTCAAAGAATGAGGGAGATCACGCCTGCCATCTTCGTGAAGTGTTGGAAAGATTGAGAAAAGAAAGGCTTTATGCAAATCTTCTAAGTGTGAGTTTTGGTTGCGGGAGGTACAGTTTTTAGGGCATGTGATTAATGCAGAAGGTATTTTAGTAGATCCTGCTAAGATTGAAACAGTAGTGAGGTGGAGTCCTCTAAAGACGCCATCTGAGGTCCGCAGTTTTTTGGGTCTGGCTGGTTATTATAGAAGGTTTATTCAGGATTTTGCTAAAATCGCATCCCCGTTAACGAAACTGACAAGGAAGAATGAAGAATACGTTTGGGGACCAGAACAAGAAAAGCATTTCAAGAACTGAAGCAGAAATTAACCCAATCACCAGTGCTGTCGTTGCCAGATGGAAATGAAGATTTGGTGATTTATTCAAATGCTTCGTATCAAGGTCTAGGCTGTGTATTGATGCAGAGGGGACGAGTGATAGCTTATGCTTACAGACAATTGAAAGAACATGAAAAGAATTATCCGACGCATGATCTAGAATTGGCAGCAGTAGTATTTGCCTTGAAGATATGGAGGCATTACTTATATGGGACGAAATGTATGATTTACACGGATCATAAGAGTTTGAAATATTTTTTCGATCAGAAAGAATTAAACATGCGCCAGCGGAGATGGTTAGAATTGGTGAAAGATTATGATTGTGAAATACTTTACCATCCTGGCAAAGCAAATGTGGTTGCTGACGCGTTAAGTAGAAAGAATGAACACCCTTCGATCCGAGTTAAGTCATATAAATTAGTAATAACCCTAGATTTTATGCATCAGTTACGAGAAGCTCAATTAGAAGCCTTGAGAGAAGAGAACGTGAAGCATGAACGAATGAAGGGTCAAACAAAGGATCTAGAAGAAAAATAGCTTTGGGGTTAAGACGAAATATGGTCGTATGTGGGTTCCGATTAAGATGAGGGGATTGGTGTTAGATGAAGCTCATAAGTCCAGATATTCTATACATCCTGGTGCTACTAAGATGTATAAAGATTTGAAACAAGAATATTGGTGGCCCGATATGAAGTTTAATGTGATGCAATATGTGAATAGGTGTTTAACATGTCTTCGGGTTAAAGCTGAGCATCAAAAGCCATATGGTAAGCTTCAACCCTTAGAGATCCCAAAATGGAAGTGGGAAGAGTTGACAATGAATTTCATAACCAAGCTTTCGCGTACAGCTAAAGGTTATGATACCATTTGGGTCATAGTGGATAGACTGACACGTAGCGGACATTTCTTACCAATCAAGGAGACGTATAACTCCGAGAAGTTAGCAGAACTATTTATCCTAGAAATTATTGCTCGTCATGGAGTATCGTTGTCTATTGTGTCAGATAGAGATACATGTTTTACTTCAAGGTTTTGGAGAAAGTTTCATGAAGATATGGGTACTCGTCTGTTACACAGCACGTCTTTCCACCCGGAAACTGATGGGTTGACTGAGAGGACTATCCAAACAGTTGAAGACATGTTACGAGCTTGTGTTATAGATTTTGGGGGTAGCTGGGATAGTCATCTGCCATTAGTTGAATTCTCCTACAATAACAGTTATCATTCTACAATTGGAGAGCCCCTTATGAAATGTTATATGACAGAAAGTGCAGGAGTCCGATATGCTGGGGAGAAGTTGGGCAGAAAGAGTTGGGCAGCTTGGAAATTGTACAGACTACGAATGAGAAACTGGATCAGATCAAAGCTCGGTTTAAAGCGGATCAGGATCGACAAAAGTCTTATGAAGATAAAAGGCGAAGGCATATAGAGTTTGAACTAGGAGATAGAGTTATGTTGAAAGTATCTCCTTGGAAGGGAATTATCAGATTCAGAAAAGGGGAAAGTTAAGTCCTCGTTTTATAGGACCGTTTAGAATTATAGAACGGATTGGGGAAGTGGCCTATAAACTAGAATTACCCGATCAGTTGCAAGGAATTCACCCAACCTTTCATGTATCACAGTTGCGCAAGTGTTTGGCTGATGAGAATGCTTATGTACCTTTAGATGATATAGAGGTGGATGATAAGTTAAACTATGTTGAGAAACCTACTGCTATAGTAGACAGAAAGGTGAAAAGGCTGAGGAATAAAACTATTGATTTAGTTAAAGTGCAGTGGTCGAATAGAAAGGGATCTGATTTCACTTGGGAATCAGAAGATGAGATGAAGAGAGATTATCCCCAGTTGTTTGAATAGTTGGTTTCGAGGAGGAAACCTATTTAAGGGGGGGAGAGTTGTAACATCCGGTTTCTAAATCCGGACTCGTAAATTATATTATAGTTATGATTAATTAAATTAAGTTGAGTTATTTGAGTGTTTAAGTGTTCAGTCGCATAAGTCATATGCGAATGAACTCCAGTCGCACCCCTTACGTGCGATTGAGACTCAGTCGTACGAATAGTAGGCGTATGAGCTTCAGTCGCACGGTTCAGTCGTACGAATGGTTCAATCGTGCGACTAAAGGTGAGGCGGTTAAGTTGAGTGAATGGATAAGTGGGGCGGTGCAGGGGGTTCAAGGGCAGATTTCTATCCGCATCTATTCTGTTTTCTTGTCCCCTTCACACCCAAAACCCTGTTCTCACGAAATTGATTAGGCGAAACTCTATTTTGGTAAGTTTTGAACATCACGGATTAATCCGGAGATGTTATAAGCTGTGTGTATGATTGAATTTGATCCAATAACCTGTGTAAATCAGTAAATTGGTTTGGTTCATTTCTGAATTTAAAATCCAGGAATTCGGGTCCAAGTTTTTGTGAAGTTTTGATGAAATAATGGTCCGAAACCATTGTAAACGATGTGTATAGGATCTGTTTTGAATATGGTATGATTTGGATGGTTAAAACTCAAATTTTGAGTAAGTTTGGATAAAAAACGTCAAGAACACAGCTGCTGATTCGTTTCAGGCGAATGGGCTCAATCGCATGACTCAATCGCACGAATGAAAGTCTAGTCGGGCGACTAAGTGCGAATGGAGGCTCAGTCGTGCGGTTGGAACTCAGTCGCCTGGTTGGAAGTCCGAATGAAGACGAGCGAACACTGGATACGAATGAGAACTCAATCGTGCGAATGAATCGCTAGTCGTACGACTGAAGGTTCAGTCACATGGTTCATCCGCATAGGTCCAATCGCATGATTGCTCATTCGCATAAGTGTTCAAGCGCATGAGGGCCCTGTTTGAGAATAAGTTTACTGAATCAGGGTTTATTGTTTTAGATATACCTTGATTAGAGGAAGGACTAGTTACCTTGTGTACGTGGATTGTGTAGACTGTGGTGAGGAAGTTGATAAGGTGAGTTCTAAGCCCTTTTCAAATGTTTGGTTTTAACATTCGGGCTAACACACATACAATGATAAATGAATTGAATGTTTTAGTACCAGAATTGTGATAGTGATGTTGATATGTTTCTAACAGTTTGTAAAGCTGTTAGGGGGAAAGTGGAGGTAATAAATGATTACCTGAACATTGTTAATCATTACGTGATGGTAATGATTTCAGTGGGTCAGGTAGAGTGTAAAAGATGGTCATCTGAACATTGTTAATCATTACGTGATGGTAATGATTCTAATGGGTCAGATGGGGTGTAATGATTAATGAAAATATGTAATACTGGTGCTAAAAGCAAGTGTGTGGGGGGTAAATGAATGTGATAATATTGGCAATAAGTAAAAGAAATGTTTTTGAAATAGTAACGTGATGTAAATCTCAACAGTCCAGTTAGGGTAAGATGCCTGAGTGTGAAACTGTGCAGTTTGATAGGAGTGATGACGATCACTCAGCTTTGTGAACATCTTGTGGTGACGACCCTAGATGATTAATTGTCATCCTACTGGATGAGAGATAGTAACCGGTAGTTGCTAGATGTGGGCAACCGACGTTACTGGGTATGGGAGACTGGTAGTTGCTGGATGTGAGCAACCGACGTCTCTGGGTATGGTAACTGGTAGTTGCTAGATGTGGGCAACCGACGTTACTTGGTATGGGAAACTGGTAGTTGCTAGATGTGGGCAACCGAAGTTTCTGAATGTGGGGAACTGGTAGTTGCTAGATGTGGGCAACCGATGTTCTGTGAAACAAGTCCAGTGAGACAAAATAATGATGAAAGTTGAATTTATAATATTGCCAATATAATTAGAATTTTTGTATGTGTAAAGATATTGTTATTGTTTTAATGGAAATTAGAACTCACCAGTTTATCTGATGTTTTGAGTATGTTGTGTGTGCTAGGTAAGGAGGGATCCACTAATAATAGAGGAAAACAAGTATGAGCTGATGGGGACGCTATCCCGGAGTAACTGCTGGCATAGGATTAGGGCTTGTTAATACTGTAAATAGGGCGATGTATAATTAAATACAATCATATGTAAAATGTTTTAAAAAGTTGGGTTAATATATAATATTGTTTAAAGTCTTCCGCTGTAAATAGAAAGCTCTGATTTGTGTTTAAAATATTAATCCAACTGTGTGACGTGCCTCCGGTGCCCTGCCGGGTTTAGGGCGTCACAGTTAAGGTTAGTGGCGTCTTTACACCTCTTTTGTGACATGGGGTGCAAGCTCAAGGGTTTAATCATTTTTACCAATGTTGATTGTATGTTTTTCAAATCTGATTTTATAGTCTTAATTTAGATTTTTTTTATGTTTTTAGGGGATTTCACCAATATTGATGTACCATGTAACACTCGACTCCTCATACCATCAATATTGTCCTTTTTATCAACGAGTAGCTCACGGATTTGCTTTTGGTTACCCGGGTGAAAACTTCCCAGGGAGGTCACCCACCCTGGATTGCTGCCACCTGAGCACGATCAACTATGGAATCATCCTCTTATCCACAGCCAATACGCCCAAAACGTATTGGTGATATTAGATGCAAGACATTACTTATGAACCAGGAATCACTCCTGTCCACGACCGATGTGGGATATATGTAGGGTGTCATAATCACCCCTCTTTGGACTCATCGTCCTCGATGAGCTCAAGAAGTCACCATGCTCGATGAGGTATGTCTCACATCCCGGATGGCACAGGAGTGGCTCTGATATCATTCTGTAACAACCGGCCCCTCATACCACCAATATTGTCTTCTTTGCCCACAAGTAGCCCACGGATTAGCTTTTGGTTGCCCGGGTGAAAACTTTCCAGGGAGGTCACCAATCCCTGGATTGCTACCACCTGAGCACGCTTAACTGTGGAGTTCTCCTCTTATCCACAGCCAATACGTCTAAAATGCGTTGGTGATATTAGATGCCAGACATTACTTGTGAACCAGGAATCACTCCTGTCCACGACCGATGTGGGATATATGTAGGGTGTTATATACCAGTCGATGATGGTGAGCATGTGCTCGTCTGAGATTTTTGTTTACCGTTGAAGGGAAATATATGTTT
Source organism: Flaveria linearis (assembly GCA_024085815.1). Taxonomy (NCBI): domain Eukaryota; kingdom Viridiplantae; phylum Streptophyta; class Magnoliopsida; order Asterales; family Asteraceae; genus Flaveria; species Flaveria linearis. The sequence goes on from CM044003.1 coordinate 11,141,948, forward strand.
CTTGGTGATGATGATGACTATGCTGTCATCTGAACCCTAACTTCGTAGGTGTCTACGACGGTGATGATTACCCTTCCTTGATCTTACCATGGATCCTTCGGTCCTTTTGTAATGAAGCTTGTAATGATGATCTTATAGTCATCTGAGGCTTGATCCCTGAATCTGCTTCTGTTAACCACGTCATTATGATGTTGATGCTTACGATGATGAACTTATGTTTTCCGATTGGTAACCGTTTATGGTGTTACTTTTGGGACAATTTATTACTATTAGAAAGTAATTCACGCGGTGAAGGGCAATGATGATAAACAATTACATATTGTGTTTATTGTTTTAGTGCGGTAAACAGGCACAACGAGACACCATTTCTAAACCTGATCGTTTAGTTGTGTTAAATCCGTCGCGGAGCGTGGTAGAAATACCCCTAATTAACCTATATGTTAATAATGCAAAGCAATGAACAGTAATAAGGGGTGGTTTTGGAATTTCATTGGTGATTGCGTGGCTTGACCTGATGCTTCTACGTGTTCTTCTCCTTTTCATCTTTCTTCTCCAACAACAGTTCACCTTTTAGGTCTTCTGTTTTCCTCCACGTGTTACCTAACGTGTCCTTTCGTTCCCAATTTTACTTTACTAAACCACCGCATCTTCGTTTTTACTTTCTCGAACCACAGTTGTTGTGTTGCACCTCTGTTTTTGCTTTATGAGGCGGTGTCCGTCTCTGCTGGTATATAGCGTGTGGCGATGGAGGTTGAGCCTATCGTTGAGATGGGTGGTTTGTGGGTGTGGAGATGATGGTTGATTCGGTCGAAAATCGGCTTGTTGCTTCTCATGCCTGTTCGGTCCTCCTCCGTTCATTCTCCCTCAAGACGGTGTTGGTTATGATGGATTTTGGGGGTTGCCCGTTCGGGCATCGCCTTTAATTTTAGGCTTATTTTGATAATCTTTAACGCTCATTTTCACAACAACAAAATGTATTCTTAAGTTTCGACTTTACCGTGACGACGTAATTAGTTTTATCTACGTCTCAATATAAATTTTTTTAATGAACTCAATTCTTCGTCACTTATTCTTACAGAAGACGGACAGTTTTAGTATGGGGCTGTCTTTCTTTCTTTTTATTTTTATTTTTTATTGTTCGGTGTTATCATCGAATGTTTAGAATAATATCTTTTTACCAACAAATTTATTCAATTTTACTCGATGTTGATAGCAACCAGTTGAAAATATATTAAAATGATCACAATCATTGAAATTTTGTCTTATTGTATATATTGAATACTCGTATTACATAATAAATAGTCTTATACATTGTCTCTTCACATCATGAATGAGATTGTTAAAGCAACATAAAATTGGATTGTCAGAAATTATTGTGTCGTTAGGTAACGCAAAAATAAGGATAATCTTCGCTTGAGGGACGCTCTAACATCCATATGTTCATAGCCATGACAAGTGGTGATGTGTCTTAGGTTTTTAATCTAGAAAATTCTCAAAATGTTAATTCCTCTCGTATTTTTTTCAAATGTTCACATATAAATTTCTTATCAGAATGTCACTTTCGTATAAAGTGTCGGCGCTGAGTCACTAAAAATCATACATGTGTCTTCACTAAAGGCGGGGTGCCCATGTTATAATTTAAAAAAATGACATTTTGTAAAAACATACGCATCTATTTCATGACAAAAGAGACATTTTGAATATTGTTTCTTTTGGAAAATTTTTGAAATGCTCCTTTGTCCTAATTTTTCTTTTTTTTATTTTAAAATAAATTAAATTTTAATAATCTAACCTATTACTTATTGTCCAATAATAACCCATATATCAAAACGCCGAATAATAATCCCAACTTTCAATTTCGTTACCAATGGCAATCCTATTAGCATATTTTTGTTTTTCACATGGTTTTCATTCCATTTCATTGTGTATCTCACTATTTCATTTACAATTACTATCAGTTAGCAAAATAAAGTGGAAATAAAATGTAAACAAATGAATAATTATGTTAGTAGGATTGCTTTTGACAACAAATAATAAAAGTTCGGATTATTATTGATCAAATTAATTGTATCGATTATTACCAGGAAATAAGTGATAGTTTAAATTATTAAAATCCAATTTGCTTAAATAAGTAATAGTTTAAATATCCTTTTCTAATATAAAAGGCGTGTCCCTCCAGAAAATGAGATTGTTTTGTGAAGTTTTAGATTTATATTATATTATAATATGTATTATTTCCTTTGGTCGGTGGCTATATGCACCAAGGGTATTTTAGGTATTTCGCCCTATAAGACGCGTCCTTCGGTTCAAGTCCGACTTCCACCACCGCTTATTCCATCTGATTCTGTCAGCGACATCTCTTCATTCATTTGGGGAAAATGCCGATTGAGGCGACTCAAGCAAGAACAACATCACTGTTGTTAGGGTTCAATGTGCTGATTTCTTATATTGGGTTTTTGTTATATTATCTCTACTTTTGTTCAGGGTTAGTGACATTTGCAGGTATTTCTGTTGTTCATGTTTCTGATTTTGATTTTCACTTGTATGTTGGTTGTTGCATGTTGGTTTGTACATTTTGGTTTGAACATATTCATGGTTAATAGCTTGATCTGCAGATCAATTAAGATAAAGTATAACACAAGCTTACTAAAAGAAGTAATCATCAATACATAGATGTAATCTCAGTCATCCACTTTCATCTATACATTTTTTGGTGAATCTACTATTGAATGAGAAACAAACACCGAAATAGTATGAATCTTGAATGTGTTCACAAATGAGAAAGTTTGTGCATATTCCATTCTAATACATACATTATCGACTCCTATTTATACACATAAGAGGGTAGTTAACTACCAACCGTTGTAATTGCCAAAACAGTTACTTTTGGCGGGTAATTATACTTTACCCAAAGTGACCCATATACAATACATACTAAATGTTAATTAAGTTACATTATAACTAGACGTGACTTATGTGACTTATGCGAAACTTAATTATATCCAACAATCTCCCCCCTAAGTTTAGCATACAAGTATTCATCTTCATCCAAACTTGAATCTTTTCTTCGGTGGTAGATCAGCCACGATTTGAACCTTCTGTTCCTGCCTTGCAGACGTCTTGCTGCCTTCTCCCACTTCAACCGTGATCTCTCTTCCTTTGAACTTTAGATGATACCATTCTAACATTTCTAGGTAGCAAAGATAGACAATCTTAATAGATTTGATAACCTTGTCTCTATCTCCGGGTATAAACATCTTCAAATCATACCCCATTAACATCACCACTTCTGCCCACTTCATATCCTTATCCACTTTATCATATCCTCCCATACTTTGTACTATCATATACAAATTCATCAAATTTACACGTTGTCCAAATGTGTCCCTTGGTGGCATTGGACTTGGAATTCTAATCTTTAATATATTTGAGATGAACCATTCGACCACTCTTTCAAATTCCGCTTCAATTTTTTCTTTATGTGCCTGAACCTTTGTGGCTATTTGGATTAAATCCATAAATACGATGCAATCTTGAAGTGATGATACTTGAGTCGGATACATGACCGGTCCTTGCCTTTTGTGCAAGTGACTTCATTTCTTTCTGCTTCGATCGAGATGTCTTCAAAATGCTTCCACAACTTTGCCCGTTCATAATCTTCCTCTGATACTCCCTTTATTACACTGTTCAATTCTCCCTGATCACTAGGCTGTATGATATAACATTTGTCTCCTTCGAATGTGATCTATATCCTAGTTTTGTTAATAATTCTGCACTTAAAACATTTTTCTTCATTGTGGGTACATAGTATACTCCCCTTATAAAGTGTATTTGATAGTTGCAATGTATCTTAACATTCCCTTTGCCTCTAAAGTATTCTTTCGTATATCCACGTGTGTATGCTTCAATACCATAAGAGTTTGATAATTTTGCAAATACCTTTTTGTTATACGCTGCATGTTGTTTTCTAGTGAGACTAACATGCCATATTTCATTCCATTTCCCATTATCTGTCCCTTTTACCATAAACTCTGTGACCCCAATTCGTTCTGGACAATTTCTTCTAATATGAAATGGTTTCTTGCAGTGACTACATACCTTATTCCTTGGGTTTCCTTTTCCTTTTCTAATACCGATTTGAGTGTTGAATTCCTTCTGTGCAGCCCTGCGTTTGTTTGTTATGGAGTTGTCATTTGAACCCAACTTGATCTTCTCTAACTTGATGTGTAGGCTTTCGTTGCCACTGCTGCAATTCCCTTGATCCTCCTGATCAATCTTGTATGTTTCTCTATGATCCTCCTGATCTGGAAACAGTGAGGGGAAGAAAGATGAGTCCTCGCACCCATCTTGAAAGCCATTTACAAATGCATCTTCTAATTCAATTGCTGGGTTAAAAGCAAAAGTTCCATAATTCGCAGATTGTTCTTCACAGGTTCTTGAAATTGGCTCTGATGCCATTTATTGAATGAAAAACAAACACCGAAATAGTATGAATCTTGAATGTCTTCACAAATGAGAAAGTTTGTGCATATTCCATTCTAATACATACATTATCGACTCCTATTTATACACATAAGAGGGTAGTTAACTACCAACCATTGTAACCGCCAAAACAGTTACTTTTGGCGGGTAATTATACTTTACCCAAAGTGACCCATATACAATACATACTAAATGTTAATTAAGTTACATTATAACTAGACGTGACTTATGTGACTTATGCTAAACTTAATTATATCCAACATCTACCTGTATAAACGATCACAAACACTTTATTTGGGAAGAAGTTACAATGACCTTAAAATAAAATAATCAAATGAAACAAAAAAGGGAAAAGCATACTCTGAATTTAAATGGTTTATGGTTTTGGTATTGATTAACCTAGTTAGTTGTTATCGTTTTCATGGGTTAATAATATGATTATCAAAACTTTATAAGGCCCAATAAGTGTTTTATCACTTCATATTTATGTCATATTAGCAGTATCATGTCCTCATCGTTTGCAAGTGTTGGTTGCCGTGTCATTTGTATGACCTGTAGTTCATGTTTATCGTTTGTGGTCATGCTTTCGTGTTATAAATCTGGCCATTAGTATATTACATTTGTTGTTAGCTTGCTTTATGTGTGTAATATAGGTCTCCTTTCTGCAGGTTCATGTATCTATGACACATGCTTTGTGCTATACCTCGGGTTTGTTAAACTGTACTATTTCAAGTTTATGAGACTTTTTATAGTAGAAAAAAGCATGTTCTGGTTAGTAACATTGGATGGTCTAATTATTACATGAGTTTAGTTATAAGAATAATCCTCGCTTCCTGTAGGTATAGGTTTAGTATATGACGTAATCACATAGTGTAGATGTCGTTGATTGAACAAAAGGAAGGAGTTGTTTTCTTTCTCCAATAAACCTTAGATCTTCCTGGTAGTGGTATTAAACTAGGATGCATGTAAACTTTGACTTTGTTACGATGCAATATAAAAAAAACAGTTCCTGAGAATTCAGTTGCAACTTTAGGTGCTCAGTTGTATGCGTATGGTCAACAAAGCTTATGAGGCACTACCATCACCCACAACCAAACCCACCTCTGCCATAGAAGCTCTTAGCTCATCAATAATAACACCCACCACCCCATCTGTGAAAACCCCAAAAAGAGCACACGAGCAAGGTACGGTAATTACCACCTATAAAACACGTAATGTTTAGTATATTCTACAGCAGTGTCACACAACTTAATTACCGGAGCGAAACCCTGCAGGAAACATAATACCAAAGAACAGTAAGGATGCACTCCTTTGTATCCATGCCCGTCTCTTGCGACAAAGGGTTACCAACAACAATAAAAGGAGTAGTAACAACACACTTGTTTTCATCAACCCAGACTTGTGCAACAGCGCATGATGTAACAGGAAAAACAACAGTAGCAACACATCCATCTTACATCACAACTCACTTTTGTAGCACTATATTATGCAAGGGGAGCAGCCAAGTTATTGTTCATTTTGAAAATTATTAAATGGAACTATTTGTGGAACAGATAATGCTTACAGAAACTTGATAATGTAAGACTGGTTTTCTTACATTATGTAAGACTGGTTGGAACATAACTTAAATCTATAGAGATAATGGTTATTGGTTGGAACATAACTTAAATCTATAGAGATAATGGTTTTCTTATAGTCGCAGCAACTCGCGAAATCAACACCTAGTTATTATTAATAATTAGTTAAATTCACTTATATTTCGTTTTTTCAATTATAAGTTATGAAATATAATGTGTTATAAAATTACAGATATACCATTGTGACGTGTTTTAGTCATTGTGTCAAATACATTAACCATTGTGTCATATATTTTACATCATTTGTTATATGTATTCATCATTGTATTTGTACATTTTAGATCATTTTGTGTTATTGTTATTGTTCTTATAGATTATATAAGCTTGTTATCTATTATTGTGTTTTTCAATTAAAAATCCATAACAATATATTTTTACCAATGTATTTATCAAAACTGGTAATGTTGAAAATAACACAATGTGTTATTTTGGTCATTATCTTTTATACATTATATAAACTTATTATTATCTATCTTTCTGCTTTACAATTAGAAGTACATAATAGTTTTATTTCATAAATGTATTTTTCAAAACTTATAGTGTTCAAGATTATTAGATTACACAATTACGATAAAAAACACAATAAAAAAACACAATGTGATTGTGTGTATTTTGTTATTATTTTTATACTTTTTTTTAGTTTTAGAGCCATATATATTAAAATTTTTCCCATGAATATAATTAATGAGAGAAACCACCAAGGAATGCTTATTTTCTTCCTCTAAATCCAACATTGGTTCAATTAATCCACACACATCTAATAAGTGGTTCAACAACAACCTAACTAGTAGTGTGATTTGTGATCTTGGTATATGAGTTATAACAATGAGATAAACCACAACGGAATGCTAATTTTCTTCTTACATATGCTAGAAATTGCGACGTATTTACAACAGAAAATTTTTGTTGGATAATTCTTCATAGGAAACAACTTTTGACAGATTTTTGACGCAATTGTGAGAACAATTATGAGTTGGAATTTGCTATGTGTTCCAACGCACCCACCTAATTGTTATTGTTATGTTAACATTGTTTTAAAAAATTAATCTACTTATTAACTTATTTTTATTATAGATTAAATGTTATTGCTATTAATAATCTCAACACACCTGCGACAAACATTTATTTTTTTATTAAGTAGCATCTAGTGTCCGTGACGCATTTGCGACCAACATTTTTAAAAATAATTTTTTTCGCAATGCAAGCTTTGTAGATAATAAAAATTTCTGTTTAGGATATTTTTGTGACGCACTTCTTAAATAACTAGATTTAATTATCTAGCTAGTTTCGGAGTGGTGTTGTAAAGTTGCGACACTCTTGCTACAAAGCTATGAGTTTTTTAATGGTTGTCGTTTTATTGCCAAAACTATGTCAAAAGTTTAGGGTTTTGGGTTTAATAGGAACGGCGCCGCAATTATGACAGATTTATTGGGTTGCAATCGGTATGAAACTATAGATATTTTCTAGTAGTGTGATGTATATTTATTGCTGTGTATGATAGGTTTTTAAAAATGTTACTAATATATCTATGTTATGCTATACAACATAAGAGAAAGAGGAAGGATGGGGTCTTAATTAGTCCCTTGCCCTATATCCTTCTCACAATGAATCTATATACTGAATGATGTACAATGGTTGTCATAAGACACAAATGTAAAGCCATAGGATATTGATTATTAAAATGTGGATGGAAACTGATTTGCTTTTGTATTCTTACAAAAGTCTTTTGCTAGATTTTATACTTTCATTTTGATATTCTACTAATGTAAAGTACATGAAGAATAACCAACTTTCATTTTACAATTCATGCTTGTACATATCTCAATTTAAAATTAAGTTGAGTGATTAAATAATATATGAAATTAGACTGTTGTTTTTTTGACTAATTCACAAACTAGCTTAACTACTTCATAAAGTCATGTTAAATCTAGACGGCTCAAGAAAGTCTTAACTTCATAATGTTAACTAGCAAATTCATGCTACATCTAGACGGCTCAAGAAAGTCTAACTTCATCAAATTGATATCTAATTTTTTTCTACATTTATCTTCCAAAAAATTAAATATGCATAAGAACCATATAAATCTAGATTATTGCAACTAATATTTGTTTGGTGTACCACTGATCCTTAGCCTAACTGGTTAAAATGAAGTACACATGATATGTAAATAAATGGGAGGTCATGGGTTTAAGTCTCACTCCGAGCAAAAATTGCTCAGAGTTGAGACAGTGGGTTTTCTCAGCAATGAGTTTCCTCCTGAGGGGTTGAGAGTGCGGTCCCAGCTAGGAAACGGATAGGTGGACCCAATTAAGATAACACCTATCATCCGAATTAGAGTCGTACATTTATCGTTAAAAAAAATTTGTTGGTGTGTTTTAAGTTCAAAAGTTTGATGTGACATGACAAAGGTAACTTTATAAAGAGGCTTTAAATTATGTTGTTGGTACTTTTCAAAATCTTTTTATTTTGATTAGTTTGTTATTATACTATTTCAATAAGCATTTTATAGTGGATAAAAATGGTTAAATGGACGGGTCAAGTGTCAAAATGAATTCTGCTTGAAATAGACTTTTATAATAGTCTATAACCTCAAAGTAAAGGTAGGTGGCATTTTCTATCGGTCTTTACTCCCCCTCAACTTTACATTTTAACACTTTCTCTTGTTCATTTAATCATGTTTACGTGCTTAACTTTATATACACTTTTACTAGGGGTGTACAAAAAAGTTCGCGCCTCGAAATTCGCTCGAGAAAAGCTCGAAAAAAAACTCGTATGTAAGCGAGCCGGCTCGCTTGGGGCTCGAATTCTATACGAGCCGAACTCTAGCCAGGGTTAGCTCGGTTCGAGCTTGACTTGTGGTTCGGTTCGTTGGTTCGGCTCGTGACTAAGTGCATATTTTATATATACACACACATATCTATATACACACACACACACATATATATATATATACATATATACACACACATATATATATACATATATATATATACATATATATAGTATAATACTACTACTACTAATAATAATAATAAAAATAATAATAATAATTATTATTATTAATATTATTATTACTATTATTATGATTATTATTTTATATTAGGATTTTAAAAAAGTTTTCTTAAAATAAAAATGGATTCTTTCGAGAAACATTAAGTATTTTGTTTAAAAAGTATATAACTTAATAGTAAATTGTTTATGTTCAAAATAATGATCTTTGATCCCCTGAGTACGGAGTACCTAACAAAAAGTAAAGTCCTAATATATATTTTTTGTGTTTTCATATAAATTAATATGAAAAATTAAAGATTTTTTTTAAATCAAGCCGGCTCGAACAAGCCACGAACTGGCTCGAACTTTTCACGAGCCGAACTCGAGCCAGTGTTTTTAGCTCATTAAAATTTTCGAGCCGATCAGAGCCGGCTCGATAAGCTTCAAGCTCAAGCTCGAACCCATTCTGGCTCTGCTCGGCTCGGCTCGGCTCGTTTACAGCTTTAACTTTTACACTGTCTACGTTCCAACATATGTCGACGTTTTGACATAATTTGTTCAGAGATTAGTTGAGTCAAATATAAAACGTTTTCGTGTTTATTTTTATGTACGCTTTGGGTTGGTGTACGTTTTGACGTATGTTTTGTTTGGAAACGCTTCGGGTCAAATATAATACATTTTCATTTACTTTGCGTTTCCACGTAAATTTAATTCGGAAACAAGTCGGAGCTATTGCAAGTCTATGTTTCGACATAAATTTTGTTTGAAAAAAAAGCCGGATCAAATATAATATGTTTTCATTCAGCGATTTAATTCAAGTCACTCTACATATTGATGTAAATTTAACCTGGAAACATGCCGGGTCTATTGTAATCTATACGTTATCATGTCGTACGATGTCGCGACAACGCAGGGCGGATAAAATAACTAGTTCTAAACAAATGAGCTCATGTTAAATGGGGTTCGTTTTGAAAAAAAAGAATATTTGCATTGTAAGTGGCATGATCAAGAACCGGCCAAGCCTTTTGGCATCGTGTCAAGCGACACCACACAAACACTATTTTTTTTCTCTTTCAATAAAATAAAACTTTTTTTAATATATTTATTATTACATTTTATCTCTCCTTCATTCACAATTATTTCAAAAATATTAAAAAATTTATTAGAGTTGTATCGTGTTCTCCAAATATATAAAAACAAGATAAAATCTTCATAAATTTACTTTCTCATTCACTCACAAGTCACAACCAATTACAACCATTATCATAATATAAGACATCCATTCAAATAAAAAAAAACTATTGTAAATGCTCTAACTAGCATCAAACTGGATGGACTATCAACTTAATCAAACAATATAATAAAACAAATAAGATGTTATAAGAGGGGTGGGAGTCGTCCCAGGTTTTCCTGTTCTTCGGGTTTACAAGTCAGTTTTTTTCCAAGTGTTTTCCTATTTTGCAGGTTGTTGTCCAGTTTTTCCCCGGTTCCCCTATTTAACCCAAAATAAAGAGAAGGGGCAGTGAAGTCCGGTGATAATTCACAGAGTCGGGAGTCGGGAGTCGGGACATTTTTTTCCCTCCCCAGATTCGAGGACATATTATTCCCATTCGGGGCTGGGTTTTCCCGGGTATGATACCGTGTGCCAAATGTTACGGTCCTAAGGTGGGACGGAGTGAAAACCGGGGAGGGGTGGGGAGTGCCCGCAACGCGGTGATTATCACCAACAACCCCATATTCGACCAACAAAAAACAAGTGCTTGTCTTCTACTGTGTGGAAACTGAACAACTTGCTCGCAAGATTTCCAATCAATCTGACGTCAATCAGATCCAATCCATTAACTGGAGGTTTGCCCCTCACGTGTTCTATATGGAATTGTAATTTCAATCGTGTATGCAAGATATTGTTGGGAATGATTGCAGCTTTTGATATTTACAAAATAAAACATTCAGATTGCTTAAATGGATGAAATATAAATACAATGTTAATTTAATTATAAAGTAAATATTTTATTTAATTTAATTATAAAATCTGAAATAAAAATACATATTTAAAAATTATTTTGATAGAGATTGAGTAATGGGAAAAAATGTGACGGACCTGTGGAAACCTAAAGAAAAACAAACAACTACATTAATAATTACCTTATATTACCCTATATATGAAAAAACAAGGTTGAGAAATAGTTGGGTTTCAAACGTTCTTGGTTTTGCCACATATGTTTTGTGGCTTTTGTATTCCCACCCCCTCCCCACATGTGTTTAAATAGGAAGTTCTATCTGCAGTCTGCACCGCCTTCTTTTGTTGTGAGAGAAAGTTTCTCTGTTTTCGTCGTCGCCTTCCCTGTTCACCGTCGTCGCTGCACCGCTGCCGCCTATCACACCGCCGTCTGCACCGTTGCCGCCATGGGAGGAACTGGTGGTCCTGGTCGCTCCGATATGGCCGCCGTCGGTGATCTCTAATGACCGACTTTGGTGGCGTCTGTCAGGGCGGCTTTCTGGAGATTCCCGATGATGGCTACCAACGGTCTCCCCGTCGGTGTTTGTGGTGGCAAAGGTCACGGTGGCGGTCACAGTTTGATGGGTGGTTGTGGTTGTTCTAACACCCCCTTGTGTGAATAGTACCCACCGCCGACGATGCATGGCAGTGGTTAGGGTTTATTGCCCAGATTTGAGTGTTGTCGCTTCGTATTCCCCTTTTCGGGTCCCGAGGTGGCCGTGGTGTGGTGGTGGTAGTGTTCTGATGGTCATGGCTTAGGGTTGGCGGTGATTCTCGGCCGTCGCCTCACGCGGTTGTCATCGCTTGCTTTTGCTGCCGGTCAGTGGTTTTTTTTGGTCGGCCTTAGGTGGCAATTGCATTGCTGGTCCCGACGATGTGGTGGTCGTTGTTATCCCGACACCCCTTTGTACAGATACTAGCCATCGGACCCTTGGTCACGATGATCTTTTTCTTGTCGGTGTCACCGAGAGAACCGAACAAAAGATGGGTTTTTTTTGGATTTTTTTGGGCAATAAAAGCAGGAATAAACCTTGATTTGCTATGGGTCGATGATGATGACGACAACCGCATCTGAGACTATTGATATTGATGTTACTGCTAGGTTGATTGTCATCGTTGCTATCTAAAAACACGTTGTGCCAATGGTTATTTATGTTTGAGATGCGTATGTCTGGTACCGCCTTGCTGCTGTTGTTGAGATAACTGTCGATGATGATGGGCCTTTGCCCACCTGAGACTATGTTTGTATTGTTGCAAATGTCCGGAAATTTGTTATAGTTATTTACGTTGTATCAAGGCTGTGATAAAATCAAAATGATAGCCCGTTGTTTGGCATGGCAACATTTCTTGCTTGTAGTCACGACGGGTAGCATTTTCTGAGCCTAAAATGAGTTTAGACGGTTCTTACTAAATTTAAGAACAGTGTACATCCCACGCGCAACACGCGTGGATGAACTAACACTAGTTCTCTTTAATTGTAAGTTTTTCTTATTAAAATGTTAAAAGGTTACATGGCCTAGAAGTTTCATTTCAACTTAACCCATAGTAAAAGTAACATGTTTTAAATACCCAATAAACCAGAACACTTAAACCCAACCATAGTAAAAATTGGTTTCACCCGGTTTTAATTTTTTAATAGTTCAGTTTAAGGTTATAAATGAACTAAACATTTAGTGTACAGCTCGTGAACTGTTCAACGGAAATTTTGTTTAATAATGAATGAACATGGACAAGAAAATTGTGTTTGTTAAGCTAATCGAACAAACATGAACAGAGGCTGTATTTATTCATTTATGATTGTTTATATTTGTTCTTGTTTGTTTATCTAAAGATTTTATATTCTATATTTTTATGTTACTTGTTTTAATTTTTAAAAATATGAAACCCTAATTATAATATTATGTCTTCGCCAAAATCCTTCATTTAAGTTTGTTTTAAAGTTTTACAAACTTTCGTTCGTGTTCATTTATATTCATTTGTTTGTGTTCACTTGTCTTTGTTCGCGTTCATTTATATTCATTGTTTTGTTCACAAGAAATCTCGTTCGCTAAATGTTCGTGAACGATCATGATCAACTTAATATGTTTAATGAAGGAACACAAACAAGGCCTTGTTCGTGTTCGTTCGGTTCATTTATAGGTCTACTTCAGTTTATAAATATCAAAAACAATTACTAGTGGCTGGAACAAAAAAACTACTAAAACCAGCCAACTTACAGTCCTACAGATCATCATGGCCTGTCTTAACAAACATCAAGCGATCAAGATCAAAATCACTAAAACCTCCAAGCATAAGTAAAGTTGGGTCTAAACACCAAGAGACCTGGATAGAAACACAATAGAACCCAATGTCTAAATCAAATCAAACCAAACTAAACACATATAATGCAGGGTTTGAATACATAATTGTGAGATGTTTCCAGGTGGGGTGCCATTGTTTCTATAAAAAATGAGTAAACTGAAGAGGCTGTACTTGAGTGGTAATAATTTAGGAGGGATAATGCTTGACATCTGGGAGAACTTGAGGTGTATTCATGGAATTGGATTATCAGGGGTAGGACATCCTGGGAAATGTGAGTTGTTTGGGTCTTAAAAACATTATAACGACAAGCTTATAGGCGAATCTCAAGCGGAGAGATGTTGGCCTCACAAGGAACAACCAACCACAAATGCCACCGATGTGTTTAGGTACATTGGTTGTGAATGAAAGTAGGACTCCACAGTTAAGCGTGCATGGGTGGGAGTATTTCTCAAATGGATAACCTCCTAGGAAGTCTACCACCAAAAACAAACCTTGGTTGTTCCAAAAGACCGGGTGTTGGTTGCATGAGGGCCAAATGTTACAAAACTATGAAATTTGAGAAGTTAATAGGGGGTTAGAGAGAAGCTAATATTAAAAGGGAACCCAGAGTTGTGTGTGGAACTGTGGATGAAGGGCTAATTTTAGGTCAGATGAAGGAAGGCTAACAAGGTCAAAAATTCCAAATATCCCCTTCTGTTTGACGCTACTTCAACTAGAATTAGTATGCTAGAGATGATTTATGTAGTTTAAAAAAGAAACTAACAGAATGTGTCATATCTTTTGTATTATACTTGTTACAATATGATGAGCTTAGTGAAGCTAAAATGATCAATTATATTGACAACTTTTAAAAATGGGTAAAAAAATGAATTGGTCATAAGTAATAAGAAGAATTAAAAAATTAATGAGCGAGTAGCTAAATCGGAAAAAAAAAAAAAAAAAAAACGAAACGAATACCTTTGAGGTCATTTTTCTGCATCTGAGCCTGCAGATGCTTGTGAATTAACATTGTCCGTTGGTTCCTATTTCTGAGTCCTTTTCGGGACTTCTGGCAATGACTCATCCTGGGCCCGCCTACCCTCAGCAGCCCTAGTGTGGTGTCGCCTCGGCTGCCTTGATTTGGTTTGAGAATCATGGTCTGGTGCGTTTTCCACTGAACGATGGCGCCGGTGTCTAGATTTATGCTTTTCTTGACGCTCTCTGCGGGACATTTTGTGGCCCGCATCTGCAACAATGACTTACATACATTGTTGGAAATTGGAATTACTAGCTACTAAATAAGCTTTAAGAAAAAAAATTAGAGTATGACTATTGGTACAATTTTGAGGGATTGATGATTTCTTTTATAATAATAAAATACAAGCTAGTTGATTTGGGTTATAGCTATCCATAATGTGTCACATCAAAAGATATATCACAAAGAAAACGAGTCAAATAAGCTGAAAGTTGCAATTGGCCTTCTGGTTCAGTAGCATGAGGGTGATGGTTTGGGCTTGGGATCTTTAATGTCTCAAGTTCAGACCTGATTTAAGGGGGTTTTCCCACAATAGTGGGTTTTCTCTTTGATGGTGTGTGTCAAAATCAGTATAGACGGTTGACAACCCGTCTCAAGAAGGCTCGCTCGGGTATTGGGGGTAGTTCCAAACGCCGTTCAGAAAAAAATAATATAAAAGTTGTCTTAGATGCATTTTAATGCTGAAAACCTCCTAAACTGTAATATTTTGGGAAGTTACATTATTGTTACAATAATATACTCCTTGAAATCATATCTAGCATGTTAACTATTTATAAATAAAAAGGACAAATAAATGTTTGAATCATATGAAGGGGCTCATTTCTACATAATCGTAAAACAAACCCAGATTTACCCCCCAAAATTGTTCCAAAGGTGCCCCCAGCCCATCTGACCCACCCATTTTCGAACCTCTAAAATAGATATTGGATAACCGATGATCACGTCATTTGAGATTGAAGTTCACATACTGTATCTCCTTTCTCTTCCTTGATTCGAAACAAATTCTCATGAATAGTCGTGACAGGAGTTTTTAACATCTTTTGAAATGTATGTTATTAGATAGGATTTGATGACTATTATTCTAACCTTTTGCATTCATTCAGGTATTAAAAGTTCGAATTATTCTAACCTTCAGAGACCCATTCAGCGCCATCATTCGAGGCTTCGGATACAGTCGATGATGAAGATTGACCTTGTGTAGGTGTACCAAACCCCCTCATCTGAACCCAAAAGAAAAACAAAAAGATTAAAAGATTGAATGTTTAATTATAAAAACAAATGTATCATTAACACCTGGAGATCGATGAAGGTGAGATTGTGAAAAATATGAAACATACCCAGCTGGGAGATTCTTGAGCCGTTCCATCATATCCGAAATGAGACACATGCTTCACGTCTGTCGGGGCACCAATCTGTATTTCTTGTTTTTTCTCTTCTTCTGCACAAAACAGATTCGCAAACAAGTAAATATTAATATGTGCATTCAATTCACAGAACCTAATTGCCAAAGAGGAGGAGAAAAAGAGGCTGACCAAAAACTTGAGAGATATATCTAAGGCCTTTAAGAAGTCCTTTCACCTTATGAGTATTCATCTTCAAAGGAAATCTGGTTTGGGTCAGGATGGGGTCTTTTGACCCCATAAAACGCTGGTAAAAATTTAGATAAATACAACCAAATAGATTGATACATAAGAATGTGGGTGCGAGAAACAGATAGGAAACAAGACAGATAGGAAAAATAACAAAAAAAGAAATCAACAGAGAGAAAGTGTGAGAGAGAGAATAGGAAGATGTTGGGAAACAATGCATGTATGAAGATAAAACATCACCATTTGTATTTTTTTGTGAAAATTCATGGCCATTTTGACTAAATATATTACCAAAATAGCCATTGACATCATTTTTCTTAAAATTTATCAATTAGACAGGTACATAACCTTTTAATATAACTAAAAACCAATCAATACTAGACACGTGGAACGTTTTTGACAAACTTAGCCACTTCCACACCATTTTACCCAAAACTAGACCCTTTTGCGCTGGGCAATAGTAAACTTTTGCGCCGACTAGACTGAGAACTAGCAACACATTAACATGTGTAATAACTAACGCAAAGCGCAAAACTTGACATATTTTTCGCCATTGGCGTAATCTTGATACATGTGGTGTAATTTGATTGGATGTGAACAATTGTAATGTTCAAATTGATAAATATAAAAGAAAGTCAATGGCTATTGGGATAAGATGTGTAGTAAAAATGGCTATTCATGTGATTTTCCCTGCTTTTACCAATCTAAACTAGTGGAAAAAAATATAGATAGGGAGGAGAGGTGATTGAGATGGAGAGAGAATACCCTTCTCCTTGGCTTGTACTCTATGCATGTATAGTATGCCTTTTCTATCAAGGGCAGCTTGTTTTTATTCTATGCATCTGTAGTTGTACTTTAATAAAACCTGTAGAAGAATCTGATTATCTTCTAAATGAGCACATAAAGCACCAGATTACCAGAAGTTTAATAAGTTCCAGTTGACAGGACAACAATGATTATTTTTGTTCTTTTATGTAGTAGCAACTTCATACACATACTGGGTCCAACCAAAGAGATTATATAGATGTCAATTATAAGTTTAACAGATTGTGAAAAAGAAGGGTACACATAACAATTTTAGTGTCTTGTTCATAGCACATCCTCCATGAGGTTTAACAAGTGAAGCGGATAACTGATAATCTTATTTTTGTTCGTTACTGTTAATGCCTATGCTTTCATATCATCCAAACCAAGGCTAGCCTGCCAAATAGAATCACATAAATCAATCAACAAAAGTTAACTTCAGGGATATAAACTATACCCAACATGTACAAAGTACCAACTACAAAGCATGATGATCTCACCAAGAACTTGTGGTTCTCCTGAAGAATTGGTGTGAATGTTGCACAAAATTTTTCAATGTCAGAACTGATGTCACCATTCCCAGCCACAACATCCATGAACTTCTTTCTATCTGGAGCAAGCTTCATTGCAACCTGTGAATCCAGTTTGGAATTATAAACAAGCAGATTATTTTGAAGCAAGAGAAATGGAGGATAAGAGTATTAGTAATCTAAAAGTATAATTCAAGGAAAAGAAATAGTTACTGTAAAAGTTGAACTGGCCAACCAGCCATGGTATTTCTTCAATGTTTTAGTATAGGCTTCAGTACAAACTTGTGGCATGGCCCAGTCTTCATGCTCCATTAAGTTACGGAATAATTCAACTATGAAATCCATCGCCCTGGAATTATAAAACCTTGTGAGCATGAATATATTTTGGATTTGATTATTTGTGTTAACTATAAGGGAAAATGTGTCAGTTATCCTCACCTAGTTAGCCACAGTAGACCATTGGTGCAACTTGATGAACCTTCTGCTTTCTTAGCTGCAACCTCCACCTTGACCATACTGTATAGGTTCTGAAATTCTGCTGGGCTGGACAGATATTTGTTCTCCAACCTCTTAAGGAAGAGATGAACGTACACAGCTGAGTTAGGTTTGATAAATTAGATACAGAGAAAAAATGAAATTAAGTACAGGGGCACATGTAAGGGGAAGAAATTAAGTGAAGGTGAAAAACAAGCTCATGTAATAAATGAATTACCAACAAAATATTCATGTCGATGAATTATCAACAAAATTTCATGTCACTAGTTTTCCAAGAGGAAAACAATGACACTTGCCCGTTTGATATTTGGCGTAGGTGGATGAAACAAGTAAAAGACGAGCAGTTAGGGAAAGATTATTACAAATAGAGGGTCTAACAGTGAGCAAAGATAATAATTCTGTTGACTCAAAAGTAAGAAGTAAAAGAGCTATCTCTGAAGCGATTGGACAGCCTACATTCATTCCCTTAACAGCAAAAAGAATGCAAATCATGACCAAAAAACTAATTTGGCATTAAGGTTGACAGTATATATTCATTTCTCTTATGCAAAAATAACACAAACTCATGACCAGAAATGCCATCTGCGGTCAAGATAAAGGGAAAGGAAGAGTACTTACTGTTATATTACCACCAACATCGGTCTTCACAAGCGCCATGGCTGCTCCGAATTTGTCTAGTAATGGATAAGAAGAATAAAATGTAAGTTGTTGAATGACTAAGAGCAAAGAGGCCTGGATTTCTTAATAGATTTTGGAGTTCATGGTATCTCCATTTAATGCCAATTTATCAAATAAAAAAATTAGGGAGTTTCTTCCTACGAGACTAAAATTATATTATTCAAGTATAAATTTGGTAGCTATTCAATTTACAGTTCCAACCTATAAGTAGTGACAGACAAATTCATATCCATAAAGCAAGACCATACCAATAACAGGTAATATCTGTTTGCAGACGTCTAAGAAAGGCTTGGTAAGCATTTCTCCTTCTTCAGACTTGACATACTTCATTCCTTCTAAAGCAGGAGCAAGCACCGTCCCTTCCATATTGAGGGTTGGATTACTGCAATAGTAAATGATACTAAATTATATCAAACGCTTAAATTTGCTTCATTTTACCCTATACACCTCGAACCAACAAGCAAAAAACTGAAAATTTGATCATCAAAACATTATATGATTCTGTCTAGTACACAAGATTGAGCCAAATGCTTCCACAAAGCCACATAATCACCTAATTAGAAGATATTAATACAGGACTTGTTACTTTTAGGAAATGAAGTTGATAGATGTCAATATCATAACGAAAAGGTTACATCGTTAGAAATCCTTTTATAGCCAGTAAGAGCATAAAACGGCATTGCTAATACGGTTTGGCATTGCTAATACGGTTTACCGAAGTCTGAACAGTACCAGAGATATGCACTATAACAACATTAGCAACTAATAAGCCACAAGCTACACATCATGAAACTTCTTGATCCGACGCTCACAACAACTTCAGACGATCCAATTAACGTTTTACAACACCTATATCACCAAACGGATCATTAACTCAGCTGATCAGAGGATTAATGCTTAAATCTAGCTATATCTTACGGAATTAAGTGAAACGCATGCAGAACAGTCTAGAAATCGGAACCATAAACCCTAGATTTAGATTAACGGATAGAAAATTGCACAGATCATCAAAACGGATAGAAATCGGAACCATAAACCCTAGATTTAGATTAACCACGAAACTGAAATTCAAATTCAGAGAAGAAATGCGAAGTAGATCTGATCTCACTCGATTAATCAACAGAAACACGAATATAGATCGTCATTACATGAATCAAATTGAACACGAAGATCTGAAGTTCGATTTAACCTTAGTGTTTGCAGGTGTTTTAGCTTCAAGTTGGCCTTCAATGGACGCTGTTATCTCCGGTGAAGTCTCGTAAGAGTCAATAGAGATTCTACTTTTAGCTTCACACGAAAGTTCGAAACTGACAGCAGGATGAGAGTATCAAATAGGTTCCCTTTATTTAATACTTTTGACACTTAGACCCCTGAACATCTTGCTAAAAGGTTACACAATTAGGTGGGGGATGGGCCGTTAAAAAAAGAACCTACTCCCATTCATGTTTGTGACACCCTACACATATCCCACATCGGCCGTGAACAGGAGAGATTCCTGGTTCATAAGGAATGTCTGGCCTCTAATATCAACAACGCGTTTTGGGCGTATTGGCTATGGATGAGAGGAGAACTCCACAGTTAAGCGTGCTCAGGTGGGAGCAATCCAGGGATGGGTGACCTCCCTGGGAAGTTTTCACCCGGGCAACCAAAAGCAAATCCGTGAGCTCCTCGTGGGCGAAGCGGACAATATTGTTGGTGTGAGAGGCCGGGTGTTACAGAATGGTATCAGAGCCACTCCTGTGCCGTTCGGGGTGTGGGACATACCTCACCAAGGATGGTGACTTCTCGGGCTCATCGAGGACGATGAGTCCAAACAGGGGGTGCTTGTGACACCCTACATATATCCCACATCGGCCGTGGACAGGAGAGATTCCTGGTTCATAAGGAATGTCTGGCCTCTAATATCAACAACGCGTTTTGGGCGTATTGGCTGTGGATGAGAGGAGAACTCCACAGTTAAGCGTGCTCAGGTGGGAGCAATCCAGGGATGGGTGACCTACCTGGGAAGTTTTCACTCGGACAACCAAAAGCAAATCCGTGAGCTCCTCGTGGGCGAAGCGGACAATATTGTTGGTGTGAGAGGCCGGGTGTTACAATGTTTGCACCGGAACAAGAGAAAAATTGTATGGTGAAACAAAGAATCAGAGAGCAAGATAAATAATGTCTTGGAGATGGGAACTGAAAAGCAGCGAGTTTAATGATGTAGAGCAGGATGAACTAGTGGTGGAGCTTGAACTGTTTCGTAGGGGGGGCGAGGGCGAAATTAATCTTTTTTAGGGGGGCGAACTCGATATTTATATAAAAATTTACACTACCGTACCAAAAATTTACACTATCGGGCTAAAGTTTAACACTACGGATGAAAAAATAGGGGGGGGGGGCGGCCCCCCGGCCCCTATGATGCTCCGCCAGTGGGATGAACTGGATAGGTTGGTAAGCTTGCTTTATTGGTTTCAATATCGAAGTGCAAGACTCGTGGTGATAGGGAATGGGTGGGTGATTTTTCTGTTAAATCACTCTGAAAGGTAATATAATCAAACCGGTTAGTAGTTGATCTTCACCCTATGGAATGGCTATTGTGGATTCCGTTGATGATTAACACTTGTTTGTGGAAGACGAGGTCAAATAGCATTCCAACCAAGGTAGCTTTACAGCGGCAAGGTGTAGTCTTGACATCGATATAATGTGGTTTTTGATTTGGACAGCAAGAATCGGTTGAACATATTCTCTTATCATGTCCCCTTGTTGAAAAGATTTGGTTAGAAATTCTCTGGTGGTGTCATGGGGCCTTGGAAGCACATGGATCTATTTGACAGATCTTGGAAGTCATTCATACATCTCTAGTATCTAATCAACTAAAGAGGATAAAGCTTTGCGTGTGTATATGTAGTGACTTTATGGTTTGTTTGGAAAACAAGAAATTAGTTCATCTTTAATTGTGTGATGGCGGTTCAGGAAAAGGTGGTGGAGGAGATATAAGTTACATCGTTTTAACGGATAAAACAAAGAGTTTGCTTATCAAATGTAGATTGGCAAGGGTGGTATAACTTTGATTATTAAATGTAGATTGGCAAGGGTGGTATAACTTTGATGTAGCATACTTGTTTGTTGTAATCGTTACCCTAACCTAGCATCTTACTAGTTCAGTTTTAATAAAGTTATCTTGCCGTTAAAAAAATGCAACAATTCCTGATATGATTTTGATATGGAACGAAAATAATGACTTTAGATTTTCTAATATAAATAGGTTTTATCAGGTTAACCCGAACACGGCCTACTTAATGAAGTAGTTGACCTAGCCCGCCATCGTGACTCAAAACAAAATTAGTTGGACAAAAAAACTCAATACGCTTGACAAGGAATAAAAGTCTAATAAGGTTGCATGGGCAACACATCAAATAATAATTACATGACAATGATTATGACATCATTCGGGGTGATTGGCCATAATGGCAATTTGTGTGAATGCGGAGAACCAATAGGAGATCAAGAATAGACATTTTAGTTAACATGATAAAAACGACATTCGACGATATGCACAAAATATGAAGATCCACCTAGCCTCTCTCACACATTACTTATGAATTCTCTAATCTGATATTTTCTGGTCATGTTTTCCGATAAATACTTATTCTTACGCTCGAAGGTCGTCAAAAGAATACCCAAATTCTTATGACGAGCCTAACGGTGTTTTTCGTTTTACGGTTTTCCCAACCTAGGACCAGGCATTTGTTCTCATCATGAATGCAATCCTAACAAGCACTCAAATCTAGTGGATGATTGTTTCTTCAATGTATATCATACTAGAACAATATTTAAAACTTCATGCTCCGCTCTTATATTAAAAAATACTAAGTAATAAAGTGATACAAATATTTAACACATTTACCCTAACTATTTCAGTGTTTGATACAATTATTATTGTTATATACTATAAACATATATGAACAATAACTTTAAAGCTCTATCACTCATATCCCTTCTATACACCATCTTATCACTTTGTTCATTACAAATTTATAAATTTTTTAAAACATATATGTGAAAAAAACTATGTAAAATACATATAAAATTACATGATTTTTCATTAAGGGTTAATGTGTCATTTCAACAAAACTATAAGAGGTTAATGTAGAATTTTAATAGTATGAAATATACTTTCTCATTTCACACAATCAATTTCAGTTTCAATTGGGGAAGTGGCACATGATTCAACCATTTGAGCCGCATATTAATGATACAAATACAGGATAATACAAAGAATTACACAAACGTTCTCTGACTCGGTTTTGAGATGTTTCAATCTGCATTCAACCCCGATACTCACAACCTTATACAGGCGTCTAAGACCGATGCGGGTCAGTTCCACACAGGATGTATGTGGGTCCCACGTGTTGGTCCAGCCATAATAAGCTAATTCAGGGAAAACTTAGCACCAAAGGAAGATCTAATGGACACATGTAGAGGTGAAGAATCACACAACAATAAAAGAATTGGTTATACAGCTGCCTGGAGAAAACTCAACTTTAATCAATTTCTTGCCTGAAATTGAAAACATAAGTAGCCCACATTAGATTTTAAAATGAGTTAACGTGTGTGTGGCAGAGGTGGCAGTTTTAACCCATTCACTTATTACTTATTAGTGGTTCAATTTGGATTACTTTGTGTATTACATGTGACAGTTTCAACCTAATTACTTATTACTTGTTAGTGGTTCGATTAGGGTTATCTATTATATCTAACGGGTAAAATTGAAAAAGAAGTTAGCTTAAAAGGAAAGTGTCAAATGACGAATGGTCAAACAGATTGAAAGTTGTCCGCATTTTTAAAGCATAAAACCTCTTTAATCATTTTATTCGAATATTTAGTTTGTGACCTCCACAATTATAGCTAATAACTACTTAATTATAAAAAAACGATATATATGTTCGACAAACCTGATGTGTTTGGACCCACACAAAAATAACGTAGCCCAACCAGCCCGTTTTTCCACCTCTATGTAGGAAAGAAATTTTGACAAATTTGTTAATACGTAATGCTTGCCTTGCTCATATACTTTTTGTGAATTCTCAGTGCTTCTGTCAAAGCCTTTTTCGCATCTAAGCTTCCAGTTATATCGCCCATGATCTGAAAGGATGAATGGTTATAACAAGATACCACAAGGAAATAAGGCTTATAGTTAGAGGTTACAAATTCATCCCATAAACTAATGAATGGGTTGATTCATGTCATATTTTATATCTAATGGGTCAAACAAATAGCTTCAAAACCATTAACTTAAAAAGAAACATTACAGGCCCATGTGAATTTTTATAGCAAATCTTCTATATCATTTTGTTCGAGTTAAGTTGTTAAATTACAATTGAAATTATCTAATTTATGACCATATTTGGCAAGCTAATTACCGTAAGGAATTGAACAAATATTGGAGAGAAAAAGTGTTCCAGGCCATCACAACCCAAACACTGTCCATTTTAACATGTATAAAATTACCCTTTTAGCCCGTTATCCCCCCCCCCCCCCTCCAAAAAAAAATCCCACTCTGCAACCTGGAGTGAAATTGAGATAGTGTAGTCATGATTCGGTGAGAACCTGTGCAACATCATCTAGACCTTTAGCCTCGTTTAGGAGTTTCTTGTTTTTGGTCTCCAGAACACCCGCCACTAAAAACACAGCAAGAAGACTTTTTGATCCGTTCGTCCATTCTTAACATTTTTTCTCTCATATTTTCCATATTGTTGAAGTACTTTGCTACTTAATTTTGTTGCTACGACTTCATTCGAACCATTTGAAGCATACTCAGAAAACATGTTTGGATTATACTCCATGGCCCACATAACCTGATTTTACAATTAAAAAATATATAAGATATTTTCAAATTCATGGAAATTAAAGAACAGAGTACATTATTCATAGGAAGATAAAATGTGGTATTTTTTACCTCCCATAGATATAATGCATCAACAAAGGAAAATTCCCTTCGGAAAAGTACCATTAGCATGCGAATAGCAAATAAATATTCTCCACCATCCAATCCCTCTGATTAAGTGAAACAAACAAAAATCATTTCAACTAATTTGAAAACTAAAGCTTGTGATAGACAAAGTGATAGCTTAGCATGGAGGGGTCAACTTCAACCCATTACATATGAATGGGTCAGTTTGGGATATCTTTTACCAAGAATGAGTCAAATGGATGGCAAAATAGTTAAAAAGAAAACAATTCAAATGGATCAAAAGTTGCCCAAACAGTAAATTTTAAGTCATACCATCTCTTAAGTTGCTTTAGGCAAAAAAAAAGTAGATTGATATTTTAATAATCTAGGTTTTGTAACCCAACTACAATTCTACAATATTCTCTTGAGCATCTTTTCATAATAAATTTAATACCCAATATTGTGATTCAAAGAAGTGTCATAAAATGTACTTTTCATCAAAATATAGTAATAAACAATTACAAATAGTAAGGACAACTTACCAAGGTGTTGATGAAGCTTTGGATCAACAACTCTCATAACTTGAGAAAGTATGCCGAGTTGTGATTGCACTCCCATAGAAGTTGCATTAGACCTAAAATTTTCCCTCTTCATAAAGGAACACCAGAGTTGTATGAAATATCAATAATCGGCCATGCAGCTTATGCTAATTTTAATATAGCAAGCACCATAATTTTTTTGTGTACAACATTATCAGCAATTAAATCAACCCAAATTTTACATGAGCAAGGAATTATATATAGATAGAGATATGTTACATTTTAATTTTATCACGTCAAATGGGTGACAAAATATAGTTAGAAAGGCAATGAGTCAAAAATGTCAAAAGTCACACAAACTGTATTTTTACACATACAACCTACTCTTTAAAAAATATATGTGCTATTGTGATCACCTATGAAACGCATAATTAACAAAAACATTAAAAAAACTACACAAGAAATATTTCGGGTCAACCTGGACCAAGAAATGCACATTTGGCCCCTTACCCAGCCCACTTGATCACATATCAGCCCATCTTTCCACTCCTACATCTAGATATATGTCATACTAGTTGACTCATGACATGTAGGCACAGAACAAGGTGCAAGCACAAGCTTTAGACAGTCTTCTTCAACATCCAATAAAACAATTGAAGGAACCAAAGCAAATAACTGGTTACTTTCAAGAAAATCTATGGAAGTACAAAAAAACTGCCAATAAGTCACAATCTTTTATACAGATTTTATAGTTCAATTTCGTTCACCAAATCTTTCTTTTCTAAGGAGACTTCTAGGTAATAGATTAATACCCGGTAAATTAGTATGCCAAAATATGATCTATATACATATAGGTAGAGGGAATTAAAGATGGTCATGAATTTAATGAAACATATTATTTATTTCTGATTTTCTGCTATAAAAAATAAGGGCATACCACTCTACGCATAGCATGCTCAAAGCACCAAAAAGCATCTGCTTCATCCTTCAAAAGAATTACCATTGGGGAACATATATCATTCATCCCTGCTTGAAATTAGTGATAATTAGCATATGAAATAACTGATATGCTTTGCACCCAATAGTTTTAACACCAGGAATAGAGGTTTTCACCTTGAACATAACCAATATCGTCATCAACCCACGTATATATAGCAAGAAGATCCCAAATTTTGGCCTGATTAGCTTCATTTTCATAATAAACAAGAGCACGATCTGTGCGTACAACATCCAAACCTGTAAAAATAACAAGAACCGCCTGTTGGTAATAGCGCATCACAAGTATGAGTCGGTAGAGTCGGATTATGAACGGGTCAAATAAAAATGAAACATTAGCATAAAAGGAAGTGGATCTAACATGTCGAAAGTCACCAAAGTGTATTTCTTATGCATTATACCTTCTAAATCATTTTATTTAAAATATTAGACTATGATTGAAATAATGTTATTTTGTGACCATTTCTTTGTTTAAAGCAATGCTTGCCTTAGCTTAGCTTTAGCTCGTTTCTACACTCTTGTTCGCCTTAGCTTAGATTTGCTTTAGCTTGTTTCTATACTCATGTTTGCCTTACCTTAGTTTTGCATTAGATTAGCTTTGCTTTAGGTAGTTTGTACAATCTTGTTTACCTTAGCTTATCTTTGCATGTGTTCATTTCTACACTTTTATTTCCTTAGCTTTAATGAATGCTATTTTTTATGAATATCTTTCCAAAAAAAAATATTGAGCCAAGGTTCTCTATGGTAATAGGCTCTCTAACCCATGGAATAGAAGAAAGTTGGTAAGGGTGGGATTTACTAGGTATGTTTGTTTGTTAAGGTATGATGCAAGCTGATTAACCCACCTATCTGATGCAAGCTAAGTTTCCACTGCATCACTTTATTGTCTGACTCGTCATCAGACTTTGGATCGACAAAACCATTAATTTCTACCTGTTCTCCATCCTCATCAACTAAAGGTGCCATGACAAATTTCCCAGTACCAATAATAGGTACCATCTTTTTGCATTGCTCTTTCCATGAATCATACTGTTCCCTAACAACAGAAAAGTGAAGTTGTTGGTTAACAATATTCCAATAATACCATATACTATTGCATTAATTAATACACTTTTATGTAAACGTTGTGTTAATATATGATGTGTAATGAGAAAGTCCTCAAAAGACGAGATTAACGTGAACATAACACCTGACATGCCAAACAAAGATGAGATTCAATTATCACTAGAATAAAATAGAGAATAACATAGGAGATAAATAGCAAAATAAATAACACCATTCTACAATTATGCCAAAAAGGTTTAGCTGAAGAGTACCACCTCCTCTTTTTCCTGAGGTTTTCTCGTTCCTCAGATGTACTGTTGGGATCATAACAACCCAACAAAAATTCCCAGACTGCCCTTTAATCGATGGATGAATTCCCTAGAATCATTAAACGATATATATTATTAGTTTATTTTGCTCCATACCATTATAAAGTTGATGTTCCACACTCCCATATAATCATTGCACCTCAAGGACTAGCAAGAGTTAAGAATTTTGATTGAGAAATATTACACTAGTAAAAAAATTAAAAGATCTTTATTAGGTTTCAACTAACAATATTGTACCAGTATAAAGTTCAAATACTATGATAAGACAGAGAATGTAACCTTGCACTGAAGATTATTTGTATACAAAACTGACCAATATCAACACACCAATACATCCTAATACACAATTATATGGACTCCAAGGTCCATTTCTTACTTTCTTAGATATACCGAAAGATTGTTGTAACTCTTTAATGCATAATGATTGTTAACCTATCAATTTGTTCATCATAGTGTTTTTATAGATAACATATGCATGGTATTCAGACTTGCATAAGAGTTCCTCATATAAGGCATATTGAGCTGGTATGAATAATCCATCTAAAAACATAACTCGTAAGCACTCAACTGGATAATTCCACCCGTCCAATAAAAAGGTCAGTTTTCTAACGTATACATGGGTGCAAAGCTCAGAAACTTCAATTAAGATATACAGTTTTGATGGTTTATCAATTGTCAATCATCATTCTTTTTGAAATAGAAAACTACAAATTTACATGAAAAATGAACAATGAGCACATACACACAGCCTGTAAGAAAATATGCAAAACAAAAACACAAAATCGAAAACCATACCCCTCTTTGTATCCTCCTAAGCACACCTGCGATATCCAAACGTCCATCTTTATCGAACGCAGCATTCCACCTTCTTTCACTCAAAGTTTTTCCAACCTGAAAAAATTAAACAATCATCAAAGTTCAATAATCTGTAAAAGTACAAAAATAGTAGATCCAAACAAGTTTGAACAGACCTTAGGCTTAAACCTGGTCTTAGGAACATCCTGTTGGCATTCTGGTCTAATCGGAAAATACGATTCCATATCTCCATTTGCATTTTTACTGCTCCTAAGACCAATACCAATACTCTTCAACATAACACACAGCTGCAGCTAACACCCCGCCAATTGAAAACCTAAAATCAAAACTATAAACCCTAATCAGTAGGCCAATTGCATATTCACATTCAAACATCTGTAAAATCAACTCAACACTTACCAATTGTGCAATTTGAATCCACTAACCACCACCGATGTCAAATAACTCATCAATTCATGACAGAACAGCAACAACGATGCAAATACAGTTAACTAATGTTAAAGTTTACAAGAATAAGATGATTTATGCACCTTAAATTAGATAATTTTGGAAACTGTGAAGAAATACCGACGCCGGCGATGTGTAATATGATTTTCCGATGAGAAGCAGAAATGTTGATATATTTGAACAGCGATTGATGAATCAGAAACAATAGAAAACAACGAATCAAAAGGATTTGAACATAAATCAATTTTTATATAAAAATTATTTGAATCTTTTGGCAGATTGTGGTTACAAAAATGATTATCAATGTGTTTTGTGCGTGTGTTTTATTCGTCTTCGAATCGGAACCCCTTAAATTAAAAATATCAAGTCGGACCCTTGAAGTTCATTGGCATATGTAGAAAAGTTGGTAAATTAAGACTATAAATAAACCGAACGTGTTCATAAAACATTTATGAATTGTTTAGCAGAAGATTTGTTTTTGTTCATTTAACTAAATAAACGAACACGAACAAAAAACTTTGTTCGTTTTATTTAACGAACGAACATGAATACATGCTTTGTTCGTTCATGAACGTTGGTTTACGCTCGTTCATATATGTTCGTTTTCTTTTTGTTCGTCCGCTTACATTTTCAACACCCGATTTATGATAAAACTATTTTGTTTATAATGCAATGTTTCCTTTGTTTACATTGATTTAGTTGCAAAGACATCTAGCATAGTTGTTAACATAACTACACCCAGCTTGTCATTCAAAAAGTATGTAACAAAATTTTTTTTCATGACGTTAACTTTTATGTTGATAAGATGTTGGATGACTACCATTTGCTTTAATATACCCCTTATTATTTAAAAAGTCAACCCCCCCCCCCCCAATTTGTTGATTTGTTAGTATTGTTTTGAAAACACCCACATCTTTTTCATCTGCTTCACTTTTACATTCTTTTCTCTCATCTGATTTCCTTTTACACTATTCAAATTGAGGTGTGTATTCGTCTTTCATAATCCCATCTATAAACATGCTGAAACCTTAAATCCTACTCACACATCTCCCGTTTCAAGCTCTCGTTTCCTGCCTTTGCAATCTTACTCGGGGATGAGTCGATCTTAACCAACGGTTAAGTTGTAGCATTCATTTAGGTATCGGGTACATGGATTTCATTTCCAGTTGCTAGAAGATAAAATTTTTAAAAATTTTGGTGGATCAAGAATTTGTTCCTCCCATGGAGGTAGAGAATAATGATAGAAGTCTAAGCTAGCAAAAACAGTAACTTTCAACATGTTCATGCATATAATGAGATTTTTTTCTGATTTTGATGGAGTCTAAAAATTAATGTTCTCAGGACCGGACCGAAAAGAAAACCAATCATTTTAATGGTTCACTAATCGGTCAATCATATCAGCTGAGTCAGATTGAATAACGGTATGACATCATAAATAATAAATTAAAAAATTATAAGAAATGCAAAAAATACCAAATATTTAAGTAACTATAAACATCGAACATTCAATAAAGGCAAAACACGTATATATTTAAAAACTTAATCACCTTAAACAAACATAAGCTAAGCTTAAAAAAACAAAGCTTAAAACAATCAAAGATAGTACAAGTAGAGATGTACAAACCCGTTTTCTTTTCCGAACCGGTTCGGCTTATAAACCGGACCCATTTTTTGGTTATGCAATCAAAGTAGTTTTTTTTTTCAAACCGGTTCGATTTATAAACTAGTTTTTCTAACTAAACACTCAAACCACCCAGCCAAGTTTGGACTG
The DNA here is from genome assembly GCA_024085815.1 of Flaveria linearis. NCBI lineage: Eukaryota > Viridiplantae > Streptophyta > Magnoliopsida > Asterales > Asteraceae > Flaveria > Flaveria linearis. The sequence goes on from CM044003.1 coordinate 11,172,346, forward strand.
GTTTTGAAATCGCTTTTTACCGGTTTAATGGTCTTTTAATTTGAACTAGTTTTAAAACCGGTTTTGGATGTCAGGATGCCAAACTGTTATACAAACCGCCAGTTCGAATCAGCTGGAATCGGTTTGGCTAGAACCAGTTTTTTTCCCGAACTTGTTTTTTTGTCCACCTCTAATTACAAGCACAACCCAAAACATGCTTGGTTTTCAAAGGCACAAATTCAAATCTTTTGGTTTCCAAACATCAGTTTTTTTCTTATTATAATTCACGCAATCTCACTTCATTCAAAAAAAATTTTAAAAAAAAAACCCCTCAAATCACCTATTTAGTTTATAAAAGAAAAGAGTAAGTTGCTGATATACACTTCACACTTCATAAAAGGAGAATAATAGCTAATGTAAGCCTATTATATGGTTTGCTCGTTTCGTGAGTTTATTGGTTAAGTCACGGTTCTTTGAAACCATAACTCCACAAGGTTATCTAATGAGTGGTTTGTTGGACAAAAGTAAACTGTTATATCTTTCTTTTCTATTTTAACCAACATGTCGGGTCCAATTTTAAAAACACCACTTAAAACATAGTTTTGAAGAAAATACTTTATTGAATGGAACATGTAAGAAAGAAAGAATTAGGGGTGGGATCAGAAAAAGATGAGACTATTATGTTACAATAAAATCAGGAGAATTCAACTCAAAAGACTAATTTCGAGGGTGAAAAGAGCTTGTTTGACCTATAAATCTCATTTGTTCATACAACTGTTACGAGACAAGTCACTTACCTAGCAATGGTTTTAATCCGTAACATTTTGAGTTTATGAAAAACAGTTACTAGTTCTTACCAAAAGCACGTGTGTACTTTTAAACATACAATGTTGTCTACCTCACTAGTATTTGAACTGGAATGCCAGGCGGAGGATTTAACTGCCTTATCTCGTTATCCGAATGATGCTAAATATCATGGCTTGGAGCGCAAAGGTTTAAATAAAATGTGAAAGCAAAACCAGGTTATGGAAGCTTCAAATGCCAAAAAATGTTAATATTTGTGGTTTATTGAAATCACATGGGAGAGCCCTCACTATTAGGGAAGTATCAAGTATGTAATAGAGTTTTGGATAATTGGGAGTGGATTTTTAACATGGCATATTCTCTTTATTTTTTCATCAAATTCTTTAAGTTTATTGCAATCCCTTGTTTAGAAATGGTCAGAGAGTTCAGAGAGCATATTTTTTTAAAACTGAGGTAAAATAAAGGACGTTTAGTGTATTAATAAAAATTAAAGAGCTAACAAGCAAGTGAGTATATAGGACTAAAGATGAATTATTCATCTTGTTGTAAAGTATACTTGCTTTTGGGGCTAGTCCAATAAACTCAGACCCATATCGGTCAAGCCCATTATAATTTAATTGAAACTCTTCAAACACACTCTTTAATAAAGAGGGGCATGTAACCCACTTTAACGCCTCATTCTCCTCGAAAAGAGGAACATTTAACCCACCTTAGTGATGGTGTTTTTCCCACTAGATACACTAGTTACTAGGGTGTGCAAAAAACTGAAATAACCGAACCATAACCAAAATAACTGACACAACCGAATAAAAAAAAGAAGCCAATAAGAAACCAACAATTTGGTTTGATGATTTTTTAAAAGTTGATTTTTTCGGTTCGGTTTCGGTTTTGCTTGTAACATGAAGATCAAGATAGGTTGGACTCACCATTAGATTAGTATTTGTTTATCTTTCGTTGTAATAGGATCTATGTTAATTTCCTTTTGTATGTTTGTTTAAGTTCAAGTCTATATTTTAGCTGTCCTGCGAAAGTATAATTTCGGCCTGGCGAAACTGTCAGATTCGCCAGGCGAAATTGTTAAGCTCAGATCTTATTTACCCGGCAAAACTGTTAGTTTCTGCCGGGCGAAATTATAGTTTCGCCCGTATAGTTTCGCATGCAGCAAAACTATATGCGAAATTATGACAGCTATATATGGATTTCTTTTGTCTAATTGTTGGCATCCTTGCAAGAAACCCTAATCGTGTATTATTGTTGCAAGATGCTATTGTAAGCTTGTTCTTTCTGAATACATTGAGCTTATTTCAATTCATTCACTGTTGTTCATCATTAAAATCTTGTTTGAAAGCTTTTTAGTGTTATTTTGATCATTCTTCTCTTAGTGTTTGTTGTGTGTGTTTGGTATTGAACGATTCAAGCATTCTTCTGCACTGAAAACCGATCAAATGGACCAACAATATGGTATCAGAGCCATAGTGCTCTTGATTGTTTGAGGTTTTTGGTTATTTTTGTTCAATACCTTCTTTCTCCAAATTCCACATCAAAACAGAGTGTTTTTGTCATGAAAATTGATTGGATAGTGTGCGTTTCTGATTGAGGAAGCTTCGTGAATCACTCCTTTTCAAATTTCATTGAGATTTGGGTGATTTTCGATCGTTTTTGGGGTTTAAAAAGGTTTTCTGTTCTTCCAGCGAAATTACAGTTCCTTCCAGCGAAACTGTATCTTCGTTCAGCGAAACTGATATTTTTTTCGTTGATACTCGGTGCGAAACTGTGATCTTTGAACGAAAGTTCATTCTGATTGGGTGACATTTGTGCGAAACTGCTGCTGAAAGTTATTTGAACGAAAGTTCAAGCTTGTTTCCTGCGAAATTTACAGCGAAACTAAGCTATTGATAGTCTCTGGCTAGCGAAAGTGCTGCCGAAATTGCGCTCTTGATCGCCGAAACAACCAAAGTTAAGCCTGCCGAAATTACACTTTCGCCTTGCCGAAACTACCTCTCAGCGAATTCATTTCAGCGAATTTACTTCTTCTCTGGCGAAATTGTTATGTCCAAAATGACTACTCTCACCTTGGCTGATTTAGAGAGTGTTGCTCCAAATAGACCACCTAGACTCATCAATGGAGATAACTTTGAAGATTGGAAAAGGTGTCTTAAGGCTTTCTTCTTCTACACCGATCATAACCAATGGGAGTCAATCATCACTGGACCACACAAGCCAACCGTTACTGTCGGTGGAACTGTATCTCCAAACTCGGACCCCTCCACATTCACCGAAAAGGATCAAAAGCTGATTGACAGAGATCAGAAGGCATTCGGAGCCTTGACTTTATGTCTTGCACCTGATATTTACAATCGCTTTGCCGAATACAAAGATGCAAAATCTCTATACGATGCCTTGTGTGAATTTTACGATGGAAACGAGGATCTAAGGAAAGATAGGAAGGCTCAAGCTGAAAAGGAGTTCAACTCATTTGTGGGACACAAGAATGAAGATCTTACTGACATTACTAATCGCTTTTTGTCTGTTTCAAGTACCCTAAAGAAGTATGATGATCAGTTAGGAAATCATGAGCAAGTGAATAAACTCCTAGACTCTCTTCCACCCCAGTGGAGTTTACAAGTGAGAATGTTGAAACAAGAAAGAAACTTTGCTGACTATAAACTAATGGACGTGATTAACAAGCTGAAGTCCTTTGATTTGGATCTAAAAAGGAGGGAGTTTAATCAATCCATCATGCCAACATCCGGTTATTCACAGAATGCTGCATTACTATCGTCCGCTGCAAGCTCTCCAATGCAGGCATCGCGTCAAGGAGCAGTGACTGTGTGTGATTTTTCTGGAAGTGGCATTAACCCGGGGAAAGAGCAAGGGAATTTAAAGGCATCTAATGAATCTACTGTTCCAGCTGAGACTATGGCACTTTTTGGGATGTTTGTTCAAAGTTATGAAGCACTTGTTGCTGGTGATCTGAAAGGTAAAGGAATGACTATGAAGGACATGTATCAAGTGGATCCAGATGATCTTGAAGAAACTGATATTCAATGGCAAATGGCAATGCTGACGCTTAGAGCTCGGAGATTTATGGAAAGGACTGGTAGAAAGAACTTTGGAGGTCAAAGCTCCAACTCCAAACTGGGTTTTGATAAGTCTAAACTTAGATGTTTCAATTGCAAGCAATTGGGACACTTCAAACGAGAATGTCCATTGCCAACTGTCACTGATCCTAATAACTCTGGAGTTCCAAGATTGACTGCTGGTGGGGGTAAAGATGAGTCAAGCCATAAGAAAGAAACTGCTCTAATTTCTAACTTTGACTGGAGTGCAGAGGCTGAAGAGACAAAACAAACAAACAAACAAACATACCCAGTGTCTCCCGCTGAAGGGCAGGGTCTGGGAGGGGTATATGGTAGCAAGTCTTTCCTCTATCTAGAAAGATAGAGAGACCGCTTCCGAAGAGACCCCCGACTCGTTAACACAGGCAATAACAATAACAATCAAAATACAACGCATATACAAAGCATATAACAAAGCATACCAAAGGCAATAACCATCATAATACGAAGCAAATAACACAATGATATATATCAATAAGAGGCTGAAGAGACAAAAGAAGAAATTAATCAAGCTTTAGTAGCTGAGATTCAGAAAGAGAAAATGAAGATGAATTGTGACGACGAGTTTGATCCATTTAAGGAGTTTAATGATGGAGTTGAAGAGAATGAGTATGAGAAAGATGATAACATGAAGGAGTATGGAAAGCCAGAAACTCAATCCACAGTGCTTGAAAGAAATGATGTCAATGCTGCTACCACCGTAGAGGAAAACAAGTCGAGTACTCCGGTGTGTCAATGTGATAAAGCCCTTGCAGCTGAGAAGGTGGTGATGGGACTTCCATATGAGGTAATTCAAGATATGTGTTCATCTTCATGTAAAATCAGATTATTTGGGGTTTATAAGGCTAATCGTTTATTAATTGATAATGAAAAGGAGTTGAAAAGAATTAATGAAGAACTTAAAGTGAATGAGTCAAAATACTTTGTTAAATTAAATGAAGCGCTAAAAGAAATTGATCATTTAAAAAGAATTGTTTTAGAAAGAAACGTTGAGGTGAACGGTTTGACTGAAAGGGTTGCCCTAGCTGAGTTTGAAACAAGCAAACTTCAGTCAAAACTTGATAAATGGACCATATCAGGAATGAAACATGATGATTTATGTAAATCTCAACGTGGGGCTAGGATTAAAACAGGTTTGGGATATGAAAATGCTAAGGTTTATCCTCCTCCTAGTACATACTGTTACTCTCCGATGCCCATTCCACATCGTTCTAATGATTTAATCAAAGAAGATTCTAACAGTATGTCTGCAGGTTTAGAAGGTGTGAATCCTATGCATGTTCGTGAGGACTACGATTATGGACCAACTAGAGGTCTTGGATGCTCTAGTCTTAGTACACCTGAACCTCAGCTTTCTGTTTTAGATCATAACTCTAGTTTAAATTCTGTTTTTGTTTCTAGTAATGATGTAAAAGACTCTGTTTCGTTCAGTTCTAGTAATGTTTCTGTTTGCTTTTTAAATGCTATGGACCGTGATTCTGATTTATCTATCGATAGTGTTGATCAATTGTCTGATAATACTGTGAACAGCAATGAAGAAACAAAAACTAACTCTTTTGAAAAATTCTTTTCTCATCCCATTCCATCATTTATACCTTCGAAATTTGCTGTGCTTAATGACAGGATTGCATCTTCATCTGAGGCAAGTACTAGTGATACTAGTACCTCATGTATTTCAGATAACACTTCAGTGTCATTAGCACACAATCATTCTCTTCAAAATAAAATCAACTCTGTCAATACGAATGAGGCATACAGTGATAATGATTCAAGTTTATCCAAATGTAATGAAGAAATATGCATCGATGAAATCTCTAACTCATTACATAATACATCTAGATTAAAATCACATTGTTTTTAATGTGGTAAAGACGATCATGTCGTTAAGCACTGTCCTCAGTTACATCACGGACATGTTTATAGACGTTCTTTTGGAAGTAAATTGAATCAGCTAGTTAATAAGTTCTTTTGCAAGAAATCCACTTCGGAGAAACCTAAAGTTGTTCAAACTTGGGTGCCCATTACTCCTGGTTAATTCTCTTTTGATTTGATTGCAGGAGTCGTCCACTAAGTCTGTAAATAGCATGTGGCATGTTGATAGTGGATGCTCGAGACACATGACGGGGCTTAAAGATTTATTGTCCAACTACCGCATAATCGATGGTGGCTATGTTGCCTTCGCCGGAGACAAGAAAGGAGGAAAAATGATAGGCCAAGGAGAAGTTCGTAATGGCTCGCTCACCTTGGAAAAAGTCAATTACGTACCCGAGCTTGCATTCAATCTGTTGAGCGTCTCTCAGATTTGTGATAAAAGCATTCCGGTCTTATTCAAGTCCAATGAATGTATCTTTTTGAAGTCTGAGATTGATATTCCAGATAATTTAGTACTCATGCGGGCTCCCAGAAAGCATGATACATATCTCCTTGACATGAATTCAAAGGGCTCATCATCCGCAGTCACATGCCTCTTGTCTAAAGCTTCCACCTCTGAATCCTTCTTATGGCATCGTAGATTGGGCCATGTTAATTTCAAAATAATAAACAAACTAGTTAAAAAACAATCTCGTTTGGGGATTACCTTTAAAAGACTTTTCTGTGGTTGAGAAATGTATGGCATGTGCAAAAGGAAAGCAACATAAGAAACCACACAAACCTAAAATTGAAAATAGCATCTTAAATCCCCTGGAGTTGTTACATACTGATTTGTTTGGCCCAATAAGTGTTAAATCTATTGCTAAGAAATCTTTTTGTCTTGTGATTACAGATGACTACTCCAGATATTCATGGGTAAGATTTCTTACTCAAAAGGGAGAGACTACTGAGGAGTTGCAAAAGTTAATTCTCTCGATTGAATCGATAAGCAAGAGGAAGGTTATGGCTATTCGAAGTGACAACGGTACTGAATTCAAAAATCAAATTTTTGACTCCTTCTGTGCCACTAAAGGAATATTAAGACAGTTCAGTGCTGCGAGAACTCCTCAACAGAATGGTGTCGCGGAACGAAAGAATCGTACCCTAATAGAAGCCGCACGTACAATGTTAATAGAATCCTCCTTACCCATCATATTTTGGGCTGAAGCTGTGAATTGTGCTTCTTATGATCTCAACAGGGTGCTGATAGTCAAAGATAAGATGAAAACTCCGTATGAACTATTTCACAAGCGAAAGCCTTTGATTGATTTCTTTCGCCCATTCGGTTGCTCGTGCACTCTTCTGAATACTCAAGCACAGAAGACAAAATTTGGTGCTGTATCTGATGAATGTTATTTCGTAGGCTATTCTTCTTCCCAGAAGGCTTATCGGGTATATAACAAGAGGACTCGTATCGTTCAAGAGTCATTCTATGTCGATTGGCAGGAATCTAATTCCTCTGATATTCCATCAGAACCAGCGTGGTTCTTTGACTCAGATACGGTGTTCAAATCATTCAATCTTCCAGTTTTCGATGATGATGTGCCCTTCTCCAATACAACAACAAACTTCATTCCTCCTGCTCCCATACCAGCTGAGCCTATTGTGCCTCATGTCACTACATCTGATGATGATACCTCAGTCAATGTTGCTTCTTCCTCATCTTCATTTGATCTTCCACCTCCACCCATATCAACATCACCTTCTTCATCTCCTTCACCGCACTCTACTTCCCCATCCAGCTCATCATTTAACCAACCACCTACTGATACCCCTTCCATGACTGTTGATTTCAAAACTTTGAAAGATCATCCACACGACAACATAATTGGTTCCATTACTGATGGAGTTCGGACACGGAGTCAATCTGGTTTGATTAATGTTTGCTTGTTCTCTTGTTTTATATCTCAAACTGTTCCTAAGAACGTTCATGCAGCTCTCCAAGATCCCTGCTGGGTTGAGTCGATGCAGTTGGAACTGCAACAGTTCAGAAAACTAAAGGTGTGGACCCTGGTGGATCTTCCACCAAATAAGTATCCTATTGGCACAAAATGGGTTTTCAAGAACAAGCCTGGTGATCGAGGAATAGTGGTGCGAAACAAATCCAGATTAGTGGTTCAAGGCTTTGCTCAGGAAGAAGGAATTAACTACACAGAAGTCTTCGCACCTGTCGCCCGTCTTGAAGCCATTAGAATATTCTTGGCGCACGCTGCTCACAAGCAATTTAAAGTCTATCAGATGAATGTCAAATGCGCATTTCTTTATGGGGACATTGATGAAGAAATATACGTGTGTCAACCCCCAGGATTTGAAGATCTAGACTTTCCTGACAAAGTATACAAGCTTGATAAGTCACTTTATGGACTTCATCAAGCTCCTCGGATCTGGTATGAGACACTGACCCAGTATCTCTTAAGCAATTGTTTTACGCGAGGCACCATTGACATGACCCTATTCAAAAGAGAGGTAAACGGGTGAGATGTTGATTGTGCAAGTTTACGTTGATGACATTATTTTTGGCTCTTCAAATCCTCAATTATGTCGGGAGTTTGAGGAGGTCATGCGAAACAGATTTGAGATGAGCATGATGGGAGAGATGTGTTTCTTTCTCGGGCTGCAAGTTGAACAAAAGCCAGATGGAATTCTCATTCATCAAGAGAAGTATATTAAAGAAATTTTGAAGAAATTCAAAATGGATGATGCTGCTTCTGAGATGACTCCCTTCACGGCTCAGACATGTCTCACTCCGGATGAAAATGGCAAACCAGTCGATCCTCATCGCTACAGATCCATGATTGGCTCTCTCATGTACCTAACAGCAAGTCGTCCTGACATCACCTTTGCTGTTGGATATTGTGCTCGATACCAATCAGCTCCTAAAGAATCCCATGCCAAGGCAGTCAAACGAATTTTTCGTTATCTAAAGGGGTCTTCTCGTTTAGGACTTTGGTATCCTTATGGTGGGAATTTTGACTTGCATGCTTATTCTGACAGCGATTCCAACGACTGCAAACTAAACAGAAAGTCTGTTACTGGAGGTTGTCAGTATTTGGGAAATTGCCTTGTTTCTTGGCAAAGCAAGAAACAGACTACAGTTTCTCTCTCAACAGGAGAAGCTGAATATATAGCGGCCTCAAGCTGCTGTTCGCAAGTGTTATGGATTCAGCATCAAATGATGGATTATGGGATCAATTTTCTTTATACTCCATTGTTTTGTGATAACGAAGCGGCCATTGGAATTGCCAAGAATCCAATTTATCATTCTCGAACCAAGCACATTGTGACACGGATTCATGCCATCCATGATGCTCAAGAAAAGGGTTTCATTGATATCATTCCTATTGATACAAAACATCAAAAAGCAGATCTTTTCATAAAAACATTTGATAAACCACGTTTTTATGAATTGATTTCTATGCTAGGATTAATATCGTTATGAAAATCTTTTCTGAGCAAAACAACTGTTTAACCTGTAAATATGTACACATTTTCTTTTTGGTCTTGATTGTTGTCTAACTTGTGTCACATAGATCTTTTTCTCTTATTCTTATTTTTCTTTTACTTTGATTCTTAAGAAATTTTTCATTTAGTAGGCTGTTAAAAAAAAAATTTCGGAGGAGATTCATACTGATAATAAGTCTTAATTTTCATTCTCTCAGGAATTCAAGAAAATGAAGTTAGAACAAGGGGACATCTTACGTTGGGATATGCATGATAGACTCATCCCGAAATCAAAGTAAACAAGTGATCATGCAGCAAAACTAAAGATCATAACTTAGTAATAAGGATTATCCTCATGATATTTTGATCTGCATAAATATACAAGTCTTGTATAAAACTTGGTTGAGAGTTGCTAATTGATATCAAAGATTATCGATGTGAAGCTTATGGTGTTTCTCACTGGGATGGTGACTCGGTGATAACGTCCTCTAAGTCAAACATTAAATAATCTCAAATAGCCTATTATTGTACATATAGATTATCAATGTGAATCTTATGGCGTTTCCCACTGGGATGGTGACTCGGTGATAACACCCTCTAAGTCAAACATTATATAATCTCAAATAGTCCATTCTTGCATACACATTCATACTTTACATAAGAAAAGATGTGTGTTTATCTCCTCTGCTATGCGAAAGCATTGACCTGGAGTGATGATCTTCTCTGCTATGCGAAAGCATTGACCTGAAGCTCTCATCAACACGCCTAGATGATCTTCTCTGCTATGTGAAAGCATTGACCTGAAGCTCTCATCAATTAGTTATAGGTTGAGTCTGGATCTCACATATATGTGTGTCTACATCTGTACATTATAGAGTCCCATCTGTATATATGCCAGTCAGTGTGATTGTACATCAGTATAATGATCAGGCAATATCAATGATTATGCTCAATAAACCTTGATGACGAGACTAGTTCTTTATCAAATATCAGTGGGGACCAAGTTGCTGAGCTTCTAAGACAATTCAGAACATGATAAACAGCTGCAGATCATGAGTCGAAAAGAGATGGGAATGGGTTTAAGCGGACAAACATATCAGCAATCTCGCTAAGTCATGATCCTCTTAAAACACTTCGAGAAAAACAAGATACTATATCCTTCAACTATTTTATTTTATTTTATTTTATTTTATTTTATTTTATTTTATTTTATTTTGTTTTTATTTTAAGTGAAGATTCGGCGAAACTACAGTTTCACTTAGCGAAATTGCAGTTTCGCTTGCAGAAACTATAATTTCGCCCTGCCGAAACTATAGTTCCGCACTGCTGAGACTATAAGTTCGTTTTGCCGAATCTATAGTTTCTCAGAGTCGAAACTACATTCTCGTATTGCAGAAAGTATAGTTTCGCTTTGCCGAAATTATATTTTCAGTTCTCTGCGAAACTCCTATGTACATAAACATAGTTTCGAATCAAGATTCTTACTTTCGCAAAAATTAGTCACTTTCGTTGAAACTGTGTTCTGTTAGGGTTTTCGAGACTCTTGACACAAATCTCCGTCGTTACCTCGTTCTATTGCATTGTCACCTGATTTTGAACTTCTTATGTGAGTTTCGAACTCAGAACATGAGTTTTCATAGACTAATCTATCTTACATTTGACTGGATTGAAGAGTGTCGTTTGGGTAGTCTCACAGTTCGTTCTGCGAAACTACCTCATCCTTCAGCGAAACTGAACGAAAGTTCATTAAATACAGCGAAACTATGTGGTTATGCTGCCCGAGTGAACCTGACAGTTTCGTCAACAAAAATCAGTTTCGTCCAGTTGAATCCATTATCATGTCTTGCCGAAACTATATGTTTTGTCAGTCGAAACTGTGCTTGTTTTTGTCTATTTTGATATAAATTCAGCGAAACTATAAACTCGCTCTTGCGAAACTATAGTTTCGTCTGTACGAAACTACAAAATATATATATATATATATATATATATATACTAATTAATCTGTAAATTCATTTTAATTATACATGTATATATCTGTATTTTCACTTTTATCACAATTTGTTCATTTACATTACGTTTGTGAATACTTGAATTCTAATATAATTTCTAACCTGGTGTGTTTGTTTGTCAGACATAAATGGCAAATCTCAAGTTTGATGTTCTAAACAATATCACTGCTATTCTAGATGACTCACATCCTAAAGCAGCAGGATTCAGAGATTGTATTAGATGGCTACAAAGATCTCCTATAGCATACGCCATATCTCATTCTACGACTATTTATGATTTACACATTCGAGACTTCTGGCGAACCGCTGAGTACAACACAAGGGGAGATTCGGAGAGTATTATAGCCAAGGTTCTGGATCATCAAGTGACCATCACAGAAGAAGTTATATCCCGGGTGCTGAGATTAGAAGAAGACACCGGAGGTGATATTGATTTGGCTGATCAGGAGGTGTTTGATGCTTTCTTGACTATGGGATATGAAGGTCCTCCTTTTGGGACTAGAAAGGAAATCAAGAAATCCTTTCTGTCCAAGGAGTGGAGATACATTGCCCATGTCTTCATAATGTGCTTAGATCACCGAAAAGGTGGATCAGATGGGTTAAACTTAGACTGGGCAAAAGCAATGGTTATATGTTGCCGAGGAGAGAAGGCTAACATTTCTAATCTTATATTTAGTTGCATGGCCGAAAACGTAATGGCCCTGAAGAAGGACAAATGGCTGCTCTATCCCCGATTTCTTCAGATGATCATCGACGATCAAGTTCCCAACATCCCGAGACATGGAGAGGTCAAGCATCTAGTGTCAATGAATACTAGAATCTTTGCCGACTGTTGTGCTATCAGGCACGACTTCAGTGGTCGGATCACTCACCTATGGGAAAACATGTATACTCCTGATCGATGGGATTATATCAGGAAGGTGATCCAATCTGAAGCGAGACGAACAGAGGAAGTTAGACCAACTGAGTCGGAGGCAGTAAAGAAAAGAAAGAGATATGCCAAGGAGAAGGATTACGACTTTGAGAAAGAAGTGGCAGAGATGGCAGCTAAAGCCAAAATGGAGAAAGAAAAGAGGTCCAATAGGACGGTTGATACTGAGGATCAAGAGAGGAGGACAAAACAGAAACATCAGACATTCTCTGAGCCTCCACAAACAAAGAGACACACCAGTTTAGATGAGGACGTTATCAGAAACCTCAACACCTCTTTCTCAAATGAACTAAGCATGATGAAGACAAAGTTGATGAATCAGGAGATGAGGGAGAAGCGAAAAGACGAAGTGTTGGAGGGGATGCAGCAAATGTTGGTTGATCAAAATAATTTGATCAAAAGGCTGTTGAAGGAGGTGAATGAATTGAAAGCTGCTGCCGGCCTGCCTAATCAGCTAACTCAACATGAGTTAGATGATCTGACGGACACATCAAAATATCCATTTCTGAATATGGGTACTTCATCAAGGGCAGGAGTGGGCACCTCAGGAGCAGCAACTGAAGAAGCTGGAGGGTCGGGCAAGGGAACTGAAGAACCTCAAATGGAGAATATACAAACTGAGGATGATGTGATTGATGCTGAGTTTGTGGATTTGGGTATAAATCTTGGAGATTTTACCGGAGAAGAACAGATGGGAAAACAACCTGACACGACCGAGCAACCCATTGAGCAGGGTCTGGTGGACGAGGAGGTTGATGATGAACAGTTGGTGGATTATGACTCAGAGCCTGAGTTTTATGAAGTGGACGAAAGGCCTCTAACGTATGTAATTCAGAAGGGGGAAAATGAAAAAGACATTATTGAGATGGAGAAAGATGATTGGTTTGTAAGGGAGAAAGAGCCTGAGGAATTAACTCCTTTATTTCAAAATATAGAAGGACTGAAGAGAAAAGAGGCTGATAAGAAGATTGTGAGCTGGAAATTCAATCCTGATCTCAAAATGTTCATGATCAAAAGGAGAGGAGGAGGAATTTCGTATCTACACAAGAGGAAGGCGTTTAAGACCTTGCCTAAGTGGGACTTAAGAAGATTGGCATCCTTACCCCTCCTTGAAGCCCATCTGAGTGAAAGAGCCAAACTTTTGGAAAAAGAGATTCAAAATAGGCTCAACGACAATTTTGAAGCTTTCGGATTTATGAGAGCAGAAAGAAAAAGGTCGAAGAAAGACAAGGATTGGGTTACTGGAAAGGGAAAGATTGTATTAAGAGTGAAGCCCCCAAAGACTGTACAAAGGGTAAGATTGGAAGATCCCTCCCCTTCTCGTCTTCAAGAGTTTGAGAAATGGTTCTACGACAATCAGACGGGGGAGGCTGTTATTAGAGTAAAGGGTGGAGTTGAGTATCGAATCTTTGACCCTATGGAACTTTTTGGATTCTCAGACGAAGATCTGCTCATTCTATGTGAGAATCATATTAAAGCAGGAGCGGGAGAAGAGACTAGAAAGGAGGCTAGTTTGTTCATGATTGTTGCAAACAAAGTCAGAGGGGTGAGGGCAGAGGTGAAGAAGCTCGCTCAAAGGATTAGAGTTAGAGACGATTTGAACATGGATATTCAAGATCTGACGAAACAATTTGCAGAAGCAAGTGCTCATCCAGACGGAGCAAAAAGAGCAGGAGCTGAACCATCAACATCAGGTGCAGGTACGGGGAAGGCTGGAGATGAATGAAGACATCAAGACAAGAAGAATAGGTGAGATCCAACCTAGGGGGAGTATTGAAGATCAAGATAGGTTGGACTCACCATTAGATTAGTATTTGTTTATCTTTCGTTGTAATAGGATCTATGTTAGTTTCCTTTTGTATGTTTGTTTAAGTTCAAGTCTATATTTTAGCTGTCCTGCGAAAGTATAATTTCGGCCTGGCGAAACTGTCAGATTCGCCAGGCGAAATTGTTAGGCTCAGATCTTATTTACCCGGCGAAACTGTTAGTTTCTGCCGGGCGAAATTATAGTTTCGCCCGTATAGTTTCGCATGCAGCGAAACTATATGCGAAATTATGACAGTTATATATAGATTTCTTTTGTCTAATTGTTGGCATCCTTGCAAGAAACCCTAATCGTGTATTATTGTTGAAAGATGCTATTGTAAGCTTGTTCTTTCTGAATACATTGAGCTTATTTCAATTCATTCACTGTTGTTCATCATTAAAATCTTGTTTGAAAGCTTTTTAGTGTTATTTGATCATTCTTCTCTTAGTGTTTGTTGTGTGTGTTTGGTATTGAACGATTCAAGCATTCTTCTGCACTGAAAACCGATCAAATGGACCAACATAACAGAAACTGAAAAACCGAATCGAGACCATAAAACCGAACTTGTAAATTTAGAGGTGTATTCATACACTTATATACATGACTAGCTTCTAAATTAATTATTTAACTTATGCTATCTAAAATAGATGGATATTTAGGTTACTAGAATAATCTTTAAACATTTTTTAGTAGATTGTTTTATTTAATTTTTTTGTTATTGTATCTTATTAATTGTAATTAATTTTATGTTAAGAAATTTACAAGAATATATAGATTATGTTTAAAGATCAACAAAATGATGTAAGCCCAAAGTTTTAGCTTAATTTCATTATTTTAAACCAAGTTTGAAAAAAAAACTTGAAGAAAAAAAAACCCCTCAAAAAACGGAAACAAACCAAAACCGAAGTGAAAACCGAAAAAACCGAAAAAAACCGAAACCGAACGATTTTAAAAACCTAGAAACTGAAATATCAATTTTTGGTCTCTATTTTAAACTAAAACCAAACCAAACCGACCATGTTTACCCCTACTAGTAATTACCAACTCATGTTCTATGGACACACACATGTATAGTCTTATTATGGATAAAGGGTCTCTTATTCTCACTCTTTTACCAAACATAATTTTCACTCTACGCGTACTTTTTTCTAAGCAATGAAAACTATCTTTATATGAATCTGATATTACATATGACACTCATATATATGCTTTAGGCTTTACCGTCTCATATACATGACTGACTTGAGCATATGTGTGTCTGCGAGCTTCTGTTGCATGACCCTCTAACATGTTTCTCATTTTCGTAGTTATGCTCTTAGGTCGAGAAGAGGAGGTTCGAAGTTGCACCACATCTGAGATGGATCCAAACCAAAGAAGTCATCGCTTCATATCGTTCCTCCAGTCCTTCACTCGTGATTTTTTGCTTCAATGGTTATTATTAGGATACTTCGGTTTGAATAGTTTTCTCCAAATTTCATTTGAATTGTTCGTTTTTGATAATAGGAAACCAATATAACATTATAAGGTTCTAGCATTTTTCCTAAACAAATGTCACAGGATACACTACTACAGAAAAAGGTATTTGTTACGGTCAAATCCGTAACAAATCCATAGCAAAACGAGTGTTTGCTACGAATTTGCTACGGATTTGGTTTGTAGATGATACTTTCATCGCTAATTTGTGTTGCTACGGATTTTTGCTACGAACCAATATTTGCAACGGGTTTAGCTATAAAAATTGGCGTCGCTAATTTAGTTACGCATTTGGCTATGAATATTTGCTATGAAGTTTGCTATGGAGTTTTGTTTGATTTTAGCTATGGAAAAGTTTGCTACGGTTTTGCTATGGATTTTAGCCACGGTTTTGCTATTGATGATTTATCTAGGATTTTGCTATAAATATTTGCTATAAAATTTAGCTATAGATTTACTACATTTTGGCTATGGGATTGGCTATGAATTTTACTATGAGTTTTATTATACTTTTGCTATCACTCTTGCTATAGGTTTGCAATTTTTTGCTATGGATTTTATAAAAATATTGCTACGGATTTAGCTACAAATTTTGTCTAAATTTTTCGAAAGATTTCTTTTTTATAATGTTATTGAACTTTTTCCTGTAAATGATATATACCACAACTTTTATAATATATACAAGTGTAATTAAAGATTAACAAAAACCAAAAGCATTAAACATCCAATTGCAATACATTAAACATCCAAAAACATCATAGTTAATCCAAACCAAATAGTATAAAATATCCAAATCATCCAAAAGAATCAATGTAGAAATCATAGTGGTTACTAGCATAAATGTCACACCCCGGTCTCAGGGCACCCCGGGAGTGCGACCGATTGGTACGCGTGATTGGTCACTTTTTATTGTTTGTCTTGAAAGACTTTACGCAGCGGAAAAACATTTTACAATTTATTTCAAAAATAAAATACTCTAATGATTTATAAAAAAATTAACTTTCATATATTCCTTGGGAATTAAATACCCATAATTTTACATAATATTGTTCAACACAATGTTTACAAAATTTTCCGTCTACTGACAGATATTTCAAAACTTGCCACAAAGTCTATGCCTAGGAAACTTTAGTCCTTCCAGCACTATTATTGCTAATATGTTCATCACAGGGTTTCCCTGCCTAGGATTCATAGTCCATCCAGCACTAACACCTGACTAGACATATTTAATTATGTTTACCTGAAAAGATTTAAAAATAGTATATCAGCGAAAAGCTGGTGAATACATTTAATTTGACACTAAAATATTTTGGCATGAATAACGATAAACAGTTAATCATAAATTTACAGTAAACCACACATTTAGCAGTCTATTTCAACTGGAAGTCCCCCTCCATATATACTGGTATTGGTGCTCAGGCAGTCTTACTACAGGACTCTCTGGATCTGCACTGAGTCTGAACCAGCCCTAGTATGGGATTTTCACCCATCCCCATGATATAATTTGATCAAACATACATATACTTCTGGTCTAAATATTTTAGCAGAATACATCTATGCATTAACATGGTTAACGTACTAATGCCACTTTCGCAAAAGTAAAATCATTTGAATGTTTTAAAAGTATCAAACGTATTCACCTGGTAAGTTGAACAGAGCCTCTAAACTTGATAAGCTTGTGTTTCTGAACCTCAAAGTAACTTAAGGATTAAGTCACGAGCTTCTAACACCTTGATTTATTCAAAACTCCTATACTTGTTGTCTAGAGCATATACACCGGCTTCCTAATCTCGGGTTACCTTTGTGGTGTTTAAAAGGTAGTAGAGAGTTTCGTGTGTGAAAGTAGGGAAGTCGATCAAAAAGTTATCAAATGAAATGAAGCTAGAAGCATCTATTTATATATGGATATTTCTTACTCATTAAGTATTTCTTACTTATTAAGTTTTATCCAAACTTAATTATTAAGTCCAAAACTTAGCAATTAAGTTTTATATTTTATTCAAACCTTAGCCATTAAGTTTTATATTATATTCAAAACTTAGCTATTAAGTTTTATATTTTATTCTTAAGTTTTATATTTTATTCAAGACTTAGCTATTAAGCTTTATCCAAAACTTAGCCGTTAAGTTTTATTCTATTCTTTATCTAAACTTAGGCACTAAGTTTTATCCAATACTTAATTGTTAATTTTATCCATAACTTAACTATTAAGTTGCATCTGAAAGCTTAGCAATTAAGTATTTATCTAAAAACTTAGTAATGAAGTCACGCTCGAAACATAACTATAATTATCTATTGACAAAATAATATGAAAATTTTGTAGGTGTTACAATAAACTCCTTCCTTAACTTGATGGAATGTTTTGTGGTAGGTTTTGTGATAGCAATCGAAGTTTCTCACTCATTTCGGCATATAACCTTTCATTTTCTTCAATTTTCTCCATCATAGCATTCTTCTCTGCTTTATCATGTTCTGACTCTGCTACTTTTTCTTTCAACCTTTGCACCTATAATAAATAAATTAGCACATGACACTCATAACACATTAATACCAAATCCATTAAGAACTTTTATTTTTAACAAAATACAAACAAATAAAGCTTAATATAAAGCACTTCATTCAAGTAAATTGTGTGTTTGTGTACGAGTGATTCATCTTGACCCTTTTCTATATTTTCTATTACCCATCTTGACCAATTAATACCAATTAAAAATGTACTTTGCCCAAACTAACCTAAGTTGTTAGAATTAGACCCATAATGAATCAAAACATAATGAGTGGTTTTGTTTTGCCAAGTCCACCCATATCCATGTACATAATATCCAGATCAACCCAACTAAAAATAAATAGTCACCTCTGGTTGTTACTAATTCATGCAAACAATCATTTTTTCATACAACAATTTAATATGTGTAAATACTTATTTTCTACTACGATGAATTATTGATATCACAATAAATATACTTTTTTTGTTATTAAAATACATCGAATTTCTATCACTAAAAGAGAATACAAACCTTATCACTACTCCCAGGTGGATCACTGCTAGGTATTGATGGTGTACCGGTTAGCACCACATATGGGTCATAAGTGTTGCCAGTCTCGTACAATCTATCCTTTTTATTTCCCCCACTAGTTTGTGACCACAATTCCACATCAAGTTCGGGGTGCAAGGTATCATCCTCTCAATACCTCTTAACAACACACTCCTTATATTTATTAATAAGAAAAAATTAGTGCGTAAACATTATAGTTTGCATATATAAATAAGTACAAGCGTTTAAAGTTTACATGTTAGGAAATAATACAAAATACACAATTACACACGCTTGAAAATCATATAATATGTTCATCACTTTATAACAAAACAATTAAAGACAGTGCATTGGCTTCAAAAAATCCACTAAGTTTTATATGCAATAGTATATACGGGTTAATATAATACGGTTAAATAAGCAATATAACCTAAAGTTTTAACCATATTATATTACAAGCTTTAGTAAAAAAAATATAACTACAAAGTAAAGGAGACTTACTATAGTTTCACCCGCCCTCGAGTCAACCCAATTCACGTTATGCTCATGAATTTCTCTTCCACATCACCGGCTTCTCCTAAATAACTCCTATAGACCCACTACCTGTCAATCTGTCTAGGGTCTTGACTGTAACATCGCGTATTTTCATTAAAAAAGTTAATTTTGTAAACAATTAAATTTAATATGTTGATGTTAATAATTACAATAATAATAATAATAATAATAATAATAATAATGTTAATAATAATAGTAATAATAATAAGAATAATAATGAAAATATAAGTTTAATTATATTAAAGTCTATAATTAATAACCTTTTACATAAAATAATAACCCTTCAAACTTCAGGGGTTAGAGTGTAACTTAAATTAAAACTAAAACCCAAACTTTGGGTCAATATGGAACAAGGGGAAATTTCAGGGACCATTGTGTAATTCTCGAAAACATCCCAACCCCACCTCCCATTCACCCCGATTTCCTGCTCCATGTTTTCGGCCAAATCTTGGCCACCACCGAGCACCAAACGTTAAAAATAATTGAATTAATCGAGTGTAAACAATCCTATATCTACATCCAATCGACCACCACTTCGAAATCCATTCAGAAAATCGCACGAACACCACCATTCGAACCCTTCTTAATCGCGACCTGCAACTCAATATAAACCCCATCTCCGATTGATTTTAACAAGATTTGATAAGGGGCTTTTAATCTCGATCAACATTCTAAGCTTCCTACGAAATTAATTTGATTTCCAACAAGTTTTGATCACCCATCGATCACCACCTCTGTCGCGATTGTTCTTCGAAGTGTTCGTCATCAATTCGCTTTCTTTCTGGTAATTAAACATACATACACACTCGGTTTTACATGGGGAATCAAAGCCCCATGATTAAACTGAGCAATAACATCGAATCAACCTTCGATTTGGTCCGGATTCGAACTAAGGCTCGGATGGTTTGAAGGTCTGATTGAAATGGTGTTTAAAACAATTTGAAACTGGATCCTTACCGCGGCTGTATGCCTGGTTCACCGGTTCAGAGTCCCTTTGTCATCCGACAGGTCCCGGGTTCGACCCCAGGCCACCTCACACATTTTTTAGGCCTTTTTAAGCCTTTAAAAATTACAAAAAAATTTCTAAAAATTATAAAAATGTTTTTACAAACATTAAATATTTTTAAGACCACCTAATTATTTTCTGAAATTTATCTTGACATTTTATTTATTTATTTTATTAATTGTTTTAAATAAATAACATAACTAGTTTAAATTTTTATAAAAAAATAGACTTTAAATAATGGTTGAAGTCACTAAATAATTATTGGATTAAATAATATTTATGTAATATTATTTAAATCATGATTATCTCAATCAAATATAAAAGTTTTATATATAAATCTTTCCAAATCATTTTTACCTCTTTTAGTCATTTAAATAATTAAAAATTTAATTAATTATCATATAATTAATTAATAAAATTAATTATTTATTCCTCCTGCATTTTAACAATCAATCAAATGATCAAGTGTATTGGTAGATTTATTTCTAAGTAATTACTTGAAATGAATTTATTATAATTCAAGGCATTCAAACTAAATAAAATTAGTTTATTTAAACTACCATTCAAAACCCAATGGAAATCCTAATACATTCCCAATTCTCAAATCACTATTATTGTAACTCGAGGCACCGTTCCTTAGGTTAATCATAAGGAAATTATTGGTGTCTAATCTATCACATCCAGATTCTAATCTCATCAATCATGTGAGTATTCATACCCCTTTTTATATCATTTATTATTTGGGGGAAATCATATGATACAATATTCAATCATGATATTCTATTGTTACTTCATTTTAAATTCAATTCAAGACATGTTATGTTATTACTTGCAACTATGTGAACATACTATGATAAACTGGACGACAGTAAAACTCTAATTCAATCAATCAATCCTGGTATCAATGGTAGATCTACTGGTTTGGATAACCCACCCCATATGAATAGTCCAGTGGTGATTGTGCCAGAGGCAAATAGTCAATGGTGTATGTGTGCAAGTCTATTATATGCAAGTGTCAAGTCAAGGGGTTTATATTATGTCGGTTTATCTATATGCTTTGCTATTGCAATATAAGTCTTAACGTTACCTTGTGAATTGGATTATTTTCAATCAAACAATCAATCTATATGTATATTCAAAACTGTGATTACTCACCAGCTAGCTTTTAGCTGACTCGTTACTTTTCACATGATTTCAGGTTAAGCAAGTTTGTGGACTTCTACATGCTCATTTAAGACCCGGACTTAGTCAAAATAAAAGACAATTACTATCTGTGACTTCAACTGTTGTATTTGTATATATGGAACTCATGTTATCTTGTAATCTGGTTTTAATATTATTTCCACTATTAGACAATCATGTGTTATGAACAATCAATCACTCCCTCGTCCGCTCCGATGATTCCGCCGTCGGTCGGGGTGTGACATTGACCCTTTCTTTGCATGGGTTTGCATCCAGAATTCATCAAGCGTAGCACGTCGCTTCAGTGTCTTATCCTAAATAATTCATATCCAAATTAGAAGAAAAATATTATTATTAAAGAAACATATATAGAACATTAATCATATCAAGAAAAATGATTGAACAATATATAGTATATGAATATATCAAGATGAACGGAAAAGTAATAACATATATAACACCATGACAGGGAAACTAAGTACTAATTGTTGGGTTTGTTAGAACATAAAATCATAGTTTAACCATTTAAACTTTCTGAAAAACGCAGCGGAATAACAACTTTATAAACTTGTTTATAAGCTGAAAAACATGTTCTTTAGGTGACCATATAAATGTATGAAACGAACCCATATATCAAAGGGTCACTTTATGTGAATAAGCATACTATGTGTGCATAAAACAACATAATATGACAGCCACAAAGGGCTGCCAAACTACCTTCCAGCAGCCTCAAAATCGAATGATAGAAGATGATGTTGTGTGCTCAAAATCGGCCAAGGCTCCAAGAGATGGACCTCTCAAGCTTGTATACCCCAAGCCCTTGAAGCAAACACCACTCTTGCTAGGTAGAGTACACCAAAAACCCACTCAAAACTCCTCCAAAATGCTGCTGTGTTCCGTAAGTTTTGAGAGAGAGAGAGAGAGAGAGAGATTTTTGGTCTAAGTTGCATGTGTTGTATGAGATGAGAGGTGGAGTGCAAGACTAGTAAATTATGTGTATTTTCAAGAAAGCTAAGGAGCCAATAAGATCAGGGGCGGCCGAATTTTTAGTTTGAAAGGGTCCTCCCCCCTTAAACTTATCACACATTATTTTTAACTAGTCTTGTACTTAGATATGCAATTAACCTTTTAATTGTATCATCCATACACTCTATAATTAATTTGTGATGTTATCTAACTTACTTAAATAACATTACAAATAATATTATTGAACAAAATATTCTAATAAATTGTTCCATCTCATATGCAACTTATTTAGAAAACCCATTTCAAAATTGGTGTAAATATTTAATTGCATGATCATATCATCAATTAAATATTAATTGGTGTTTGCTAAGCTTGTTATTGGGTATAACCCGACTTGGATCATAACGTACTAACAGCATTAATATTCTACATGTCTTGGGCATATAGAATCCTACAATCTACCACTTGCCCAAGATTCATAGAAGATTGATGCAAGTAGTAAATACCACCTAACAACGGTTTACTACCCTTAATACGCATGACTTATGACCATTCAATAACATCATCTCATTCAAGTACCCTACTTGAAATGATTTAGGTGAATCAATCATCTATCCTTTTGTTACAAATGTCATGTTAAATCCAAGGACCCAAAATGATCATTCCTTGTTGATTTAACTTAATCAGGCCTTAGACATCTTGCTCTCAATGAATAAGAGGAACAAATTCCATCTTGACTACATACGTTTCTCATAAACACCTCGTGTCATACCTGAACATACCCTTATGTACTGTCCACTATTTTAGGACAGTGAAGAATTAGCTCAAGGTATAATACTTGGTGAATATCAAAACCCAATATGTATCTCAGATCGGAGGATACCAAATGATATTCGCTTTTACTCAAATTTACTTATGATCAATCAATAAGATTCCATGTAGTAAAATTTGAGATGCGGGTTAGTCCAATATTTGTATCCCACAAATATCTATGAATCTTGGTAGAAACCTATTGCTCTATATTCATCCTTATGAATATCAACCAATCCAAGTTCATAATAATCTTACCCTCACACTTGTTCCCACAAGTATGAACGATTACGGACATTTAGAGTAAACAATTTACTTATGGATTAAACATGCTAAATTGGAACATTAATTGAAACATTATAACCAAATAATTTTATTCAAATAATAAAGAGTTCCACATATCCAAATACAAAATTTACAGATCAAATCCAATCACTAGAATATTGAAGTCCTATGGCACAAGTATGACCTTCATGCTTTGCCTTTTCAAGGAGCTTCGTGAGAGGATCCGCAATGTTTTGATCCGTGTGAACTTTGCGAATACATATCTTTCCCTTTTCAACTTCATCTCGTATGTAGTTGAATCTCCGCTCAATGTGCCTAGTCTTTTGATGAGCACGAGGTTCCTTGATTTGAGCAATCGCACCCTCGTTATCACAAAATATCTCTAGGGGGTCCTGAATCGAAGGGACAACCCCTAGATCGGCAATGAATTTCTTCAACCATGCAGCTTCTTGAGCTGCCAATGAGGCGGCGATGTATTCTGATTCTGTAGTTGATAGAGCTACCACATCCTATTTGGAGCTCTTCCAAGAGACCGCTCCTCCATTCAGAATGAAAATATATCCCGATTGTGACCGAGAATCGTCACGATCGGTTTGGAAACTCGCATCCATGTAACCTTTTATAACGAGTTCCTCATCACCAGATCCATAGATTAGGAACATATCTCTTGTCTTCCTTAGGTACTTAAGTATGTTCTTAATAGCCATCCAATGACGGTTTCCAGGATTTTACTGGTAACGGCTTGTCATGCTTAAGGCGCATGACACGTCCGGTCGAGTGCATATCATTGTATACATGATGGATCCAATAGCAGATGCGTATGGGATTACCTTCATTTTATCTTGATCATCCCTTGAGCTAGGACATTGAGTCGTACTCAATATCGTTCCTCTTTGAATAGGTACGATACCTTTCTTAGAGTTCTCCATCTTGAACCTTTTCAAGATCTTATCAATGTATGCACTTTGATTCAAACCAATCAACTGCCTTGATCTATCTCTATAGATCTTTATTCCCAGAATATAGGCTGCTTCACCAAGATCCTTAATGGAAAAACAACTTCCAAGCCAGATTTTTACACCTTCCAAGGTTGGAATGTCATTTCCAAATAGTAGTATGTCATCAACATACAATACTAGGAAAGTTATTGTGCTTCCACTAGCCTTCTTATACACACAAGCCTCATCAGCGTTTTTGACGAAGCCAAATTTCTTTACTTCTTCATCAAAATGGTGATTCCAACTTCTCGATGCTTGTTTCAATCCATAGATTGATTTCTTTAGCTTGCATACTTTGTTAGGATGTTTTGGATCGACAAAACCTTCAGGCTGAACCATATAGACATCTTCCTCAAGATATCCATTTAAGAAAGCGGTTTTGACATCCATTTGCCAAATCTCATAATCATAATGAACAGCTATGGCAAACAATATCCTTATAGACTTCAGCATCGCAACAGGTGAGAAGGTTTTATCATAGTCAACCCCTTGAGTTTGAGTGAAACCCTTTGCTACAAGTCTAGCTTTATAAGTATCCAAGTTCCATGCATATCGGTTTTCTTCTTGAAAACCCACTTACTTCCAACTACCTTGGAATTAAGAGGTGGTACAACAAGTTCCTAAACTTGATTGTCATACATGGATTGCATCTCAACGTTCATGGCTTCAGGCCATTTGTCACAATCCGAATTGGACACTGCATTATGGTATGTGGTTGGTTCATCTGAATCTACCACATAGCATCCATCCATGAAAAAACCATATCTTTCAGGTGGATTACTAGTTCTACCACTTCTGCGAACGTTTTGTGTGTATTGATCAACCGTTTGATCATCCTCAACATCCTCATGTTGAGTGCTAGTTTCAACCAAACGTGCATCAGGTTATGGTTCTTGATCCTCCTCAAGATCCACTGTTCTACTGCTAGTTCCTTCCATAAGGAACTTTACTTCTAAGAACTCACCCTTTCTGGCAACAAACACCTTTTGTTCCGGAAATAATATCCCATAGAATCTCTAGGATATCCAATAAAGAAACACTTGGTGGATCAGACTTCCAATTTGTTTGGGGTGGGAGTCTTAACATAAGCCTCACAACCCCAGACCCTTAAGTATGATAGGGATAGAACTCTTCCATGCCATATCTCAAAAGGTGTCCTTTCCACCTTTTTGGTTGGGGCCATATTTAGAATACGGGCCGCGGAGAGCAAAGCGAAACCCCAAAATGATAGAGGCAATGTGCTTCTAGCCATCATAGGTCGGACCATATCCAATAAGGTTGATTCCTCCTCTCAGACACACTATTATGTTGTGGTATTCCAGGTGGAGTGAGTTGTGAGACAATCCCACAACTCCTAAGATGATATTGAAAAACATCACTTAGGTATTCACCTCCTCTATCGGTACGGAGAACTTTAATTGACTTATTGAGTTGATTTTTTACTTCATTCTTGAAGATTTTGAACCGAGTAGAGGAGGTGAATACCTAAGTGATGTTTTCTCATCACCTGATATATTGCTGAGTCTGAGTTGTGCTTGTATTCCTGTTGAATCTGTCTATGCATCTATAGTGTTGCTTTTCTATTTTAAGGCGGCTTTCGTGTATTGTGGCTATATCGTGAATTTGGACTGGTTTTTTTCTGGTACGGAGGGTTAGTGAGATATAATAGGTAACAGGAGCCAATACACTGTCGTGAGATCATGTACGGTGAAGAGAGGTGCTTCTACAGGGAGAAATGGTTATAGACTGCGAGTGGCATCGTGGAATGTAGGCACCCTTACTAGTAAGTTATTAGAGTTAATAGATGTGTTGAAGAGACGTAGGGTTCAAATAGCGTGCCTTCAGGAGACTAGATGGCGGGCTGGGAGAGCAAAAGAGTGCAATGGTTATAAACTGTGGTATTCAAGGTCAGATGATACAAAAAGTAGAGTAGGTTTTCTAGTTGCTAAAGAACTTCAGGATAATGTAGTGGAGGTGAGAAGATACGATGATAGACTTATGTTGTTAAGAATAATAACAGGGGATGAGGTAGTGGCACTTGTTAGTGCGTATGCACCACAACTAGGATTAGGGGAAACGGAAAGAAATAAGTACTGGGAGACGTTAGTATCACGTTATGGGAGACATACCTAGAGAAGAAAAAATATGCATAGGAGGAGATTTCAATGGGCATATCGGCAAGGATAATGATCAATTCCCGTCGGTTCATGGAGGGTATGGGTATGGTCTGAGGAATGATGCCGGGAGGGAGCTCCTTGACTTCGCTTTAGCGCATGACCTAGGCATCATAAATTCATTTTTTAAGAAAAGAGACTCGCATCTGATCACGTTTAGCAGCGGCGGGAGACACACGCAGATAGACTATCTGCTGATGAGGGGAGAAGACCGTAACTCGTGGAAGGACTGTAAAGCAATCCCGGGAGAGACAGTAGTCACTCAACATCATATGTTGGTGGCTGATCTACGCGTGAAAAGAGCAATAGTCCAACCAACTAAGAGAACTAGACCTACGATCAGATAGGGCCAGCTCAAAGATGAAAAGATTACCATCTTTAGAGATAAGGTCATACCAATGATCCAAACTGGGCCACAGGAAGACGCAAACCAAATGTGGGAGGATATGGCAACTACAGTTATTCAAGCAGCTAAAGAAACTCTTGGACTTGCAAAAAATAGGTCAGTTGGTCATAAGGAAGCCTGGTGGTGGAACGAAAATGTACAGAAGAAGGTAAGAATTAAACAACAAAGTTTTAGAGACCTTTTACATTGTAATAATAAGGAAGAACAAGCAGAGCTAAAGAATAAATACAAGGAGGCTAAGCGAGAGGCGAAAAAGTCTATGTCAGAGGCAAAGAACACAGCGTACGATAGAATGTATAAGCGATTAGAGACGAAAGAAGGAGAAAATGACATGTTTAAGATTGCCAGAGCAAGAGAAAGTAGAAAACAGGACCTGAGAATGGTGAAGTTTATAAAGGCTGCAGATGGAAAGGTCTTGGTGAAGGAGGACGACATCAAGGTGAGATGGAAAACCTACTTGGATAACCTTTTCAACGGAAGGAATCCTAACCAACAAACTGCGATGGATAAAACAACTCAACCAAACCAACAAAACAAGTGTTATTGTAGACGCATCACAGTCGATGAAGTTACGAGAGCGCTGAAGAAAATGGGAAGGGCTAAGGCGGTGGGGCCAGACAACATACCGACTGAAGTGTGGAAGTGCCTGGGAGACGAGGGCCTGAAATGGCTAACAGACTTATTCAACATCATCTTCAAAACCGGGAGGATGCCGGAGCAATGGAGAAGCAGTGTCGTAGTTCCCATATATAAGAAAAAAGGAGATGTCCAATGTTGTACAAATTACAGGGGAATAAAACTATTGAGTCACACGATGAAACTATGGGAAAGAGTTATTGACACGAGAATTAGACGAGAAACTCAGATAGCGGTAAACCAATTTGGATTTATGCCAGGACGCTCTACAACAAAAACCATACACGTCATAAGAAGGATAATGGAGAAATATAGAGAAAAGAAAAGGGACCTCCGTATGGTATTCATTGACCTAGAAAAAGCATATGACAGTGTACCGCGTCAACTCATTTGGGAAAGTCTACGACTTAGAAGGGTACCAGAGAGGTATATCAAAATAATAATGGATATGTATGAAGGGGCAAAAACGTGTGTGCGAGTACCAGTCGGAGACACGGACTTTTTCCCGGTGGAAGTGGGACTACACCAAGGATCGACATTAAGCCCATTTCTCTTCATAATAGTGTTGGACGAGATCACCAAGTCTATACAAGAGCCAGTCCCGTGGTGCATGCTGTTTGCGGATGATATTGTCTTAATATCAGAATCTAAAATGGTGCTTAATGAGAGGTTAGAACAGTGGAGAGCAGCACTAGAGCGTAGAGGCTTAAGGATAAGTCGCTCTAAGATGGAATACATGCTTTGTAACTTTAGTGGGGAGGCTGAAGAGGACACCCAAATCAGTATCCAGGGCATGATGGTACCACAGACGTCTAGGTTCAAATACCTGGGCTCGTACGTACAGGACGACGAAGAGATACACGGCGATGTAGCTCACCGTGTGCAATCAGGATGGTGCAAATGGAGAGCAGCATCAGGGATCCTGTGTGATAAGAGGTTCCCAGCAAAGCTAAAGGGAAAACTATACAGAGTGGTAGTACGTCCAGCTATGTTATACAGAACAGACTGTTGGGCCATAAAGAAAGTGCACCAGAGACAAATAGAGGTCGCGGAAATACGAATGCTGAGGTGGATGTGTGGACACACAAGATTGGATCGAATAAGAAACGACGTGTTTTGACAGAAGCTAGAGGTGGCTTGTATCACAGATAAAATACGAGAGGGAAGATTAAGATGGTTTGGGCACGTAAAGCGGAGGCCGATGGTAGCATCCGTCAGAGCAGTAGTGAACATCAATATAGAGGGTAAGAGGAGTAGAGGTAGACCTAGCTTGACTTGGGACGAGATAATTAGGCGAGATATGGTAGAATCGTACCTCTCTGAGCACATGATCGAGGATAGGAGTGCGTGGAGGCGTAGAATTAAAATTAAGGACTTTTAGCGGGATCTGTGGATAGGAAGGGTAGACGTACACTTTTGCGGGACCCCTGTTTTCCTCATGCTGCCCTTATACGCGATTCTTGCCGCTTATTTGATGTACATACGTCCTAAGTATTTATGTGTTTGATATCTGTGTGTTGTAGGCCGTATATTATGATTGCTATTATTATTGGTATTGTTATTTGTTATTGATCTCGTTAGTGAGTCGGGGGTCTCCTCGGAAGCGGTCTCTCTATCTCCCAAGATAGAGGAAAGACTAGCCTCTATCTACCCCTCCCAGACCCTGCACTTGAGTGGGATTTACTGGGTATGTTTGCTTGTTTGTTTGTTTGTCTTGAAGATTTTGAACATTTTAAAAGCTTCATCTTTGTGCCTTAATAAGTACACATACCCATAGCGACTATAATTGTCGATAAAGGTAATGAAGTATCTTTCACTATTCCTAGTCATTGGTTTAAAAGGACCACATACATCCGAATGTATGATTCCTAATAAATCTTTTGCCCTTTCGTTAGTTCCACTAAAGGGTGCCTTAGTCATTTTTCCTTATAAACAAGATTCACATACATCAAATGAATCACATTCATTTGTTTTTAAAAGACCATTCTTTTGAAGTGTTTGTATACGTTTCTTGTTTATATGACCAAGACGAAAATGCCAAAGATAGGTATCACTCAAATCCAACTTGAGTTTTTTGGTGTTAGTTTGGTACAATGAACTATTTAAAGCATTTTCATGAACCAATTCATAAATACCATTAATGGGAATAGCTTTAAAATAGAACATATCATTTAAAGAAACATGAATATTATTTTCAACAAAAGATAATACATAATCATAATGTCTTAATTGGGATACAGAAATAATGTTCCTAGTCAAACTAGGAGCATACAAAACATTCTTCAAAATAACATCCAAGCCACTTGGAAGTTTTAGGATGTAGTCCCCACGAGCTTTAACTTGGACTTTGGTTCCATTGCCCATGAAGAGACTAACATCCCCTTGATTGAAGTCCCTACTTCTTTTGAACCCCTGCAACAAATTGTAAATATGAGTTCCACATCCGGTATCCAATACCCATATGTTAGAAGATGTAACATTAAGATCAATATGAATCATGTATATTGTACCTGAGGTCTACCCGGCATCCCTCTTTGCTTTCAACCCTTGGAGATGGACAGGACAATTCCTTGCCCAATGTCCAATCTCCCCACACTTGAAGCATGGGTCATTAGTAGCAACTTTTTGCTTTTTCTCTTGTGGTTTGGGTGGCACCCTTGCCACCCCTTTCCCTTTTCCCCATACGGGTCCCTTACCCTTGGCAACCTTTGCCTTGGGTGCGGGATAAACCCTTTTCTTGTTCCCACCTTCATTGATGGTGAGAACGGGTAAAACCCTTTTACCCATGGCTGCCTCGGCCGTTTTGAGCATTGAGTGAAGCTCACTAATGCTTTTGTCCCAAGCATTCATGTTGTAGTTCAACACGAATGTCTCGAACTTCTTGGTAAGGCCATTAAGGATCAAATCCGTGGCCAATTCCTTCAAGATGGGACAATTAAGCCTCTCAAGGCAGTCAATGTGGCTTTTCATCTTAAGTACATAAGATGAAATCGATTGGTTGTCGTCCATACGACATGCATGGAGTGCTCGAACCGTTTCGAAGCGCTCAACCCTTGCTTGCTGTTGGAACGTTTCCTTCAGCTGGGTTATCATGTCATAAGCTCCGTGATGTTCATACTCCTTTTGGAGATCCGGAGTCATGCTCGCTAGCATGAGACAAGACACTTGGACGGAGTCCTCAGTGTACTTCAACCAATCCATGTAGGCCTCCTCATCATCCTTAGTAGGCTGATCGGGGATAGGGTCGTCTAAAACATATGATCTTCTCTCTTGCTTGAGAATGATTCTCAAGTTTCGATACCAATCAATGAAATTATTATGATTCAGACGTTCCTTTTGGAGGATCACTCGTAATGATTGGGTGGACGCGGATGAGTTATCATGATTGTCATTATTGGTGGCCATCTACAAAATTTAACAAAGATCTATTTTAGTATTTTCGATATTGCTATTTTTAATAACTAATGACTTTTAAGGTCATTTTTATATTAAAATCTAGAACCCAACATTACATTTAAATTGTGGTTAAGTGATCTTTATCCCACGATTTAAATTAATAAGGTGGTCAACGATTGACGGTTGCAACCATTTGCAACTTCTAGATGTATGGGATCGACTTTAAACATCATATGTAAAGTCGGCATGTTAATCCCATCAACACCATTTGGAAACCTTATTGTAGGTGATCTATTTAACATGGTTTGAAAATCAAGTTACCCTACTTGCACACACGTGTGAGTTTACCCACATAAGTGGTTAGGTGACCTTTATCCCACCAATGTGGTATCCCCACCTTAAGTCACAAGTTCCCTCTAAATGGTTAGGTGACCTTTATCCCATTAAGAGTTTCCAAATGACTCAAGTGTTGTGTAAAAGGACGGTGTTAAACTTGTTTGTTGAATGTTTAGAGATTTCATAATTCTAGTTTAGAAAACTCTATGTACTTGTATTTGCATGTTTTCAAATACAAGATACCCTATGGTCCTTTTAATAAAACCCATTTTATTACGAAATCATTAATCCTTTTAATAACCATTTATTAAAACTTAATGATTAAGAACCATTTTTATATTAGCTTGTTAAGATCATTTTTATTAAGATTGTTTATCATATCCAAATATCATACAATCATTCATAAAATCACAATCAAACAAGCATAATATAAACAACCACAATGTGCATAATATAAACAACCACAATGTGCATAATATAGCTACTATTGTGACCACACTTGTTTGCCATCACAAGTGTGGTCATTTGGTCTTTTTTAAGGGTTGAATACAACATAAAATTGAGGTCTTCATAGACCCCCACTTGAACTTGCATCCATATGCTTCAAGTCCTTCTTTTGTGTCTTCCTCTTGTGCTTCCTTCCCGAGCATCTTCTTTTATAAAATATATATCCTAATACATATTTTCTAGTAAAAGAAAAATACTCCTAATCTATTATTACATCCCAATGAATAAACAGACAAATTATATTTTTAAACAAAGCACAAATTAATATACAACCCTATTGAATAAACCAAAACCAAACATTGCAAACATCCATACAACACAAGGCCAAAAGCTAGGTTATGCACCAATATGAACATTCATCATATCATCCAAATATAACTAAGAATCCCCATTAAAACCCACAATTTTCAGCCAACATAAACTGAAAATTCGGGTTTCAAACATTGTCCAAACAATATACATATCATCATACATATCTTTCAAGGTTTAATCACAAGCATGTGTGATATAACCTTGAAAGCTTGGGGATTCAACATACAAGAACATTTCAGCCCTTAAAAGGGTTATAAAATCCCATAGAACAAATTTTTAAAGGATACTAACAAGCATGCTATCCACATAACCGGCTCTAGATGCTATTGTTGGGTTTGTTAGAACATAAAATCATAGTTTAACCATTTAAACTTTCTGAAAAACGCAGCGGAATAACAACTTTACTTGTTTATAAGCTGAAAAACATGTTCTTTAGGTGACCATATAAATGTATGAAACAAACCCATATATCAAAGGATCATTTTATGTGAATAAGCATACTATGTGTGCATAAAACAACATAATATGACAGCCATAAAGGGCTGCCAAACTACCTTCCAGCAGCCTCAAAATCGAATGATAGAAGATGATGTTGTGTGCTCAAAATCGGCCAAGGCTCCAAGAGATGGACCCCTCAAGATTGTATACCCCAAGCCCTTGAAGCAAACACCACTCTTGCTAGGTAGAGTACACCAAAAACCCACTCAAAACTCCTCCAAAATGCTGCTGTGTTCCGTAAGTTTTGAGAGAGAGAGAGAGAGTGATTTTTGGTCTAAGTTGCATTTGTTGTATGAGGTGAGAGGTGGAGTGCAAGACTAGTAAATTATGTGTGTTTTCAAGAAAGCTAAAGAGCCAATAAGATCAAGGGGGCGGCCAAATTTTAGTTTGAAAGGGTCTTCCCCCTTAAACTTATCACATATTATTTTTAACTAGTCTTGTACTTAGATATGCAATTAACCTTTTAATTGTATCATCCATACACTCTATAATTAATTTGTGATGTTATCTAACTTACTTAAATAACATTACAAATAATATTATTGAACAAAATATTCTAATAAATTATTCCATCTCATATGCAACTTATTTAGAAAACCCATTTTCTAAATTGGTGTAAATATTTAATTGCATGATCATATCATCAATTAAATATTAATTGGTATTTGCTAAGCTTGTTATTGGTTATAACCCGACTTGGATCATAACGTACTAACCGCATCAATATTCTACGTGTCTTGGGCATATAGAATCCTAGACTAATAAGAAATGAAAAGACAAAATGTCTTATATATTTATTAAGTTTTAGGATTATTCTTTTTATCGAAAGGGATACACTTTGACTAAAAAAGGATACATTTTTAGCGTGTATTTTGCATCATTCAAGAGCGTGAGAAGTGAAATATTATGTATCAAAATATGACAACTTGACATTCTTACCAAATTTTTTCTAACCATGACAAAGCTTTTCAACCCGAGTGTATGTCTACCGCATGTTGCTTTCTTTCTATTTACACTGTTTACAAAGATTCGGACTTCCATGAATCACTATTCCATGCTTCAACTAGTGTCGCCCAAACCTCTTGACTAATCCAGGTTTGCTTAAATGGAAGAATGACACTCAAATCGTTCCCAATTTCTATACCCTCTTTAATCGCAAGGTCCTTGGCTTTATTATGAGCCCTTTTCAACAAATCAGAAAACTTTCCCTTTATGCATTTTTTCCAGCAAGATCGGACTAAAGGCTTCCACTCATCCTCCCATTGATAGTATTTCTGTAAGAAAAAACACTTATTAATTATGTATGCATTCTTTATCAAGTTATTAGCATTGTTATATACAAATGTAAGTAAATACCTCAAAACGCTCAAATAGTTCTCGATGATAGGAAGAAACATCTTTCCATCTGTAAGGCCCCGTTCCCGGGCACCTCACAGTTGGTTATTCACAGCATAAAACACATATATATTAATAAATTAAGCAGCGGAATTAAGTTGGCAAAACCCTTCATTCATTTTAAAATGCTGTTGTTAAGCAATACATTCTAGTTCATAAGTCACAAAATAATTAGTCGAATGAATTACAAAACAACAGTATTGTCAAAAAGTGAAATGGATGTCAGTCTTGCCCGCCTAGTAGCCATCCCCGTGTGCCATACTCAGCAACCTGTTACCTGCCAACTGGAAAATACATAAAAGTCAGTGTTGCTGAGTGAGTTCTAGTTTTGTATTTAAAATACTTTACTTCTCATTCCAAAACGTTCGTTATGCATATGTGATCACACATCGTACGTACACGTAGGTAATTTCATTATTATCTTCATCATTCGTTCATTAGTTTTCATTCGTGTACCATTCATTGTTCTCATTCACGTTCATACATACATTCTTTTCATTCATTCATATGTTCTTTAACTTTTATTCGTCAAGCATGCAAAACTCTAAGGGTCACCTTTCTTCTCTGCCCCCATGGTTCCAACCCATGAGCCGACAGAGCATATCGTATCCGTCTGGTGCCCCTATGGCTCTCAGTCCATAGACCGACACCTGGTGCCCCTATGGCTCTCAGTCCATAGACCGACACCTGGTTGCCCCTATGGCTCTCTGTCCATAGACCGACAACCTGGTTGCCCCTATGGCTCTCTGTCCATAGACCGACAACCTCGTTGCCCCTATGGCTCTCTGTCCATAGACCGACAACGTCTCATCCGGGGTCACGTTAACCCCATGAGTGATCGTCACCACTCCTGCTGTAACAACTATCCCGTGACAGGTCACAAAGACACTGCCCCGTTGTTCTTAAGGCAACTATGGCTCACTGTCCATAATCTACCATAAGGCTCGTAATAGGCCTAGTTACTAGAACCAAGCACCATTTCCAAGACTTCATAACCGTTAATTCCATCTCGTGCCCCTTAGACCATGCAAGACTTTCGTTCAATCATTTATGCATGTATTCATCATCATTCTTCTTTTCGTTCATTCGTTAATACATGCATTCATCATCATGTTCCTCTTTCATTATCTTTCACTTTACGTTACATAATACTTCATTAGTTCATTCTCGTTATTCGTAAAGTTTCAGAAAGATAAACTTACACGATTACAAGGAACATACACACTCATCATACATTCATCATCATATATTCATCATCAGACATTCATCATCATACATAGCATCATACCATACTTAACAATATTTTATTAATAATATTGTTAACAATAATAATACACTGATAATAATATCAGTAACAATAAGGGTTAATCATAATCATTATTACATGCATGAAACATCATCATTTGTTAACCCTAGTCAGCCTTGGTCAAAACCTCGAACTTCGGTATTTCAGGAAATTTCTGAAAAATTCTAAGTGTCCTAGGCGTTTGAGCCCTGTTGGGCGTAAAAGCCCTCTGGCCGTATGAGCACTATTGGGC
Source organism: Flaveria linearis (assembly GCA_024085815.1). NCBI lineage: Eukaryota > Viridiplantae > Streptophyta > Magnoliopsida > Asterales > Asteraceae > Flaveria > Flaveria linearis. Next base: position 11,207,858 of record CM044003.1, read on the forward strand.
GTAAGAGTACTGCTGGACTTTTCATCTTACACTTAGATTTATCATCTGGTCATACGACCACACTGTTGGTCGTATGAGCACTATTGGTCGTACCATCCCTGGACTTGGGAAATATATTCTGATCATACGACCACTGTTGGTCGTATGAGTCCTGTGGGTCTCTTCATCATACTTAGAAAATTTCATCACATAGTCATATGACCACTGTTGGTCGTATGAGTCCTGTTAGACTCATCAGCACTTAGAAAAATATATCTCCTGGTCATACGACCACACTGTTGGTCGTATGACCCCTACTGGGCTTCAACACTTAGAAAAATATCCTGGTCATACGACCACACTGTTGGTCGTATGACCACTGGTGGACTCATCAGCTTGTTCTTATTTATCCTAAGTCCAATTTCAGACATATTTGCAACCTGTTCATGTGTCTAATCCATAATCCAAGTCCCAAACATCATAATGCCTAGTTCTAAACATATACACATGATTCTAGGCATAAATCTAGCATAAACATAAACATGCATACATTCATTTCATACGGGTATCATCCCAAACTTTACAAAAACATATAAATATGCATTTCCAGCCCCAAAACGTTTAGAAATCAGTAAAAAAAAGGGGTCTAGAACTCACCTTAATTTGTCTTCGGGTTTTGGATGCCCTTTCCTTGAACTTCTCAGTCGTTTCTACACCTAAAACACACACACAGTGCAACCCGAACACACTAGTTACATTTATAAGCTCATAAATGGTTCTAGAATCGTCCTAAACATCATAATTCGAGATTTCTTACCAAAAACTTCGAGTTTCTCAGGTTCTTCTTCAAAAATTCCGATAGTTTTCTGCTCCTGCTGCTCTCTCTCTCTAAAATATCAATTGAAAGAATACTTAGGCAACGTGGGCGGCCATACCACCTTTTCTATCAAAATTAATAGGGAGTTTGCCCATTTGGCACTTTTGGCCCTTCCACAAAAGTAGACTTTTTATTTCTTTCCCCTTTCTTTCTATTTCATTCTTTTAATTTCTTTAATAAGAAATTACGGGTGTTACAAGTCCACCCCCCTTATATAGGTTTCGTCCCCGAAACCTGTTATTCCTCAAACAGATGTGGGTAGTGTTGCCTCATCTCTTCTTCAGTCTCCCACGTAGACTCGGATCCCTTCCTGTGCTTCCACTGTACACGCACAAGAGGAACCACTTTATTCCTTAACCTCTTTTCTTTACGATCAATGATTGCCACTGGTTGCTCCACGTAGTTGAGCCTCTCATCCACCTCAATATCCTCCAGTGGTACAACCATGTCTTCATCAGCTAAGCACTTTCTTAGATGAGATACATGGAATGTGGGATGAATTCCACTTAACTCATCTGGCAGCTCAAGTCGATAGGCTACCTCTCCTACTCGTGCGACAATTCGGAAAGGTCCTATATACCTCGGGCTTAGCTTACCTCGTTTCCTGAATCTAATGATCCCTTTCCAGGGCGAGACCTTCAACATTACTCGGTCACCAACCTTGAACTCTATCGGTCTTCGCCTCTTGTCAGCATACGACTTTTGCCTATCTTTCGCCGCCTTCATGAAGGCCTTGATCTTTTCCAACTTCTCAGTCGTAGCTTCGACCACCTCAACACCTCCTAACTCTTTCTGCCCAATGTCTCCCCAGTATACGGGCGTCCTACATCTCCTACCGTATAGCATCTCGTAAGGTGGCATGCCAATGCTGGCATGATAACTGTTGTTGTACGAGAATTCTGCTAACGGCAGGTGATCATCCCAACTTCCTCCAAAATCGATCACGCACGCCCGAAGCATGTCTTCGAGTGTTTGGATCGTCCTCTCAGACTGACCATCTGTCTGAGGGTGATATGCTGTACTAATGTGTAGCCTCGTCCCCATTGCATCGTGAAATCTTTTCCAAAACTTAGAGGTAAACCGGGTGTCACGATCAGACACAATAGACACCGGCACCCCATGACGAGCTACAATCTCTTTGATGAACAGATCCGCCAATCTTTCAGATGAGTACGTCTCGCGGATCGGTAGGAAGTGGGCACTCTTTGTCAAGCGGTCAACTATCACCCATATTGCATCATACCCTTTTGGGGTACGTGGTAACTTCGTGATGAAATCCATGGTGATGTGTTCCCACTTCCACTCGGGTATATCCAATGGTTGGATCTTCCCGTAGGGCTTCTGGTGTTCCGCCTTCACTTGTAAGCAAGTCAAGCACTTACTTACGTACTCCACTACGTCGCGTTTCATACCCGGCCACCAATAGTCTTTCTTCATATCGTGGTACATTTTGGTAGCACCGGGGTGAATGGAGTATCGGGCCTTATGGGCCTCATCCATGATCTTTTCACGTAGATCCCCGTATCGAGGAATCCACATTCGCCCACATCGGGTCTTAACACCTAGAGTGTTCTCACCCAATTCCGTAACTAGACCTCTCATCCTTTCGGAGTTAAGACGATCTTCTTTCAAAGCCTCGTCTTGAAACTCTTTAACCTGAGTCATTACATCTGAGGTCATAATTAGCTGATATGCCTTCACCCGGATCGGCTCAGGCCTTTCTTTTCGACTAAGGGCATCAGCCACCACATTGGCTTTGCCCGGGTGGTAATGGATCTCACAGTCATAATCTTTTATCAGCTCCAACCACCGCCTCTGCCTCATGTTTAGGTCCTTCTGCTCGAAGAAATACTTCAAGCTTTTGTGGTCTGTGAAGATAGTGCACTTTGTCTCGTATAGATAGTGCCGCCAAATCTTCAACGCATAAACCACCGCGGCTAACTCTAGATCGTGTGTGGGATAATTGACTTCGTGGGTCTTCAGCTGTCGAGATGCATATGCGATCACCTTTCCACGTTGCATCAACACACAACCTAGCCCAGAATAAGATGCATCCGAATAGACCACTAAGTCTTCATTTCCCTCGGGCAATGTCAAGACAGGAGCTTGTGTCAGTCTTGTTTTCAATTCCTCGAAAGCATCCTCCTGTTCTCGACCCCACACAAACTTTACATCCTTGCGAGTCAATTTTGTCAAAGGTGAGGCTATCTTGGAGAAGTCTTGAATAAATCTCCTATAGTAGCCCGCCAACCCTAAGAAGCTACGAATCTCGGATGGCGTCTTTGGTGATTTCCATTGCATCACAGCCTCAACCTTTGCTGGGTCCACCATTATTCCTTCTGCATTTACCACGTGACCCAGAAATTGTACCTCGCGTAGCCAGAACGCATATTTGGAGAACTTGGCATACAGCTTCTCCCTCCTCAAAGTCTCCAACACTTCCCGAATGTGACCGGCATGCTCTTCTTCGCTCCGTGAATAAATCAGAATATCATCAATGAACACAATTACTGATTTATCTAACATCGGCCGACACACTCAGTTCATCAAATCCATAAAAGCAGCTGGCGCGTTAGTTAGACCAAATGACATAACGAGAAACTCATAGTGTCCATAACGCGTACGAAAAGCTGTTTTAGGAATGTCCTGCTCCTTTACCTTCAATTGATGGTAGCCAGATCGAAGATCTATCCTTGAGAACCAACTGGCACCCTGGAGCTGATCGAACAAGTCATCGATTCTCGGTAACGGATACCGATTCTTTATGGTCAACTTGTTCAATTCACGGTAGTCGATACACATTCTCATGCTACCGTCCTTCTTCTTCACAAACAAGACCGGAGCACCCCAAGGAGAGATACTCGGTCTAATAAAGCCCTTGTCAAGCAACTCCTGCAGTTGCTCCATCAACTCTTTCATCTCCGTCGGAGCCAAGCGATACGGTGCTTTTGCGACAGGTTGAGCACCCGGTATCAGGTCGATCTGGAATTCAATCTCTCGGTCAGGTGGCAATCCCGATAAGTCTTCGGGAAACACGTCCGGAAAGTCACGCACAACTGGTACATCAGATAGTTATGGTGTTGGCGTCTCTACATTCTTTACATAACATAAGTAGGCGCTACATCCGCGCCTCATACACTTTCCCGCCACCGCCATCGAGATCACCTTCGGAATCGTCGTAACCCGATCGCCATATATTGTCACCGGACTTCCGTCAGTCGCCGTCAGTCTAATCATCTTCTTTCGGCACACGATATTCGCTTCGTAGGTTGCTAACCAATCCATCCCTAACACTACATCAAATCCTCCTAAGGGCATCACATGTAATTTGGCAGCAAACCTATGGCCTTCTAACTCTATGGTACAGTCCTCTATCACATCAATAACTCTAGTGGACTTACCAATAGCGGTTTCTACATCAAAGGGCTCATCAATGCATTTACTACTAGCAGACAATTTATCACAGAAAGTAGCAGAAATGAAACTCCTACTAGCACCAGAGTCAAATAACACAGAAGCAAGAGTTTGATTTACTAGAAACGTACCTGACACAACATCGGGGTCCGTCCTAGCCTCCTCTCTGGTCATAGTAAAAGCTCTGGCGCTCGTCTTCTGCCCCTCAGTCCCTGCCACCTTCTTTCCTCCGGAACTCTCAGCCCTCGACTTCTTGCAATCTTTACTCATGTGCCCCGCTTCACCACAGTTGAAACACCTCGCAGCCTTACAGTCTCTAGCCATATGACCGGATTTTCCACACCTGAAACAGACGTTTAACCCCCATCTACACTCACCACCGTGCTCCTTACCACACTTGTCACATCTTTTGGGTCCCGAGCTTGATGACCCCACCTTACGGTTATCCCTTCTCGCCTTCTTGTTATTCGGGGTAAAGCCACCACGCCCGAACCGCTTTCCATTCCAATTTCGGTCACCACCGGCCTTCTTTGATTCCACCACCATCACTTCCCTCTCGTCATAGAGCCTCCCAGCTAAGTCTACTGCCGACCTAAAGGTGCTTGGTCGGGCAGTAATCAAGTGTCTGTGGATATCAGCTGGCAGTCCCTGAATGTACCGGTTAATCTTTCGAGATACCGGTGTCACTTGATCCGGCACCAGCCTCGCCATTTCATTGAATTTGGTAGTATATTGCTGGTGTGTCATGGTTCCCGCCTCGAGTTGTAGGAAATCCCTCTCGACCTTATCAAGTTCTCTGTGAGGACAGAATTCCTCAATTACTAGCTTCTTCAACTCGGACCACTTCATTTTCCCGATGGCCCTGGAACCCTCCGCTTGGACAATATTGTCCCACCAGCATAGTGCTGAGTCAGTAAAGGAGTGGGTGGCAAACTTCACCTTCTGATCCTCACGGCACTCGCTGATCTCGAGTACCGCTTCCATCTCCCTTACCCATCGTTGAGCGGTTGCAGCAGTGCCATTTCCATCAAAAGTCGGGGGCTTGCACCTTTGAAATGCCCCGTAACTGCACCCCTTGGTCGTCGCCCCTACTACATCATCTCTTTCCTCGTCAGATATTACTATCTCAGGATCCGGTCGTTCCTCTTCTTCCTTGCTCTCCTTTTCAGTCGACCCTCTCCTGTCCTCTTTTTCCTTCCTTTCCTCGTTCCTTATAGCTCGAATAACATCGGTCACTACTGATGGCATAACTGCCTGTAGGACCTGGTGTACCTCATCAGCAATCGCCTCCCTAGCTGAGGCATTCAAACTAGCATTCTCTGTTTCTTCATTCCGGTCAGGAACCTCAGGGTTCACAGGAGCCGTCTCAGGAGCTTTAGTGCTGTTCCTAGTCGTACGCGGACGACCTCTACCTCTAGCAGCCTTAGAAGGTTTCTTCCCAGCCATTTTCCTATGCACTATAAGATTCAAACACTAAAACAGTCATTCAAGGAATAGCTCAGTTTATGTCAAGTATAGTAAGTCCCTAATTACAGTGGCCAGTTGTGATTAGCCACTTACTTTACTCTTCACACCCCAAGCACTTCCTATCCTGACTACATCAGCATCTAAATCTACTAAGAACACATAAATCACATAGCACACGCACATAACACTGATTAACTTTTAAGAAAAGCAATACCTGATGGCACATGGCTACTCGGGCTGACATCCCTCTTTCCGTCCCATTCTCAGTTTAAGTTAAGGTTCATTTTGAAAATTTACCCATTTTACTTAAACTTTTGCTCTGATACCAACTTGTAAGGCCCCGTTCCCGGGCACCTCACAGTTGGTTATTCACAGCATAAAACACATATATATTAATAAATTAAGCAGCGGAATTAAGTTGGCAAAACCCTTCATTCATTTTAAAATGCTGTTGTTAAGCAATACATTCTAGTTCATAAGTCACAAAATAATTAGTCGAATGAATTACAAAACAACAGTATTGTCAAAAAGTGAAATGGATGTCAGTCTTGCCCGCCTAGTAGCCATCCCCGTGTGCCATACTCAGCAACCTGTTACCTGCCAACTGGAAAATACATAAAAGTCAGCGTTGCTGAGTGAGTTCTAGTTTTGTATTTAAAATACTTTACTTCTCATTCCAAAACGTTCGTTATGCATATGTGATCACACATCGTACGTACACGTAGGTAATTTCATTATTATCTTCATCATTCGTTCATTAGTTTTCATTCGTGTACCATTCATTGTTCTCATTCACGTTCATACATACATTCTTTTCATTCATTCATACGTTCTTTAACTTTTATTCGTCAAGCATGCAAAACTCTAAGGGTCACCTTTCTTCTCTGCCCCCATGGTTCCAACCCATGAGCCGACAGAGCATATCGTATCCGTCTGGTGCCCCTATGGCTCTCAGTCCATAGACCGACACCTGGTGCCCCTATGGCTCTCAGTCCATAGACCGACACCTGGTTGCCCCTATGGCTCTCTGTCCATAGACCGACAACCTGGTTGCCCCTATGGCTCTCTGTCCATAGACCGACAACCTCGTTGCCCCTATGGCTCTCTGTCCATAGACCGACAACGTCTCATCCGGGGTCACGTTAACCCATGAGTGATCGTCACCACTCCTGCTGTAACAACTATCCCGTGACAGGTCACAAAGACACTGCCCCGTTGTTCTTAAGGCAACTATGGCTCACTGTCCATAATCTACCATAAGGCTCGTAATAGGCCTAGTTACTAGAACCAAGCACCATTTCCAAGACTTCATAACCGTCAATTCCATCTCGTGCCCCTTAGACCATGCAAGACTTTCGTTCATTCATTTATGCATGTATTCATCATCATTCTTCTTTTCGTTCATTCGTTAATACATGCATTCATCATCATGTTCCTCTTTCATTATCTTTCACTTTACGTTACATAATACTTCATTAGTTCATTCTCGTTATTCGTAAAGTTTCAGAAAGATAAACTTACACGATTACAAGGAACATACACACTCATCATACATTCATCATCATATATTCATCATCAGACATTCATCATCATACATAGCATCATACCATACTTAACAATATTTTATTAATAATATTGTTAACAATAATAATACACTGATAATAATATCAGTAACAATAAGGGTTAATCATAATCATCATTACATGCATGAAACATCATCATTTGTTAACCCTAGTCAGCCTTGGTCAAAACCTCGAACTTCGGTATTTCAGGAAATTTCTGAAAAATTCTAAGTGTCCTAGGCGTTTGAGCCCTGTTGGGCGTAAAAGCCCTCTGGCCGTATGAGCACTATTGGGCGTAAGAGTACTGCTGGACTTTTCATCTTACACTTAGATTTATCATCTGGTCATACGACCACACTGTTGGTCGTATGAGCACTATTGGTCGTACCATCCCTGGACTTGGGAAATATATTCTGATCATACGACCACTGTTGGTCGTATGAGTCCTGTGGGTCTCTTCATCATACTTAGAAAATTTCATCACATAGTCATACGACCACTGTTGGTCGTATGAGTCCTGTTAGACTCATCAGCACTTAGAAAAATATATCTCCTGGTCATACGACCACACTGTTGGTCGTATGACCCCTACTGGGCTTCAACACTTAGAAAAATATCCTGGTCATACGACCACACTGTTGGTCGTATGACCACTGGTGGACTCATCAGCTTGTTCTTATTTATCCTAAGTCCAATTTCAGACATATTTGCAACCTGTTCATGTGTCTAATCCATAATCCAAGTCCCAAACATCATAATGCCTAGTTCTAAACATATGCACATGATTCTAGGCATAAATCTAGCATAAACATAAACATGCATACATTCATTTCATACGGGTATCATCCCAAACTTTACAAAAACATATAAATATGCATTTCCAGCCCCAAAACGTTTAGAAATCAGTAAAAAAAAGGGGTCTAGAACTCACCGTAATTTGTCTTCGGGTTTTGGATGCCCTTTCCTTGAACTTCTCAGTCGTTTCTATACCTAAAACACACACACAGTGCAACCCGAACACACTAGTTACATTTATAAGCTCATAAATGGTTCTAGAATCGTCCTAAACATCATAATTCGAGATTTCTTACCAAAAACTTCGAGTTTCTCAGGTTCTTCTTCAAAAATTCCGATAGTTTTCTGCTCCTGCTGCTCTCTCTCTCTAAAATATCAATTGAAAGAATACTCAGGCAACGTGGGCGGCCATACCACCTTTTCTATCAAAATTAATAGGGAGTTTGCCCATTTGGCACTTTTGGCCCTTCCACAAAAGTAGACTTTTTATTTCTTTCCCTTTCTTTCTATTTCATTCTTTTAATTTCTTTAATAAGAAATTACGGGTGTTACACCATCCTAGCCAAGGACCCAACCATATAGAGTGCAATATGGAACCAATGGTCCGGGAAATCTCATCATGGATATTAAATCTACAAGATGAAATAATTATGGCACTATCAAAAACATTTTTTTTTATTTACATGTAAAAAATAAAATCAACAAATAAATACTTAATCAACATGTTCAACCCAAATCTGAACGTGATTTTCTCGTGCAGGTACTGGGTCTGGGACTACCAGCCCCCGTCTCCTAGTAATATTGACCGGCTCCTCATCGTCATCAGTACGCTCATGATGAGACTCATATGCCTCCATAGTTATTCCACTATTTCCTACACTACATTGACCAATGCCTCGACCACCACCTCGACTGCCACCTCGACCTCTATCACTTCCTGTTGAACTACGTGCCATAATTTCTACAACAAAATAAAGTTATTAACCATTGATAACAACTCTAAAGTATTAAAATTAGTAAAAAAACATTAATGTTAGCAACAACCATAATACAAAACATTAACAAAAAGCATGACTCACTATATTATAGATTATAATATTACTAACAACTAACCAACTAATATGAATCTGATCTGAATCTTTAAATTCTTCTACATCGTCATCATCTAAATCAGTGTGTTCAAACTCAGCTTCCACACCATCATCATCATTTATGTCGTTGACTTCTTCGATTATCTCTTCTTGTACATGAGTAACAGGGAGCAAATAATCATCAAGTGTACTTGATGTACATACTAACCTTTCATTATCTTGAAAGACATGCTCATCATCTTCATTATCTTTATCGCCTACTTTACTAGCGTCTTCAGCTGTTCATAAACCCCCCCTCGGTTGTTTTACAAACAGCCCACCAGTCTTTCAATTCTTTTTCTTTTGAAGGATATGGTGTATAATGCACTTGTTGCGCTTGAGATGCTAGGATAAACGGGTCATCAACACATCCTATTGCCTTGGGTTTAACATCAACCATATTGGTTTTCTGGTCCACCCTTACTCCATTCACAGGATCAAACCAAGTGCATTTGAACACAATGACAACACTATATAGTAACCAACTTTTAAAATTGTTCTAATTTAGTCACTCATGCATATTTTTCTCAAATTGGACCACTAAACGATCAAATCAAGTCGTCATTAAATTTTCTTATGTGAAGAAGGTAACAGTGGAGAAGATGTGGAGGTCAGAATTTTCAATATATAAATTATATTAAAAAATAAAAAACATGTTAATTATGAAAAAATAAAAAAATACCTAAAATTTACGTCAACGTTCCATATCAGTATCAAAAGATAGAAAAAAAATATTTTAATTGAAACCAAAAGTATAACATGCTCGAAAACATGTAAAGACTTTTAATTTATATAAAATATAAAAATTAAATGACCTAATTGAAATACTTTTAAAACTTGAGTTAACTAATTGAAACACTTTTAAAAGTTTGTTACTATTTTACAAAGTTACCCCATTCAATATATTATTCTTCTATGATATTACTAAGATGACGTATAAGAGATTGATATTCGACATAGTAGTTTTATTAGCGTGGAGATGTAGAGAGAAAAGGATAAAGATTTAAAGCCAATTGGATCAAAGAAACTTTTCTATAATTTACACAAAATTTTAGGTTGCATCAAAATCTACTTTCACAAGTGTGTCATACAATTTATTTATGAAAAACATCTCATTCCACCTCCTAAATATATCTCTAAATTGTAATATCGAGATATATTTTACTACGGGGATGAAACATTGATCATTAATGAAGTGTAGTTTACACTTTGATAAAATAAATTATGCAACAACCTCTTTTTTGGAAATAACAGAAATGTTTTCATACTCTAATTAATTGATTCTAAGTCTTTACCTTTTTGTCTCTACATCTTCACCCTGATAAAACCGAGTTTTTTTCCCACAAAGGTATAGATAGAAAATTTATTTACTAAAATGGTGTAGTTTGAAAAATATCTATCAAAATAGTGTTTTTATACATTTTTGTTTCTCTCTCCTATATAATAAATTTTTATAAATGTTTTTTAATGATTTGTTTAAACTTTTAGAAATGTTCTTAAAATAAAACTTTAATATAGTTTTCCAAAAATGTATTTATCTCTTTCTAAAAGTGTTATATAAAAACATTTTTTTTCAATGTTTAATCATTCCATTTAAATATTTTTTAAATTCTTTACCTTTCTTTAACTATAATAGATTAGATTGATTAAATACCATTTTTTGTTTTCCGTAAGCTTTAAATGAAAATATTTTTATATTTTCTTAACTTGTTTTAGAATGATTAATCGTATTGTTTGTAAAATATTTTTAACAAATGCATTTTCTCTTAAACAAAGTAATAACTATATTTATCATGATAAAGAGAACTTCATTTTACGTTCTTTGTATATATATAATTTACGTTCTTAAATATATAAAGACATAATTAGTATTTTATAATTCATATATATTTTATAGTTAATGTGTGAAATCTTTAGTTACGACAAAATGAAAATGTCGTCTGTAATATCAATGGAAAACTTAATAAAACTTAGTATTTACTTTTACTGAAAATTTTATCAGAGGTTAGCCAAAAAAAGTTATATATTTAAATATACTTTAGATAGTAAATTACAATTATAAATTAATAAATAATTAGATTTAATCCAAACTAAAAAGAAAAACAATGCAGAATAATAATATTTGTTTCCTAAAAGGAAATAATAGACTTTTCTATTTTAATATCAAAACTATAAATTTTAAAAATCATTTTTATAAAACTTTTCAAAAGAATTAAAAAAAAATTTCCTGAAAAGCTAAAAACATTCATATTTAAACAATATTTCTAAAATTATAAATGAAAAAGTTGAAAAAAAAACATTTAAAAAGTCATGTTGAAAGTATCTAATGAAAATAAGAGAGAGAAAACAAAAAAAATTAAAAAATACACTAGTTTGGTAAATAATTTTTCAACTACACCTTTTTAGTAAATAAAATTTCTAACTACACTATTTTGGTTAAAAACTCGATAAAACCACCCTGCATTTAACATCATTCTCTTATCTATCGTCTTAGAGATTTTTTATACATGAAAGAATAATACATCAACATACCACTTATTATATGTGTGGTAAAAATTTACTAGAACTTCATAATCTTAAGTTGTGATGAACATCCATTTTAGAAGGTGAAACACTTAAGTAAACACTTAAAAAACAATTATTTAAATATAAATACCTTGATTCTAGCCAAATATCTTCACCCATGCTTCGAAAAGCAAAATTCACATCTGCTAAAAATATTAGAAGTGAGAATAAAAAGACACTTAGTGTTTTTTTATCATATTTTTTATATGTTCTAAACCACCTTAGTGAATATAATTTTGATATGCTATGCGTACTCTCTCACTATCACATGTTTCGTGCAAAAATAGTTTTTCATCTCATGTTTTTTAGGGAAAGATTATTATTTCTCGTCATAAATTACATGAATGAAACATATTTTTCTTATCACATGTTACATGCGCAATGCCACATGTTATGCATATCATCACATGTTATGCATAGAACGATTTCACATGTTTTGACAAAACTATTCTTACTCATCACATCACATGTTATGTAGATGTACCTTTCTCTATCTCAAGATACATTATAGGAATTCGATATCTAGACATCCTATATTATAAATCAACACCTCCAGAATTCTATAGGGGTCGTAAGCCCTATATGTGTCGTATAAGGGGTCTTGTAACCAATATGGGACGTATAACTCCTCTGTTAGCCCCCTGAATTTTTTCCTGTATTCAGTGTCGAATTTTACTATATATGTCGTATATGCCTATATGGGTCAGATATAGGGTTTGTATAGGGTTATGTAGGACTTATAACCTTTTAACAAATCCCCTGAATTTTTCTCTTGTTCAATTTCTTCGACCCAATAGGCCTTGTATAGGAGTATACGAGGCATGGGTGCCAATTTTTAAGAGCATGTATCTTAATATTAGAAGGGGCCTGCTAAAGGGACGCCCAAATGGATATCTGGACGCCCTGCTTATGGGCCGTAAGGGCCTTCACGGGCCGTATGGTCTGACGCTAGTCAAATCGGTCATTCAGAAACGTAATTCAAAAACGTAACGGGCCGTGAAGGAGATAACGGTCGTATGGATTTACGGCCCGTGAATTTCTTCACGGCCCGTATGGAAATCATCTTACGGGCCGTGAATTTGATTACGGGTCCTAGTTTCACTTTTAATAATTTGACGAGATATATTATTCCTCGTTTTTCGTGTAATTTTGTATTTATTACGTTATTTGATATGACGTAATATTCCTCGATATTCGTGTAAATTTGTATTTATTACATTATTTGATATGACGTAATATTCCTCGATATTCGTGTTAATTATGTGACGAGATGCAATATTCCATTTCAACTACTATATAAACGTTAGTTTATAAATTCATTTCATAATTCAACGATATAAATTCATTTCATTTCAACTACTACATAAACGTTAATATCTAACGTTACGATTTCTTTCTGGGATAGCAACTATTTATTCGGTTCGGAATCTAACTATTACCCTCAGGAGGGTTACGGTTATTACGATGAGGCTGCTTCAAACTATTTAGGGCAGTTCGCGTCCAATTACGGGGGGAATGACGGCGGCGATGACGGGGGTGATAACGGTGGCGATAGCAGCGGGGATAATGACGGTTCGGGTTCCGGTAAAAGAGGTTTATACGACACAAATCAGGTATTAAGATATATCATATTTATTTTACTTTCATTTTACTTTCATTTAGTAATAACTAACTAAAAATATTAAATTGATTAGGTTTTCTCATCTCGTGAAGAATTAGTTGATTGGGCAACTAACGTGGGGCGAGAAAATGGGTTCGTTATTGTCACCAAACGTTCAAAAAGAAATTCGAATGGTTTGGTGGTTAAAATTTGGTTGAAATGTGATCGGGGTGGTGTATATAAGGGAGCACCCACTTTAAGAAAAAGTGGCACGAAAAAAACAAACTGTCAATTTGAATTGCAGGGTAAGTACCAGATGCAGAGAGATGGGTGGATTATAGTTGTTGTGGATGATACTCATAACCATGAACCTGCTGAACACCTGGAAGGACATGCATACGCAATGAGGCTCACCGAAAATGAGCTTTCTACTGTAAGAAATCTGTCCGAGCAAAATATTGACCCTCGAAACATTCTAGGCACGTTGAGGGAACAAAATCCCGATAACGTGTCTGGGTTACGAACCGTATATAATGCTCGGGCAAAAATAAAAAAGTCCACCAGAATTGGTGAAACCCCAATGCAGGTTTTTTTTTCTATACTACAACAACATCAATATATTTACACCCCTCACATAGAAGAACCGACAAATACCGTCGACGGGGTTTTTTTTATACATCCCACATCTCACACATTATGGCGTGCGTACCCACACGTGCTGATGATTGACACAACATACAAAACTAACTTGTATAAAATGCCGTTTGTTCAAATGGTTGGTGTGACATCCACCCTGAAATCTTTTTCTGTTGCTCACGCATTCATTGATTATGAGCGTGAAGCCAACTTCAGATGGGTGTTAGAGCAACTAAAAGCAACGCTGGAAGATAAGTGTATGGAGCCCCGTGTTATACTAACCGACCGAGACCTCGCTCTGATGAATGCGTCAGAAGAAGTTTTTCCGAGTGTTGTTCGATTACTTTGCAGATGGCATATTTCGAAAAATATTGCTAAACATTGTAAGGCGAGTTTTTCAAATGAAGAGTGGGGTGCTTTTCAGCATGTGTGGTCGGTACTTATTAACTCTGAAACGGAGGACATATACGCTTATAATTACGACCGGCTTTATCGCAGATTGGTGTCCAACCATTCAAGTAAGTTTTCTAGTGTTATTCTTAAAAATATATGTATATTTATATAAAAATAAGTGCATATTTTTTAATAGGAGTGCTGATGTACCTAAAAAATAACTGGTTGGACCCCTACAAAGAGAGATTTGTGTCGGCGTGGATAAATAGAAGTTATAACTTCGGTCAGCACACAACGAACCGAGTTGAGAGCCAACATTCGTTGTTGAAAAGTTACCTGAAAGCAACCAATAGCACCCTGGATAGATTTATTCCTTTCATTAATAATATCTTAGCTATCCAGGAAATTGCTATAAAAGAAAGTTTTACCAAAAGCAAAATCATGCTTATGGTGCAGCATAATCATGAAGTGCTTAAATTGCTGCGAGGTAACGTTTCTATTGCGGCTTTGGATATGTTAGTCGGTGAGATTAACAGGATACATTATCTAATTATATCCAAAGAATCATGTGGCTGCCATCTTTTTACCAGCTTTGGTCTTCCGTGTGCTTGTAAATTAAACAATTACTTTCAAACAGGTGAATGTTCTTTTACGTTTTTTATTTTTTCATGAAAACTTTTATTATATTTTATTTAATATTATTTTATAGGTCAATGTATCCCGCTCGATGCCATTGATGTTTTTTTGGAGGAAGCTAGATTTTTCACCCGCGTATATTGTACGGGAGGTTCAAGTAGATGTACATAAAGAGATGGAGATGGTGACAAAACATTTACTTGTCCAACCCGAAAGCGTGAAAAGATCTTTGATTAATATTTTCAAATCTTTCGTTACTCCTTCAAAAACGGATAAAAAACCTCCTAAAGTCCAAACAAATACACGGGGTCGTCCAAAAAAAGATAAGCAAAAAGAAACAATATTAGACGCCCCCAGACATAGTTCATATGTTCAACCGAGAGAAAATTTTGAAGGTCCGCCAACATATTCAAGTTCGGTGGTGAAGTCAAAACAAGGGCCTTTGCAGCGCAGTCAATCCATGTCTTCAAAATCAAGAGCCAAAGATGGATTATCTCAACAGAGTTCCAAGTTTTCATATATCCCGGGCGACGAAGATAAAAACAATTTTTTCCGGTTTAACCGCTGGATTCCATCATTCTTTTTCCCGTATATTTCAGGTGCGGATGATGTTTTAGCGGACGGCAATTGTGGTTTTCGTGCTATAGCACTCGCACTGGGATATGGTGAAAATCACTGGCGTTTTATACGTACGGAACTTATATCTGAGTTGGATGAAAACAGACATAGGTACGCTGCGATGTTTCCTTATATAAACGAAATAAGGGAATCATTAAACTGGAACGGGTTAGGTGCGGCTCCACACAAAAATTGGATGACAGTGTCACCTGCTACAATCCTTATTGCTAACAGGTTTCGAGTGGTTATAATTTTTATATCGATCGGCAACTCCGCTATTTTTTTCCCGTTCTGGTTATCTCCTCGTGATATCAGTGAACATCATATAATTTCAATTGCTTATGTTCAAGATTGCCATTTCATTAGAATTCGATTAGTGGGTGACTATCCAATGCCTGTTCCGAGCAAATATTGGCATTTGTACAAAACAGAAAACGCCAATGATTGGGAGGCTATATACGGAAGTCGAATTCAAAAATATCTTGAACTAAGGCCCGTAGACCCGGTTGAACATGTAGATTTAGTATAGT
The DNA here is from genome assembly GCA_024085815.1 of Flaveria linearis. NCBI lineage: Eukaryota > Viridiplantae > Streptophyta > Magnoliopsida > Asterales > Asteraceae > Flaveria > Flaveria linearis. Next base: position 11,224,060 of record CM044003.1, read on the forward strand.
TTACACATTTATCAATTCTTTCAATTCTTTATTTATTCAATTCTTTATTGTTGTTGAATTGTAAACATGTAATCTATTCTTTATGTGGGACGAGTAGGTTCAAGTACTGATTTTATTCTCCAAAAGGTTGATTTAATATTATTCGTACAAACCACTTCCTCCACAAGCACAACCATTGTAAACATATAATTAAACATTTAAACGTCATCCAAATAACTCATAATATATAAACATAATTTTACAATTTTTTTACATGAAAGGTAAATAAAACAATAAAATCCTACTATCTATGCGTCATGACCACCACCAGCATCACCACCACCAGCATCCTCCGCATCACCACCACCAGCAGCCTCTTCGTCATCACCCGCAGGTCGTCTGACAAACGGAGGCAACTCCGGCCGAGGGGGGAGGTCGATACCCTGGCTAGCAGCAAAAATGCTGCACGCATCCGCCGTCCATAATAGCAAGGCCTGGGACTGGCGCAACAAATGTAGTGCCTCCGCCATAAACTCCCCCGTCGGCGGAATCTGCCGAATGATGGTCCTGGGAACAGGCGGTGGGACGGGTGGTCCGGCGTGTGGCTGGGGCTGCGGCTGCTGCTGCGGCGCCGGCTGCTCCTCCTCCTCACCAACGTCCGGCACCGGCTGCCAGACGGTCCGACCACCATCAGTGGACCATCGGAGGTCGTCGCCAAATTTGGCGGCAATCCCCATGGCCATGACGGTCTGTCGACCCAAAATCCGAGGCGGCGTGTCCGTAGTCTGCCTCGCAATTAGGGCGTCCGTAAACAACCCTAAGCGCGAGGCAATGACGGTAATGTACGAGCCGCAAACAATCGGGCTATCCATCTGCAAAACAATCAAACAATAGGCATAATTATGAATCGCATAATAGATAATACTTATTTGTTAACAATTAGTAGAAATATTTTTACCTTGCCCTGAATGACGCTCAAAAAATAGGCGGCCATGCAGTGAGCTAGATTCACCCGTCTGGGTGAAAGCAAGGCCCTCAAATAAAATAAGTCAAGGAGCGACACCTGCTCCATGCTCTGGTCTCTGCCGACAATGGTGCCGGCAATGCACCGGTGTAGATACCGGTGCAAAGGATCCCTAATAGAGGTCGCCCTAATGGCGCCCTCCCACGGCTGGTCGGAAATGGTCGGCCACCATCCGACCAAAGGAGCCGGCTCCGACTGGACCTCGTCAGTATAAAAACGAGGATCCTCCGTCTCCTCTTGGGTGTAAAACCCAAGAGTCACCGCCCACTGGGCGAGGGTGAACTCGTACCTACCGGTGGTCCCCAGCCTAAATCGAACCGCTATGTGCTGGCGGGGGTCCTGATCCTCAAAGGCGGGAGTGAACTGAAACGTACACAAAAACTGCAACGTCAGCTCCCGGTAGCCCCTCCTCGATCCCAAATCAAACATCCGCCTCCACGGCGTCTCTCCGTCCAGCCCGATGATATCCTGGGCACGTGCTATGTCTCCGACCTCCTCCAGCACGTCCCAGTCGATGGTGCGTGTCCCCTTCAGGGGACGTCCAATCAGCTTCCACAGCTTTTGCCGTGGCTGGGTCTCCCTCGGAAAACGAAGATCAGGGTGTGGGTCCAGAAAGTCACCCTGACCCTCGGGCTCAGTCTCCGGACGTGTACGTTTGCGGGGCGGCATAATCTACAAAAAAAAAAAATAATAAATTCACCAGAAAAAAAAAAGGGTTACGGCCCGTGAAGAACCATCACGGCCCGTAACCCACTTAAGTTTCAAAGGATTACGGGCCGTAAAGGACGGTCACGGCCCGTAACCCTCTGAAAATTCAAAAGGATACGGCCCGTGACCACCCTTCACGGCCCGTAACCCCAAACGTTTCAATTTTCCAGATTTTTTAAATATAATTTTAATATATTTAAACGAAAAATACACAAAAATAAAATACGGATTTGAATACGTACCGTAGTAGGGAGTCGGATGTATGAAAATGATGAAAATACGGAGGTCGTGACGGGAGTAAATCGTATGTGTGTTTTGGGGGCGTAAATGAGCAAATGGGCCGTGAGGTCCTATATATTATCGGGCCTCACGGTCGTGACGGACCTCACGGCCCGTTACATAATTTCCGCACGGCCCGTTACCTCTTTCACGGGCCGTGATGCTTTGTACTTTTTAAAACACGGCCGTTGACACTACACGGCCGTATGGTGACACCCTCACGGCCCGTAAAGCCTCTCACGGGCCGTATAAAACTTTTTCAAGTCTATAAATTCAGCCGCTTGACACAAACAATTCACACAAATTTACTCAATACCCAAAACATGAGTGCTACAAGTGATCAAAATCCGTGGACGGATGAAGAGGAGGTGACTTTAGTAAGATCTTGTATCGAAAATTCAGGTACTATCCCGCCAAATTCAATATTTTGGAACCGGGTTTCAACTCGTTTTCATCAAATTCTCGAACGTGAAGAATATCGCACCACTCGTGAACTTAACAACAAGTGGTCTGACTTGAGAAGGAAGGTCACGACATTTCACCAGCTCTACAAAGACGTTTACAACAATCGAAATATGTTATGGAATGAAACGGATATTATGACAAGAACTCAAGAAAGATATCGAGAGAAATTTGGAATTTCCTTTAACCATTTTGTGGCTTGGATCTTTTATAAAGATCAAGAAGATTAAAAATTATGTGTTTTATTTTTGTGTGACAATAACGGTTTATCGTTTTTAAAAAAGTGTACTAATAAACGTTTATGTTTTAATAAAATATTTCATTACTGTTCTACATTACACGTCTAGAATACAGTTCGTCTGCCATAAATCTTCGGAATCTAAAGCAAGCATCCTGTAAGCTAACCTCTTGCCACTCTAAAGATCTATTTTGAACCAACCTACGCAATAACATACAAATTACAACTCCCGAATCTCGACCAATATGACCGGCGTTAGGGGGCCAAACAGTTTCACCCGATACCTCCAGTTCTTCGATTTCTTCTTGTCCGGAGTGCTGCCAATATTGTATACGTGACAGAAAATGTAAAAAGTACGATTCGAATTGTACGAAAATCGTTCGCGCATTACGATGAATGCACCATGAATCATCACACGTATTTGGTCGGCATTCGTATGGAGAATATATACGAACTCTTAGTGAGTCCATAGAAATCTTAAAAAGATACCAATTTTCTTCGTCATCAGTAATTGGTACGTAAACCTACAAAATAATTTAATTCACGGTTATAAATTCATGATTTTTATTGTAAAACATTAAAAACAGTATTACCGTATCAACTTCCCATAACGCGGGATATAGACAGTCACTCCCGTCGCCATATTCGTTACCATTAACGGACCCCGAGTATATTAAGTTAAACCACTCAAATGGGAGAATCGTCCAACGATCACTACCCGGCAACTCTTCTGTTCTACGTATTTCTTCGTATCTCCATATTGTGAGTCTATTTGTCCACGCCCGAACATGCTATAAAACAATAACTTTTTTAATTGTTAGAATTTTAAAATAAAATAAAATATATAAAAAAAACTTTAAATCATACCTCGGTACCTAAAGACACGTTTCCGAGTAATTCACGCCAAAATTCTAACGGAATATCGGAATGACCCATGTAATACACTCTACATGTTTGGGAGTCACCGTTACGTATAAAGTGAATAATATTCTGAGACCAGTTCCTCCCGTTCTGCCAATTATGGTTATCTATTGGATCAGGAATACTTTCCACAATATCTCGTGAGTTTGAAGATGACTCATTTTGACGTCTTCTCCTACCTCCACGAGAAGACATTTTAACTGTTTCGTTTGTCACTAACCATATAACAAGTCATATATATAACGGTTTATATAGAATCTTAAATCGAATCAAGGAATAATACGTCGCGTCACATAATTATAAAATTTAAAAGTGCACGCAAAACGAGGAAAGTACATTCTGAGAAGGACAATAACGGCCCGTGAAGGACCTAACGGACCGTTATTTAAGTAGTTTACGGCTCGTTTGTTCCTACACGGGCCGTGATAAATTGCAGGTGAGAGAATTAAATTTCGAACCCGTCACGGCCCGTAAGGCCCTTCACGGGCCGTGAAGAAAGTCAAAGGGCGTCCATTTAGCACCTGACAGGGCGTGCAATTAGTAAAAGCCTATTAGAACCCTATATTATATCACATGTTTGTTGCATAATATATTGTCTTGTCAAATCTTGTGGTAGTTATATTGATTTGACATTTTTAAATGAAAATTAATACAAATGTAAGAGTATTCACAACTCTATCCGACTATCTCCATTCATACACAATCTTTATAATTTAAGAGAAAATCTAGGGGTGTCGCTCAAATTATCACTCCATCTTGTTTTTAAAATAGGGATCAAGTTTACACTCGCTTTCTATTCTCTATCTATATATATAGGGAATCATTAATTATTCTATATATATATTTATCATATTATTTGTGAATGGTTGTGAGTTGAAAAAAAAGATAATAAAAAATATATTCATTAATTGAAAAAAAACATATATAAAAAATAATATTGAGAGGCTTTAGAAGATAAATAAAATTTAAGAATAAATATGAGCTTTAATTAATATGCATATGGAGGAAATGGAGAACCATCTCATTCACTGTATAAATCATGTTTACAATTTTATAAAAAATTAAGGATAGCTTTAAAATTTGATGACTCCGTTCATATATAGATCATTCAAAGCATTCATAAATTATTCGCTAAAAGTGTATAAATATAAATATTATACTATATGGAATGATTTTTAGTGTTTTTGAGTGTTTATGAGTTGAAAAGAAAATATTACTGTAAATCAGTAAATTTGATAATTCACTGTTCAACACTTATAAAATTTTAATATATTTTAAAGTGGTTTTGAGTAGATGAAAAAGAAATGTTAATGATAAAAGTTATAAAAATATTATTTAATTAAAATAAGAAAGAAAAAATAATGATTTTTAGTGTAATTATAAAGATAAAAATAATAAATAGATTGTGAATGCTCTCACAATGCGGTCTTTATTTATATGCATATAATGTAATTAAAATATACATTTATTCTTAAAACTTGTTGGTATTATAAAAACATCACACATTCTATCCCCAAGCAGGCAAGCATGCATAGTTTATTTCTCAACCTCATCCTATAAATTAACTAAAAAACGTCATTTTCTAAATTATTTTTATTAAAAAAAACCTCTCGTATCATATTTCTAATATTTATTTGTATTCAACTAAACAACATTTTTTTACTTTTTTCCTTCCACTAAAAATATAAAAATAAATATGCGGATAAAAAATGACATCCTAAATAGTAAGGTTGAGTCTATCTTTCCTTAAAAATATGAGGATAAGGGATTCGATGAAGTGAACTTTTAAGACATTATGTTAAAATATAGGGACGATACATGGATGATTTGAGAATGTTTTAACCCATTAAGTGGCATCTTTATATTATATTTTTCTTTCTTTCACTAAAAAATGTGAGATAGACTGAAACTCAAATATGAGGTTTTACTTTAGTTTTTCACATAATTTTGGAATGAAGGAAGAGGATAGGGAAGGGACTCCAATGTGAGTGATATCTAGAAATTCACTAATATACTTTATACTCGCATCTCAACTTTTTTTTTAGAATAGTTTTTTTTTTATTTTCCTGAATGGTGGATGGAAAGAAAAAAAACGTTATAAAAAAGAATAAATATTTAATTGAGTAGAGAGAGTGTTAAAAAATTAAGAATAAATATCATTTTTAGCTAAGTTATATAAACTAGTAGCATCAATGTCATAATCAACGGCCACCAACACTAGAAAATCTCGTATTAAAATAAAAACAAAAAATAAATCGAATGGAAAGTAGATGTAAAGATGTTAAACCGGGGATATAAAACGTAAAATATTAAAATAATAAGAAAGTCAATCTAGGATTCGCACATTGTAACACGACAGTTAAACGAAATAAAAATGTTGAAAATATGTAAAGTATTATGGTTAAAAACCATAAAGCACAAAGATTGAAAGATATTTTGATACCACTTTTTTTCTTTTCTAATACATGAAAATCTAAACAGAATATAATTGAAATTTTGTAATCAATCAAATTTAATAAAGGTTTTGGAATCCGTTTAATAAAATAAAACAAACACAAACAACCACATGTAATCTCTCAATGCCTATCTTCCTTTCTTTCTTTCTCTATGCCACCGCCACCGCTACCGCCACCGCCACCGTCGGCGCCACCGCCACCGTCACCGCCACCTACAAAACACATACTATCACACACTCCATGCCACCGGTACCGCCACCGCCACCGCCACCGTCATCGACAGCTCGGCCGCCACCGTCACCGATACAAGCCACCCTCTGTAAAGAGGCTGAAACTCCAGGCCTTACCACAATAGCCGTCGCTCACCACCATCGACAGCGTTTACCAAAAATCAGCCGGTCAACACTCCCGACGCGGTGATTGTTAACCGGTGTGAAGTACTTGTCTGGTGATAATGATGGTGGCCGGTTGTGACGGATGGCATCGATGCAGGTGGCTGGAACAGAAGCCAAAAAAATTACTATAACCAATCAAATCATGCCATGTGTCCCAATGGGTGTGAACTATTGTTCACACCGACCATGAGGATTTATATATATATATAATGGGATTAAGAACCCAATGTGAATACTATAATTCTCGATTAATACGTAGATTTAGACTGGGGAGCATATGACTAACTGTAAAGTTTACAAACATATCATACTATAACGAGAACAATTTCAGATGATCTTTATTAATCAGAAAGTTGTGCATTAAATAGCACTACAAACACCATCGTTCACCACTAAAGTAGGAACTAACCACTAGACTCGCCAACATGTACGTCGACACATAATGGACTGAGGCCCACTTATTCAATAAACGAAATAGCCGATGGTCATTAGTACTTCAAAAACAAAAACCGAGTTAAAAAAAACTGCGTTGGGTTTTTGAAACTGCATTCGTGTCTGTGGGACGTGCGGGCACGCACGAGTTCGATGGAAATCCAACTGAAAACTCATTTTTGCACCCCCCTGCGCTCGGGTAGTACTTGTGGAAAAATATGTCATAAAGATACACTAGAATGGTAAGACAATTACTTATAAACCAAATCTCACTTTGTTCTCACACCAATGTGGGACAAAGTGTTCATCATAATCTTAGACATACATTTACACACACCCAAATATACTTAAGTTTTATATATGACTATAAAATACATATATAAATCATATATAAATTACTTATATTTAATTATATATAACTATATATAATCTTTATATATAATAAAAGAAAAGGGTTTTATCGCTTGTCATCATATTAAACACCCTTTGACACATGTCAAATTCTTAAACAAATATTGCCACTTGTCATCATATTAAACACTCATTTAAACTCCAAAAATTTCTCTTAATTTGTTTCCCTAAAATAAAAAGTTTCTAAAGTTTAAATTAATATCATTTTTATTTTATATTCAAATAAATGTTAAAATGGAAATCATTATTTGTATTCCTTATAATTTATTTTGAGAAAATAAAAAACCATTTTGTAATATATGTACAATAATTTTAAACCAAAATTATGGTAAACAGAATCTAAATTTTCAAACATAATATTAAGAGATTAGTTTTTTATAATTTAATTTTATATACAATCACAATACAACTTAAGTTGACATGTTTCTTCACATTTGTAGCTAAGTTTGTTATAACATTTTATCAATTTTATGTTTTAATAAATTATTGGCTTTTAAGTTATATGTTGTCACATGGCACAATCTCAAAAAGTTATTGCCACGTGTCATTCATTTAGCGAAAAGTTGTTTTAATAAAAATTTTGCATCCCTTAAATTTCGCATCCTTATATATTATTCTATATATTATTCTATATATTATTCTATATATTATTCTTATATATTAGAAGATTATTAATATTTAGTTCTTAATTTCTAATTGTAAATATTCGTTATTTTAGTTTTTTCAATCCGTGTAACACACGGGACGTTATGCTAGTATACTATATATACAATTATGACGTCATTTAGTTCTTAAATCCGGTCCGACCGGTCCGATCACCAAACCGGTAAGGCGTCCGGTTCGACGGTTGATCCGGTTCTGAAAACATTGCCTATCAGTTTACTCAACTGCTTCATGCGAATTACTTTTTTGAAATTTGATTTAGAATGTGAGATATAATTTTTTATGACTTTTTAACCTTATTGTGTTTTCTCACACTTTTTAGCAAAAATACATTTTGTAAAATAACCTCTTCCTGTATTAAAATACCAAAATGCGTAATTTACTCTTATCTTTTTATTTCCTTCATATTGTCCGTGTTTAAACTGATTTATTCCTTGATAAACCTTTCCCTTTGCAATAAATCAAAGGCAAATTGAAAGAATAAAAATAGTTCAGTATCTGTAATAGAAACCAAAATTTACCTCAAAATCATCTCGACAGAAAAATTACCACACAAAATATTAAACTTTCACCGTTTGTGAGGTAAGAATCATCAGAAATACCATAACGATGCCTAGATAATTATTTAAGTGAACCCACCAGTACGTTTTCTATTGTCACATGCATACATATTGAACTTTACTACTAACTAATGTTATGTTTTGCATGATTCACGATAAAAGCTTTCATCCTCGCGATTGCATCTTCAAGCAGTTTTGGCTCAATCGCGATACTCACTCGAACCCAGTTCTTCAAACCAAGCGCGCCACCTGGGAAAAGGATCATGCATTCCTCTTTAGCCAACTTCATACAGAAATCACTATCATCAACTACATCTTCAAAAGCCGCTATGTTTAGCTTCATCTGTACGCACAAGTAATTAAGCGAATCAACATGAGTTCTCGTCACTTATTTTAATCTAATTACTTCATAGAAAATCACAGCTATAAAGTTAAGTTAATACAACTTTTATAATATATTACATTAGGCTTTAATAAAGTAGCATTAGCCTAGCAGTATTTTTATCAAATGTTGCATCAGCTGAAGTTACATTACATATAAAACAATTTTTTTTGGACAATGCAACTATTGTTGTTAACAAATGCAATTTTTACAAAAGTTGGTGCGACCATAATGTTGCAGTAAGCTTATTTTTCTAATAGTGGATCGATAATTACCATGGCGAACATCGATCCCTCGGGTTTATGTGGGCATGTAACAAAGGGTATTTCCTTAACTTTATCGTAAAACAGGTCTGCTCCCTCCTTAAGTAACTTGTTGACATTCACGAAGAAAGATTTGGGTGTGTTCTTGATGACACGAGGAATCGCCCCCTAATATATGGATCCATTCATATAATCATCTTAATTATAATAATCGATAACATAAGTGAATACGTGTCACCATCACATTTATTCTCTTATTTACTTTTCCGCCCAAATCATGTGTCTATTTTTAAAATTTAAAAATATTTTTTTAAACAGTTTTTTAAAACATAAATATTTTCATAGCAATATTTTCTAAAATGCGAAAAATTATTTATAAAACAAACAAAAACCATAGTTTTAAAACAATGAAATATTTAAACAAATATGGCACTTTTTCAAAACCAATTTTTGAGAAAGATATGTTTTCTAAAACATTTTAAAAATGAAATGCTATTTTTCTTCAAAACAAAAGTTTCAAAAAATAAAAAAAATATTTTATCAACTAAGCTACTAACTCATACATAAATCAATAATATCTTATATCAAAATTGCGTTTTATAGTTCATAACTTTTTATTAATAAAAAATAATATTGTTTTTATTTAATACGTGTGATACACATGGTTATAACCTAGTATTATATATTGTATGATCGATCATGTTCGTATACGGTATACCTGAATGACAGTTGGAGGATCCGCAGATATTGTGATACAACTCTTTAAGGAACCAACCACCTGATATGATATGATATGATATGATATAACAGGAAATGTTATGACAACCAAGAAACACATATGCATAATATGTTGGGTGGGAATTATATGTGAAAGATCAAATAAAAGTGTTGGCGAGAAAAGATACCGACCCCGGTTTGTTGAAGAAAGTTGTTAGGATCATTTATCGCGATCCAACCAAAACGCCATCCGGGTATGATCCATCGTTTTGATAGCGATCCAACAGTTAGAACTGGTGCTATATCTCCAAGCACCCCCATGGGGATAAATGGTTTCTCTCCATATACTAGATGTGCATAAACTTCGTCTGCAATTACAAGAATCCCAAGTTCTCTTGCTGTTTCTGCAATCTTTTATTATTCAAAAACAAAAGAGATGTGATAATTAAGAAGACAATTAACGTTAGAAATTAAAATCGCATATCAAGAGTTATTTAGATATGTAGAGAGTTAGAGTTTGTTTGATGCTTTTAAGTTTGGAAATGGTTTTATGGTGATTTACGGAGAGTCTGTTATTTCAACACGCAATAGACTCTAATATACCTTAAGTTGACTCCACATGAATGACTAGCAGACTCTAGACGTGACATTCTTTTTGGGTAATTACCATGTCGCAACAAGTACAATTGACAAAGACAAAGTCCGCCCGCCCATTAAGGTAACAAAACACCAAAAGATGTTTATATATTTGCCTTCATGATTAAGACCATCACTTACATATTTTCAGATGATCAAGAATTACAATGTAAAAAACCGCGCTTACCTTTTTCATATGGTTAAATGTGAAAACATTTCCACAAGGATTTCCAGGGTTGATTAGAACAATAGCCACAGTTTCACTGTCTGCCAATGACTTCACAGCGTCAAGATCAACTTCCCAGCCTTTGTCGGGGAGGAGATCAAAATGGCGAACCTCGAGTCCACTAAATCTTGCTCGAGCTTCATATACCGGATAGTTCGGTCTGGGAAAGAGTATATTGGCACCAGGGCGACCAAGAACCGTTAACAAGACATCAATCGCATGGTTTGCACCCGCGGTAAGGAAAACATCATCACTTGTTATGTTGTAGGGTAGATCTTTTGATAGATACTCAGCAATTGCCCTACAGTTAATCAATCAATAAAATTTAAAAAAAAAAATCATAACCATGACCAGTAAATCTCATCAATAGTCAAACCATTGGTAATGTATAAAAAAAAAATTAACAGTAAATCTCATCAATAGCTAAACCATTGGTAATGTATAAAAAAAAATTAACAGTAAATCTCATCAATAGCCAAACCATTGGTAATGTATAAAAAAAAAATTAACAGTAAATCTCATCAATAGCCAAACCATTGGTAATGTATAAAAAAAGTAAAATAATATTTAACTACCCTCTTGCGGGAACAATCCCTACGCCATCAGGATAACAATTGAACTTAGCGGATCGAATGGATTCAACTAGAGCATCTTCAACCGAAGTAGGCGTTCTAAAGCAAGGATAAACAGAAGGATCACCATGTCCCAAATGAATAATCGGTTTCCCACTTTGCTTTTCGTCGATGTTTCCCATGAGGGCTTCGAGGATGTTTCGGATGGTGAAAGCCGCAGCGGCGTGCACTTCATGGTTCTCTTTGAATCCCCATTCTTGCTTCCCCATTGTTAATTCTCTCTTGTGCTTATGCTCTTAATAGCAATCACTTAAGGTGTGTGTGTGTGTATATATGCCTTCAACAATAAAGGGGATTAAATGTTGTTTGATTTGTTTCATGCAACCATGGGTCCCTACATGTACTCATGCAATGGTATATCTTGCGGTAGGTGGCTAGTGAACAAATTGGCTTGAGTCACATGTTTGGGATATGTCATTGTCTTAAAGACTAAAGAAAGAAGAAGCATTTTGTTTTGTTATACCATCTGTAAATTTCTGTACAATGATGCCCAAAAGTCACATGTTTTGTATTAATGCTAGCAAGTTATATATAGTTTTAAATATGTGAATTGGAGTATTACAAGATACGATAAGATACAGTAAGATACAGGAATATTCTCTTTTGAAAAAGGTTATTGTGATTACTTTTTTAATATAAATAAACGACTTTTTACATGTTTGTTTTAAATAATATTAATAAATAAGATTTGAAATAGCATATGTGTATGAGTGTTTTTATGAATTTTTTATTAGTTAAATGAAGATGTTTACCAACACATGAAGGGGCAAATTATATTTGTATGTCAATGAAATGGGAGATGTCATAAAAAATAAGGATGTTTAAAAATATATGAATCCGAAAATCCAATCTAAAAGTCCGAAAATCCGAATATGAAATACTTTGAAAAATCAGATATATGAATTCTGGATATTTGATTTTAAACACCAATAGTCAAAAAGGTTGAATGAAAATTAGATGGCAATAAAAGCTTAAAAAATTAAAAAGAAATAAGAAACTACAAAAAGGCCACTCAAATATGATACATGAAGGGTTTAAAACCACATTTTTTGAACGTAAGCAACTAGCATTCCTGACATACGTTACGCGACGGGGTAACAATTTTTATATACTTACCGTCGTAAACGTTAATACAACAATGGTGTTAAAATATATAAAGTTGAAATGAGAGAAGAATAAAATGTCTTTGCTTCTAAACCCGAAGCAAATGAAAAATAATTATAATAATTTAATTAAAATAAAGGCAACCAATGATTATTATTATTTACCCAAATTTGAAATGTAAATAGTTATATAATTACCAATAGGCTTGGAACCCACTCATTATAATTTATAAGTGAGACACATTACATATGAATACTGGAGTTTTGTGATGTGGCAAAGACATACTGCAAAATTACTGTTCACACACACTTATAAATGTTAAATAAGTTTTTATTTTATTGCTTGCGCATTGGAACGGAGGCATAAACTTTTAAGAAAAACTAAATGTTGAAACGTTACAGTGAATTCGTTTATAACATTGAAATCACATGATAAGGTACCTTAAAGAGAAGCGTGTAAAGTTGAGTCAATTCGATTGTAGAAATCGAAATATAGGATTAAAAGAATAAGTAGTAAAGTCACGAAATATAGCATCAGTTCGTTTTGGAGGGGTTTGACCGGCCGGTTCGTCTCGAATTGGTGGTCGGACCGGGAACCGGACCCACTGGATTTTGATTTTTTTTTATTTTTATTTTTGGATTTTAATGGGTAAAAACGGAGTGGTGTACAATAATTTAGTATGTTGGTCATAAGATTATGGTTAAGTTTTATATATAACTATAGAATATACACATAAATATTTTATATTGAATTATATGTATAACTATGTATATAATTATAACGTCATCCGCTTCTTAAATCTGATCCGACCGATCCGACCACGAAGCCAGTAATGCGTCCGATTCGACGTCCGATCCGGTTTTGAAAACATTGCATAAAACATACTAGCTAGATTGAATTTAACACCTACCTAAACTACACTCTTTTCACGTTGTTCAGGATAAGAAATCAAATGGATATTACAGAATACAAAATCGATGATGAAAATATCGTTATTTTTTTGGAAGGCACGAAGAGACTTTCATGATATATATTTTCTATATTGTTTTGAAAATATAATATACTACGTTAGAAATAACTCACATATTATATAGGTTGATATGGTATAAAAAATAATCAATTTATTTTAGCTTAATTTAACAATATCAATTAAAGACTAATAAATTAGATGGAAAAAGCAATCTTTGGGATTAGTATTTAATTTCCTAATCAAATTCTTTTAGTTAATGTCCATAATTAAATTATATCAAATATCAAAAGATATGTTTCCTTTAATTTCATTGGGATTTATGATCATTACTACTGAATATCTTCATTTAATAAGTGAAAAAATAGAAAAATAATATTAGGAATGGTTGAACTAGTATTAAAACCCCGCGTTGCAACGGCGGTGTTGAACCATAACAAGATTCGACGTCAAAACGTTAAGAAAAATAAGTATGCTGATTCACCACGTGTTATGACTTGCTTCACGCGTTGCGGTGTAAAAAGGACTCAGTTCTCACGCGTAGTCATGGGATCATAACTTGGTTTAAATAAAATTGTACACTAAAGTAAAACAACAACGTGTAAAGTCGTGAATTTACGTCAATAAAAGTCAAATATTATATAAAAACGAATCCATTAAATATTAACATTTAAACATCAAAAATATCAAAATCGGAAAAAAACCAACACCGAAACGAACTTTTAATGTTGATAAAATTATATAAAAAATCAAAGCTGGAAAAAACCAAATCAAAACGACAAATTTGTTGAAGAAACAAGTAACAAAGAAGAGGAAATAATTTAGAAAAACAAATAGAAAAAGATAAATGCAAAGTAATCAAAAGAAAAAAGAAAACTACCGTAAGGTTTGAACCTAGGTTGAATAGCTCAATAAACAAACAAACAAACAAACAAACCCAGTATATCTCACTTAAGAGCAGAGTCTGGGAGGGGTAGGTGGTGGCAAGTCTTTCCTCTATCCAGATAGGTAGAGAGACCGCTTCCAAAGAGACCCCTAGCTCGATAGCAAAAGCAGTAACGCTAACGAATAAACATATAATCCAACATACGATATGTGATATATGGTATATGCTACAGCACATATCATACAACAAATATTAAAATATCACCCAAAAGAAGTATAAAATGAACAAGCATGTATCAGGGAAGCAGCAAGTTTCTCCTAAAAAGGTCCAAGCGTACTACATACACATCAGGCCCCGTAACAATTAATCCAAGTCCTTTCCTAGCTACAGGGACCACTAAAAGTCTTAATTTTGATTCTACGCCTCCACTCACTCCTATCCTCGATCATGTGCTCAGAGAGGTTGAATAGCTCAATGTGAAATGAAAAATAATTGCTCAAATGTACGCGAGCATTATATCCCACTATATGATTAAAAAAATGATGGCAATGCTATTCTCTTGTGCACATTCGAGATCCACCGACTAATCAAATCGAGAACAAAAATATTGGAATTGCTTGATTAGAATAAACATTTTAGACTTAGATTCGATCTCGTGGAATATGCTACGAAAAATGTGGATATCATGATTTTCGAGGACGAAGAATAACTTGTTTTATTATTATTATTATTTTTCTTGTACTTTTTAAGTTTCAATGTACCTTTTAAATTTAATATAATTTTCTTATTTTAATGAAGTAATTAAAAAAAAATAGTGTGATATGAATGACCCCACCAAATTGGTGTGTTATGATGTGATGTAATTTGATGTAGTATGATGTGTTATTATTTGATTGGTTGATTTGTGATGTAATGTTATAGGTGTGACATGAACACCCCACCACTCTTTTTTAGAGCATTCGCAACCCGTTCTTTATAATTTCTCTATAAATCTGTGAATGCGTTCTCCATATTATAAAAAATAATTATTAGTGATTGTGAGTAAATAATATAGAACATGTTACTGTTCGTAAAACACTGTTTATCTATATTAATTTTTTAATATTTGTTAAAAATGATTGTGAGTGTATATAAGAGAAAATATAATAATAAAAGTATAAAATAATATTATTTCAATGAGAGAAAAATAACATATTGGGAAGCTATCTACGACCGATTTAATAAGTGTTATTCCACCCAAAGAGGCCATTTTCCATCACCATAGACTAGATTCAAACAATATTCCAAATGACTTATTTTAAATGGTGTTAAAACCAGCTCGTTGAACCCTAAACATAAAGCTAAACCCAATATTTAGGGTTCGACAACCTGTTCCAGCGCCTTTATAATGAGTTTACTCAAAGTTCGTTTGAGCTGGTTCCCACTTTCCCGTAATAATCTTTTTTTTGGTCACGTTTTGAACTACTAAAACCAAACTAAGCCTTGCACAAACCTTTTTGATATGAAAAGTGAAATGTTGAAAACACAAAATAAAGGCTAAAAAACATGGGAGTTCAAAATCGAATAAAACCAAGTTCTAACAGCCCTTTAAAGAACTTCTGAAAGGTCACACATAAACTATAAAAACCAACAATGGTCTACTCAACAGTAATTCAAATAAAATGCAACAAATCTTGACAATCATACAAATTAAGCAGTTTCCTTCTTTAGCTTTGCCAGCTCTTGCCTAACAACACCTGCCTTCTGCAAGATCAAGAAAACAAGTATGCGTAAGTTACTGATAGTAAAAATATATATAGGCAAAACAGAAGGAAAAAAAAGCCGTAGAACATTCTTGACACCAAATGAAAGCTTGATGTTTTATCAGTGTTAGATTATTTTGTACATTTTAATACTAACTTTGTGAGGTAATGATGGAGACATGAATGGGTTGAATTTGAGTCATTTCTTGTATCCAATAATAGATCAAATGGTTAAAAACAAAAAGTTAAGAACAATTGTAGAAAAATCAAAAAGATACAAAGATCTAACATTATAAATGTCAACAAAAGAAACCTTCAATATAACGTTTTTATTTTAAAAATTAGATTATCATTGTAAATATTTAGTACTTCGAATGCATCTTAAATAAGATAGTGTAGCTGCAGGTCAACAAATCATACGCCTAATCGTTACAACCCAGCCTGACTTGTTACGACCCAACTACCCAAGATACGAAAGCACCCGTTTGACCCAATACCCAACTTACGTGAACAGTTTGATTTACCACCGAAACTTATTGTCATCCAACAAAGGGAAAATAATCATAATACTAAATAAAAAAAGCTAGGTTCTTATAGAAAAAAGAAAAAGAAAAGATTAATGCTGACCTTAATCTTTGCCAACATAATCTTAAACCTGTCGAAATCGTTAAGTGATGCTCTCTTCTTTTGAACAATAAGTTTTCTTCCCCATGAGCTGTTTTCCCATTTGTTTTGACATCTGCAGACAGTAAAAAAAAAAACTTAGTGATTAATCCAAAAACAAGCATAGCACAAACAACTAACATTGTGCTAATAAGATGCATACCAGCAGCCTCCATAGCAGCAATAAGAGTTTTCTTGTTTGGAACTCTTTTGATGTCAATTTTAATGTCTGTAAGTGTTAGCCTCTTAAAGTTCATCTGGCCTCTCACCATATCAGGAGCATCAACAAGAGCCTGCAATTGAAAAGGTTAAACTCAGAACAACCTACATTGTTTCCAAATTCCAATATATATGAGTTAATAAAATTAAGCACAAAATCCTCAGTCAGAAGAGCAGCAATTGCTTCATAAATCATATGCACTCATCAAATGAGGATAAATTACAAAATATCAAAACCATGTATCAGGCAATAGATGAAGTAACTCAGAGTACAGCAGTAAAAGCAAGATGTGTAGGTGGATCACTCATCATGTTCACATTAAAATAGCATCCACACAAATAAAAAGCACTTGCTACTCATTGGTTATTAGCACCATCCGTAAACAGCAACTAAAAGGTTGTCAATATTTCTGATACACAATTCTGTAGATATTATAAGCTTCTTATGAACTGAAAGAACCCATGTATAAAAATGAGAAAACCGAAACATAATCTGTTTGGTGTATGGATATTCATTTGATACAAATCCCAAAATTACTCGTCTTTTTCACCAAATCTAACTATTTTCACCTAAACAACCACAAACCCATGACCAAAACAACTATCACCAACCCATTACAACCACCATAATTTATCAGGTTTCATAAGCTGCAAACTCATAACCAGTCTTAACTACAAACTAACGCATACAATTTAACAAATATGTACATATTACAACTTTTTAAGCTCAAAAACAAACGAAAACATCAAACATTTCCCGTATCTCATCTCCTTCAAGGCCAACACAATCAAATCAATGCAAAATCAACCATTTCATTGGTCCAGAAGCACAGATAGAACCACAAATATAAACAAACAATAGCATATAACAGTTGTCAATAATCAAACCAAAGTAGCAACTTGATATATATTCAAGATCTTTGTAGACCAACAAAACGCACCCTGTTTGATCGATGACATCAACGATCACTACGAGCTTTCCGTAATCTTTTCCGTAGTTAACGAGGGCAACTCTTCCGATCTCAACGTATCTCTTGAACGGCTACACAAATCAAATTATAAGCAAATTTGTTAAGATTGAAGTTACTCACAAACAGTCATACGTATAGAACGTTGAAATTAGGGTTCCGATGTACCATTTTTTCAGGCGAACAGTTGCAGAGCGCCGATGGGGCTTGAGGCTGTGGGGATTGAAGATGGTGAAATTAGGGTTTTCGAGAGGTGGTGCGTTTAATAGTTGGGGGTTTTTTATTGGGCCTCTCTTTTGTTTGTGGTATGGTTTTGGCCCAAGTATTCGGATGTCAACTAACAAGAACGGCCCAATATATTTAATGGACTCAAGTTTTTGAGGTCAAAGTTTTTTGAGGTCAATTATGTCAACTAATAAGCCCAAAAACCTATGTCCACATAGAGGTGCACATAGAAACCGGGTCCCCGGCCCGACCCGGAAAACCGACCCGAACCCGAACCGGTTTGGACCCGGGGTAGGCCAAACCGGTTTCAAACCCGGAAAAAACCGGCGGGTTGGAACCGGTTTGTATAGTTCTAGCTCAAACTGGTTTGGAACCGGTTTTTACCAAAACCGGTTAAAAAAACCAGTTTGAAACCGGCTCAAAAAAACGGTATGTACCTTTTTTATACTTTAAATATATTATTTCTTGAATTAAAAAATAAAAAATACCGGTTTTTGGAACCGGTTTTTGGACCCGAACCGGTTAGGAACCGAGCCGGGCCAGTTCCAACCGGGTTGGGTTTTGTTGGACCAAAACCGGTTCCAGACCTGACCCAGTTCTTGGTCAAAACTGGTCCTAGAAACGTTGACTTGAACCCGAACCGGTTTAGGAAAAAAACCGGTTTGTGCACCACCATGTACACAGATCTGGAGAACTAGTAAAAAGTCATGCGTTTTACGAGGGACTTTTGTGATCAGTACTGGAGAACTTTTGTAGCTAATATTCGAAACATTATGTAAAAATAAAGCCGTTTGAAGATTCACGTCGAAATGTTAATAAAATTAAATATGTCATAGCGGGAAACCAAAACGTTGAAAACATAAGTAAAAAGTTTAGATTTTATAGAACATCATAATCTAAAAGCTGTAGGAAGAAAGCAAAATAAATTTAAAAAATTCGTATTAGTGAATAAGCTTTTAAGAGCTTGTACGTCCGTGCTTGTATGACTTGTAAATTATATTGTACAACTCTATTGTATATGAAGTTTACGCCTAAACATAGATAAAATCAATGTTGTAAAAATTGGACTAGTCGGTCGATTAATCGGCGACTAGTCGGCAATCGGTACCTCATCGATTGGATTTTCCCTAATCGGAGCCAAAAATCGCTAGTATGTCAAATTGGTCAAAATCAGGAAAAAAATCGGCCCTAATTGAACTAGTCGACTGTTAATCGGCCCCTAATTTGCACTTTTGCAAAATGGTTGCGACGACTTTGAAGAAATTGCCATTATGTTATAATTATGTGCAGTAGTCACTTGTATACAAAGTTTTAATAATTTGCTGTGGCTTTTAAAGTATAATGAAATTGGGGCATCAAAATGATATTAATTTAAAAAGAATTATAAGATGTTTATACGTAGTATCGGGTCTTAAAATCATTTATCGTAAAAGTAAAGTGGTGGGAGTTGGAGTGTAAAATATGAAGCGTCAATATGCATAACTATAAAGGCGTTTTCAATATATAACCAAGTCAATTTCAGTGAAAATCACATAATACACTTCCATGTAATGTATGTGACGTGAGTGAGGGTAAATGATTACGCATTTGTCTTATGTATTATAATTAATAAACTCATAAACCCGTTTCAAATTTCTTGTTGATACGTTTAAAAACAAACATGTCACAAGGATCCGATCATGAATCACAAGTCGTCATTCCAAAACACACAAATCGAAGAATTAACAACCATCGTATTCAAATATAACATTACAAAGAGTATTGATAACCACAAGTACACAGGTTACCCGAAATCTCGAAAAAATTATCAAGAGAAAGCCGAAAAGCACACATAAACTCAAAGCTTTTTACCTTTACTTTCGGATTTGGAGGAACTCGAAGCTTCTAAGCGGGTCTTCGCGGTTAACCCTCGTGGCACGAGCGAGCCCTGATGATTTGGTCTCAGAGCCGGATTGTGGTCTATGACTAATAGATGTGCGGGGGCCGCTGCTCGAGACACCACGGCTTGACGGGCCTTCTGTACCTTCACCCATTGAGCCCGGTCTGGTTCCCGAGAGACCTGCATACCTTGACGTGCTCCCGTTTCGAGACGACCACACTTTTTCCGAATCAGCTTGCTGAAAATGAGATTTAAATATTAATGACCATAAATACAATATGCTTACAAGTGTCAAATAACATAAGAAGTCATTTTCATCTGTTTTTGACCCGTTACCCAACCGGTGTGACCCGTTTATTCTGCAACCTCTATTATATAAACTTACCACATCCTTTGACGAAGGCAAATCTTCTGAGGTTCGGTGTCGTGTATGGTCATAACGGGTACACTGTTCCCGGGCTTCTTCTCGGGAGTGCTTCTAATGCACGGGAATCTTGTTCACCTGTTTAACAACACATGGCGTATGTATACATGTATCTGAATATGTACATATCGATGATTTATAACTATAGTCACAAGCAATACCTGGAATTCTTCCATGCTTTTCGGCCGCCGGTCCAGCAGTTAACCCTGCATTACCACTAATAGGCTGCAAAACACACAAGAGATGGATATACAATCTTCAAAAACAACATAAATACATACAAAATGATAATAATCCTATACATATGTATGAATCCATGTATGTATATATGTGTGTGTAATATATATATATATGCACGGACCCGTCCTCTGGCCCCTACTTGAGGATACTTCAATACAGTCCAATCAAATATATAATCAAATTGATATCCTGAAATATGAACATAGAGAGTAAGTCATTCATTATTAAGACATAATAATTAGATAAATAGATAAAGACTGAAAGGAGCACCTTCACGAATAAATAAGTCGCGGAAAAGCCTCTTCAAGTATGAATAGTCGGGTTTATCCTCAAACCTCAACGATCGACAATAATGAAAGTATGATATGAATTCCGATGGATATGATTTGCATAGTACCTATACAAAAGTTAGTAACTTTTAAAACAAATAAATATTCCAGTCATAGTTTAAGTGGCGAGACACATCATACATACACCCACGCGTGCGCCAACACACTCACGCGTACAAATAAGTATATGTATTTAACATATTTATTAATACTTGAAACAATTTATATGCATTTACAATACCTCTACTGGAGTTAACACTTTCTTTTCACTAATTCTTTCATATTTCTGCTTCTTGTTTCCTGCTTTAAGTCCCTGCCATGGAAGGCTAACGCAGCGCATGCATGAAATTAGAGAATGAGAAAGGAATAAAACATAAAAGAAGTTACGAGAATAAAACAATTTCATATGCTCACCTTCCTCTTATAAAATACATAAGGACATAACCAAGAGATTCAAGATCATCCCGCCTACTTTGTTCTGCACTTTCACAAAAATCAATAACAAACAAATAAATAAAATATAAAATATCGTATCATAGCGTAAAGAACCAGCTTTTATGAGAACAATAACTAAAATATTGTAAGTTATAAAACTATTTACCGACTCCAAGGTGTGTGTTGACACTAGCATAGCGAGCTGTGCCTGTGAGATTCTTGTTTTCCCTAACACAAATTAAAAATTCAAATACAACATAAAGTGAGGGTGATAGGACCAATATCAGTTAACATCTGAATCACTACACATGGGAAAATGGGTGTGTTCGATTGTGACACTTTTTTGCCCATTCTCTTTGTTTCATAATAACTAATATGTTATGTTACTTATGTATGATATCAAATGAATCAAGCTTTTAATAAATTTTAGGAGGCTGTAAACACTTGAGTATACTTAGGGCAGCTTGTAAAATCTTTAAAGTGCTTCCTATTTAGCTAACCGTTTTTCTATTTTACTCGTTGACCCATTGACAATAAAGTATCCAACTGACTCTTTTCATGTAAAGCAGTCACAGACAATCCAACTCAATTCATCCCGAGAGGACGATATGAGCCATATGGGGGCAATTTCCACCCATTTGCCTTTAAAGGGCTCGATTTGGGTTATGTATTATCTCCGATGTGCCAAGTGGATAAAATGTAATAACTTATTTTAAAAGTGAAACAACTTGAATTTATCACACAGATCAAAAATTTGTCAAGAGTAAAGAAATGCTTAGAACCTCCTAAATAGCTTTATTCACAACAAAAAAAAAAGATATTGTTTATAATAATATACAGTTTCCATAATCATATATAATGCATATTATTTCTAAACAAAGAAAGAAAATGAGCAAAAGAGTGGTGGCAGGTCAAACCCAACACAGCCCATTTTAATTAGTTTTAATAAAGTTCACCGGTTTGATCCGTTACCTGACTGTCTAGACCCACTTATTTTTACCACCTTGTTATTATTTATTACCACGTGCCAAGTCATAAAATGTAATCTTTGCATAAAAAGAATAGAGTGTCATGCAAAAGAAAGAACCTTGAGGCAATTGAAGTTACCTATACGGAATGTGTTTATGAGTTTGAAGATCTCTATATTTTTTTGCAAGTCCAAAATCAATCGCGTACACCTGTTACAAGAATAAAATAAGAACATGAATATAATTACCTCGCACCAAAAACAAAAATAAAATATCAGAATTTCAAAAAATTACCTGATTAGCCTTGCGGCCAAGGCCCATAAGAAAATTGTCAGGCTTCAAGTCACGGTGGAGAAAGCTCCTAGCATGCATGTACTCAACTCTGTTTAACTGTAAGATAACATAACCATAAAGAATGATATTTAAGTTTAAGACAACTTTTAATCTTTTATAGATTAGCGGCCATGAACACTTACCAATTGATCTGCAAGCATTAAGACTGTTTTCAAGGAGAATTTTCTATTGCAATAATTAAAAAGATCTTCAAGGCTTGGTCCAAGAAGGTCGATGACCATGATATTGTACTCTCCATCCACACCAAACCACTTGAGATTTGGTATTCCCGCTTCGATCACAAAATCAGAAACGTTTTGATTAATTGACAAAAGTGATTATTGCTTCTTAGTGATTATTGCTTCTTCAAGTCATCATAATCAGTTGAGCACAAGAGGAGGAAATTTCTACCCAATAACTTCTAAATGGTTAATTAGGTTATGTTTTACCCATAAAAAAGTCAAATGAGATGAAAAAAATAAAGCAATATAAGAAATGGGTCAAACGGGTGGAGAAGCCCAAAGTGTATTGTTAATGCATACAACCTCCTAACTCACTTTATTCAGAAAGTTATATTGTGATTGGAACAATATAGTTTTCCTATTTATATTTATGAAAATTTTGTAAAAGAGGGCAAAAAGCGTTTTGAATAAAGATTACCCTTTTCAACCCAAACTAAAAACCTACCCGCTTGACCCATATATGTCTTAACATGTTACCCCACCCACCCTTTGGGCACCTCTATTATTTAGTTTTGTGGTTTGGCAAAACGTGATTATGTTCTTGATTCTCTGACTATTTAAGGTTGAATTAATCTAGGTATAAATGTAAGAAATAGCTATAAGAAAAATAACTATTGAGATAGACATAAAAACAAGAGAGAGAGAGAGAGAGAGAGAGAGAGAGAGACTCACTTCCTCCTTGGAGAAGCCTATATATTTTGATTCATAATGAAGTTGAGGATGCCTTGTCTTGACGGATTCCTATAAGGTGAAAGTAAAAGTGTGATGTTAGTGCCACAGGAAGAGGGGATGCAAATGATGATTAAAAGTACCAATAATAGAGAAAGTGCTTATAAAATGTTCATCAAGAACTTTTTCCTTGAGATGTGAAGGTCACCGTTTGTTTTATTTATTTAGTAAACGAAAACTATAAAATTTGCAAATAAATGTGAATTATGCATCAATATA
The DNA here is from genome assembly GCA_024085815.1 of Flaveria linearis. Lineage (NCBI taxonomy): Eukaryota > Viridiplantae > Streptophyta > Magnoliopsida > Asterales > Asteraceae > Flaveria > Flaveria linearis. The sequence goes on from CM044003.1 coordinate 11,248,016, forward strand.
TCTTTGAAAATTTTAAAATGAGAACACGTTAAGTCACTGATACATGAAGATGTATGTTCATAACTCGTAAGAGTGAACCATAAAAATAGAAGATGAAAGTATGCTTTCATATCAACAATTATTGCTCCATATGTGACTTCTAGTCTTAACAAGTATCAACACATTGGGCATGAGTACATCAACAAGATGACAACTACAAGATGAGTATCCATATATATATAAAACAAAATTTGCATGAAATATTGGAAAGTACCACTATGTTCTTGAACAAAAATCCTAAAATAAATGAGCTCACAAGACACTAATGTGCCATGCCTTAATATAAATGACATTACTGACCAATACTACAACATTAGTGACTTATATATTATTATTTCCAAATTCCAATCAACTTTTTTCACTGGTTTTTTCGTTGGAAACTAACCCAATTGTAGTAAGGACATCATAAATGCAAATTGCAGTGCTTTTTTGGCAGAAAAAGTTGGATTTAAAACAAAAAACAATAATAACTCATGATTAATTAAAAAAAAGGACCAAAATCATCATCAAGAATGGAAATCAATCATACCAGTTTAACAGCTACTTCTTCACCACTATGAATATTGACACCTGCAACATCATCAAATAAGATCATCAACAAACACATACAAACAGACAATTCCCATATGATTAATGATTTCGAATTCCAAAAATAAGATAACATACCTAAATAAAGTTCCCCAAATGATCCACTCCCAATTTTCCTTCCAAGCTTAAACTTCCCACCAACAATATGATCCATAATTGTTCCTTCAATTACCTTAATCCCACCACAGATCTATAAACACCTAATTACACCTCAATTAGGGCCTCAAAACACCTAACCCCATTGACAATTCCATCATATTATCCAAATCAACAATCTTCAAAATTCAAAATAAGAAAATCAAGAATCCAACCAAACCCTAATCTTGATTCACAAAAATCCATAATCATCAACCTACGAGCCCTAATCTTCAACACCCGCCAAAATTCAACACCATCGTCAACGCCAAATGGTCAAGAACGCGAAGACTCACCCAATTTCTTTGTCTTTATTCATGGTTGAAGAATCAAATGAGGGGAAAAGACAAGCTTTTTATTGAAAACGATGCGATTGATTGGTGATTTGATGAGTGAAATGAAATGGGTATGAAACAGAATTATGAAAAAAAGATTTTTTATAGGGATAAAATGAATGTATGTGTGTAAAGATTCAAGAAACGTGAAAAAGAAGAAGAAGGGGTGAGAGAGAGGTGAAAAAAGAACGATGGATATGTGAGGAGGATGTTGACGAAGAAGAAAAGCAGGCGTCAATATTTTGATGTTTTCTTCGTCTTTTTTTAACTTTTGTTTTTTAACTTTTTGTCTCCATATATAAAGATTTTTAATTTTTAAAGTTGATTATATGTCGTGGGGTTTTTTTTATTTATGGGTTTGTTTACTATCTTTTAAAAATTATATGAATTTAATTTGTAGGCCTTTTTAAATAACTGTTAACTGTAGATATTTTATTACTTTATTAAAATATTAACAATAACCAGAAACAAAAGGAAAAGACTTGTCTCCTCCCATTGTAAACGTCACTTTTCCTGGTATTTTTTTTTTTCTTTCACTGGAAATCACATATAGTCCTATAAGTTAAGAGAGATTACTCTCTTGAACTGGTATTGAGTGGGATCTACTATTTTAAATTTTAATATTTTATAGCAAATTTACGGATTACTGGCTCATCCAATCATCTCCATTAATGGGTATGAAACCATAGGGCATTAGGCTGACACGCACATCTCTCAAGGAAGACTCGTACATTAGTCTGTTCCATTAGTTTCAAACGTTAGACCACCCTTAAGAGAAAACTCGTCATAAATAAGAAAACCCCTCAGCCAAACCTATTTACCCCTATTTATTTTGTCTCAGATGATTTAAACCCAAAACTTTCTTATATTTTAATGAAGTTTTTTTTGGGTATCTTGCATCAACCAATTGAGTTAAGAATCATTACTTTTTGAATTTTAATATAGCAAGTTATTGAAGAATGTAAAAAAACACACTTTCTTAACGTAAGAATCCTGAAGAAGATGATCTCTACTTTAATTATAGAGACATTATAACCACTTGAGCTAAGAATCACTAGTTTTTTGAATTTGGGTATAGCAAGTTATTGAAGAATGTAAAAAAACACACTTTCTTAACGCAGGAATCCTGAAGAAGATGATCTCTACTTTAATTATAGAGACTTTATAACCACTTGAGCTAAGAATCACTAGTTTTTGAATTTTGATATAGCAAGTTATTGAAAAATGTAAGAAACACGTTTTCTTAATGTAAGAATCCGAAAGAAGATGATCTCTACATTAATTATAGAAACTTTATATTGGTGATCCCTAACATCTACTAGAACATGATTAGTTGAGCAAACCGTTGACTAAAGATCGTTGAGAGGACGTTGAGTGAGTTAGTTAACGCCTACTCGAGCTTCTATAAATCGAGGTTGTGTCTTTTCTAATTATTAACTATTTAGTTTCTTGTTTATTTATTATTTGCATATAAAAAGTGGTCTTCCCTACTTCGTTGATTCACTTGAAAGTAGTTTGGAAATTTAAATAAAAACCTGTCCATTCTTATTTTAGTTTTTAACAAGTTAGAAAACCTATCTTAACATGTAGTCACGATTAATCAGTAATGATGTCATGCTTTCCTTTGGTACTTGGGATAAACAAACCAAACTCACCCATCTATTTTATCACACCACAACTGATGACGGAATCATCGGGGTGGACGAATGTGAATCAATTGTTAATAACTCATGGTAATAAATAAGTTGGAAAAAATAAAAATCCATTTTAATTGAATAATACTAATCAAATATATTACAATAATAAAAATCTCAAGTAAACAATAAATCGTCTTTATTTTAACTAAGTCCAAGTTTTAAATAAGAATGTAGAGGTCAACTAAGTTGCATTTTTTCAAAATCATGTGAAAAGTAATGAGTCAGCTAAAGGTGTAGCCGATGAGTAACACAGTTTGCCACACACACACATATGTATATATATAGAGAGATTAAAATGATTAAAACAATTCAATTCACATATCAATGTTAAGACTATAACATAAAAGACAAACCAAATACAATCAATGTCACACCCCCGTTATAGCGGAAACACGAGGATGCGACGGACGGGATCGTCATAACACTTGGTATAATTACAGAGATATAATACATGCAAACTTCTCGTGTCATGACGTCCCCCAACACAATGGTGACTTGTGTCGTGGTTAGTCAGTTTCACGACTATCATAGTCTTATTGATTCCAATACAATCACACAATGTTCAAATATGAAAACAAATGACAAATTTACATATGCAATACTATTGAAATCCTGAGGTCTCTGCTAAGGCATCTGCACTAGCTATCCTCTTTGATTATGTTCACCTGAAAAGATATGCTCAAAAATGTCAACACATAATGTTGGTGAGTTCCGCAGGTTTAAATGAAAACATGTAGTTGATGCTGTATAGAATTTGATATGGAATCATACTGTAAGCAAGACCCACATAACATGTGTTTAGAGACAACCAAACCTAATGACGTTATGCATATAAATTTGTCGGAATATATTCACCCATGGCCTGATTGCTGGCAGCTGTAGTCGGTAACTCACAAGTTAAACCGATCTGTCGAGGGTGGGGGTGTCAACCCAGTAGTACTACCAATACCTATCCGTTGGTTCCCAACCCGGGAATTAATGGTTGTAAGAATCGTAGAATAACACCATGTATGTATTAGAATATGAGAATAGTATCACGTCGATTCCAAGTATGAAATTGTATGTAAGATTTTACAGCATCGAAAACGGGGTGAGCATACTTTTCCCCAAGTTTGAAAAACATTGAAACAATTATAAAGCATAAAAAGGGGCCACGGAACTCACCTTGGATTGATGTAATGTATATGAATAAGAACTTCAAAGAATTAGGCAAAGCACGATCAAGCACGATCAACCTATTATTAATTGTAACTAAGTCTTTAAAAAATATTTTATTGCGAATAATATATTTGGTAAGATTCGGGTTGGTTTGGTTTAACACGTGACACGTACACAAAGGGATGTATATATGTTTATAAGATTAAGTTTGAAATTAACGTTAAATCAAGGATTATAATTATGGGGTTTTTAATAGGTATTAAGTTTACAAAGTATTTATTTGCATTTTGATTCCATTAAGAGGATTTCATAAGTGTATTTATATATTTTGGGAATTAAGTATAAAAATGATGTGGTTTAATTATATAATTTATAATTATCCAAAGATAATTACAAATAAGGATAATCACAATTCTAGTATTTGATTAATAATAAGGTATTAATATATACCTTTAGTTAAAATATATTTTACAAGAAATAACCCACAGTTTTATTTGTAAATAATTTGTGAATTTATAAAATATATTTAAAGATAATATAGCGTTTATCTTATAGAATTAATTATTTATAATATTTATAAATATTATTTATATAATTTTCATGATTTTCATGATTATTCATAGTTAAACTTGATTTAGAATTTATTTTATAAAAATAAGTATTTTTAATATTTTTAAATAATATTTTATAAAAATCTATTAAAGTTTTAAATAAAATAAATTTACAGAAAATTATTTTGTAAGATTTAAAATAAGGAAAATTAATAAAATTTATTTTTATAATTTTTAGAAATTTTTCCATATTTTTAAAGTATTTATAAAGCTTTAAAAAAATAAAACAATAAAAAGGAGGTTGCCCGGGTCGAACCCGGGACCTCACACCACACACACATAGCCCAAACCAGCGAACCAGAAGCCTAAGCCGTGATTATCCGTCGGTTCCAAATCTTTTAAACACAACCACAACCCAACCCCAATTCCCGTATGAACCCTAGGTTTGATTTGGTTCAAATTGAACCCCAATTCGATGTTAATACCAACCGAATCCATGGGGCTTTTAATCCCCACTTAAAATCGAGCGTGTAGGTGTGTTTAATTACCAGATTTGTCGATTTGGTGCTGAATTCTTTGAAGAACAGGTTGCGGCCGAGATGAATTCGATTAGCAAACAATTGATGATAATAATCAAATAATCCCACAGGTAGCTTCTAATGGTGGTAATGATCGAAATCCCGATGTTTATTGCAGGTTATGAAGGCCGGAGGGTGGTGTTCAAGTGGGTCGCAGGTCGCGGTCGGAGGTGGTGATCAATGGAGGTGTTTAAGTTTGTTTCAGACACGATTGAAAGTTGCATTCTATTAGAAAACTGATATATGGCATTATATACACGTTTATTTCGATTAATTTATAGCATAATGCCTGATATTTGTGGGTGGTCGGCCGAAAAAATATAATCGGGTTTAGTGGCAATTACACTACGAATTCTCAATTGAAAGTTGCCCCACGATCGATTCCACCACGAAATTAGGTCGGTAGCTTTAATTAGGTCACAACCGCGTCGGTTTGGGTGTTGGGGAGTCGCCGGAGCGCGCCGGCGACGGTGGCCGGAGTTACGGGGGGTAAGGGGATTGGTTTTGGCTAATTACACAAATGGTCCCTGTGGTTTTGTAATGTTTAAATTCTATGTCTTAAACTTTTAAAACAAGTTTTAAAAATTGCAAAACTACCCCCTTAAATATTATTATTATTATATTATTATTATTATTATTATTATTATTATTATTATTATTATCATTATTTGTATTCTATAATTATTAACATCAACATATCAACTCAATTATTTATAAAATTAACTTTTTAAAAAAAAATACGAGATGTTACAATCAAACATAACGATTAAATTAACTCAGTCTGCAAATGTAGTCTTATGAATAAACATGAATTTGGTTTCAATCACCACTTGACTAATAAAATGAATGGATTTGTCAAACCAATAGATCTATTAGTGTTAACATGATTTATGAATTGATGATTGTGTTAACATTTAGTTTATCTAACTATAAACACATAATTATAAGTAATAAAATAACATGATTAGAATTGAATTTTAAATATAATAACAAAAAATAACAATTGATTGAATATTGACACTTGGTTTTCCCAAAATGTAAAATACATAAAAATAGACTATGAATATTCACTTGATAGTTATATAAATTTGAGAGATTGACTAGCTAGATTAGACACCAAGATTCTTCAGGGTTACCTAAGAACAGTGTTCGAACTTAGAATAATATGATTTAAAGACTAGATATGGATTATGGTTTTATTTGAATTTGGGGTTTAACAATTAGTTTAAAATCATGTTCTTGATTTATAATTTGGAAATAATTGAATTTGAAATAATAACTAATAATAAAAGAAATAGGATAATTAAATATTACTAGTCGAAATGCCCGCGTGTTGCGGCAGTACAACTGTTGCCTATTTTTTGGGAATTCGATTTTAGTCAGTATCGGTATGGTGCGTTATGACGTAAATTAAAAAATCAAAATATAATTATTGAAAAAATTAAATGAAAAAAAAACAATTACGTATATTACAAAATTTTTTAGGACAACTATATTATCCTAATAAGATTGGTAAAAATATGTGTGGCATTTTTTATCAGAAATCACTTATTACCTAAATTTGAGGGGGATTCATTTTATGAATGTAGTTTAGAGTTTTATGATCATCGGAGGCAGCTTTCGGTGGTGATTTGTATACACCGAAGAAAGTTAATGGAGAAATTATCACCATAAATTACCATCTTGATTGTTATTTAGTTGTTAACAAACGACGAGTGAAAAGGGAAGAGAGATTAGTGCTCAATCACAATGAATAAACGCCATTGAATGTAATTGTGGTCTTGTTTGGATACGTGTATATGTTTTAACATTTATATTATAAGCTCATATGTTATACTTTTTCAGGGCATAAATGTAATAAATTGATTATTTTTTTAAAATTTAAGCATGACTTTTCATATGTGTGTCTTAATCCATATGTAAAATTATCATTCTATCATTCTTTCACTTTTATTATAAAAGATATAGATAAATATAATAATTATTATACACACAATATGCCCCTAGAAAAATATTAGCATTATAGTTATTATAATATGAAGATATATATATATATAAGTTATATATGTAAATATTTAAATAAAATATAATTAATTTAAATAGTACGTATCTACCTATTATATTAAAATAGTAACTTGGTATAATATTGTCAGCATTACAATTCTTTTCACCAAAATGTTTCCTCCTCTCTCCTATAAATATTTACCTTAATTACTAATAATATTATTAACATTTTTTAGATTAAATATTTTTTTATAAATAAAGAAAAAGATTTTTTTATTAATGTTATTTCTAAATAAATAAATTTTATAAATAATTTCTTTCTTAAATATTAAACTTTTTTAAAAATTGATATATTATAAAATTAGTGTTTTTAAAAAGTAAATTATTTAAAAACCAAAAATAATTTAATTTAGGAGTTATGGTAATGAAATATTTAAAAAATGATATTTTACATGGTTTTTTTAACAAAATATATTTTTTTGAAAAAAAAAAAATCAAAGTTATAAAAAGTTGATATCACGTTTATTACTTATACTTACTTATGCATAATTTCAGTCATATCGTATTTGGAATATCATTTATTTTCCATAAATTTCGTTATATTACTTTTTTTATTCAACCCGTGTAATACACAGGTTTTTAAAGTTAGTTTAGTTATAAAAATATAATTAGTAAATATAAATTTAATGTCAATTTATATTATTATGAATAAAATAAAATTTAATAAAGTGAATTAAGTAATATCATATTATTAAATAATATATTAATAATGTACATTAAATAACATAATAATTAGAAAAGGTTAATTAAATGGTGGCAAAAATAAAATTGTTGCATAAAACACTTGTACGTTATACTTAAAATGTATCTTACACTATGAATGAAATTATCATCTTATCCTTTTAATATGTATTATATAGTACTATAGATTAAATTATTTAACTTATAATGATTGAATAAAGTTTGAACGTTTTGGTATAATAATTACTTTTAGTGATTAATTTTTAATAACTTGATCAAATAATTAATTCGATAATTAATTATTTAAACGATTTATAAACTATTTAGAAGAAAGAATAACATGACAGAGTTGAGAGTCGATTTTGAGATGATGATGATATTCTGCTAATTAACCACGTGTAAAGCTTCAACTGGTGACGAGAAATGTAAACCCTCAATCAATTTCGATTGAAATTGTTCTAAATTTCAGAGCTCGACTAGTTGCAGGTTCGAGTGGATAATGGTGATCGTCTGATTGAAATCATTTAGTGTATGTGTTTCAGGTGGAATTGGTTGTTCGAATAGATTAAAGGAATCGAAGGTGGTGTTTCCCTCATTTATATAATACCAATTCCTACAAGTTTAGTTCAAACAATTCCCATAAAGTTGATATTCTTCGATTAGTTTTGGTAATCAAGGTTCGGTTACAATCTAATTAATATGCAGATCATGATCACAATAATCACAAGAACGTTGCAAGTCAACGAATTTGATGGATTTGATTAATAATCTAGTCGAAACAGTTTTAGTTTTGAATGGAAAATCATTTTCGAGTCTGAACAAGATGGACATTGGAATATTTGGAATTGGGGGGGGGGGGGGGGGGGGGGTTACAGCTTCGAATCACACACATGAGACTCATGGAACGGTTCTTATTCATGAAGAAATCACAATTGCTGCATGTTGATGTTCTGTTTCTTTGCACTTGCAGGTTTTAATTTTTTAACCCCAATTGTTTTTTGTTAGTGTTACCGTTGAAAGTAACTCCTCGCTCTACTTCATCCACAATTTCAGGTACTAATGCTAGTTCCTTTGTCGGATTTCATGTGGATTGTTTGTGCTTTTAATTTTCTTCTTTGATTGCATTTGTTAATTTTGTTCAATTTCAATTGAATTGTTTGTTATTTTACGTTTCTTCATTGATTGCATATTTTCTGTAATATTACGCGTCTTAAGTTTTGCATCAAAATTAGGGTTGATATAAGGGCTTCAAATTTTGGATGCAAGTTTTATAATCCACAAACCTTATGCAAGTTTTTGGTTTTAATAGAAAGTACACTGCATGTAGTTGCTGCTCTTTAATGAAAAGTGATGTCTTGCAAGGTTTAAATGTTTATAGAAGTTAGTGGTTATTTTGCAATTTGGGAACAAATTTCTTTGTTACAAGTGACCCACAGACTACGTATGCCTAATTTAAGTGATGAGTTGCATCATCCGGGCACTTTGTACCAGTAGTATTTACACCATAGTTGTTTTTTTATGTTTTGCAATATCTTTGACATACCTAATCTATAAGCTTTGTTTTTTTGGCAGCAAAGTTGGGAGTTTGCATTTGACTATAAAGGATTTACAATATGCTTTACAGTTTAAAAGTAAGTGACTATTAAAAGGCTTATATTGAGGAATAATTTACTTTTACTTGGTGGTTTATTAGAATAATTTTCTTACACTACTAAGTCAAGATGTTTATGTGAAAGCTAAGATGAATAAAAAATCAGCATTCTGGATCAAAGCCACTGGCGGAAGCTGTTCCCGAATCGAGTCTTGGTTGACCTGCATACATTTTTTAAAATAGATTTTCAGTGCCTTACAAATAGTTTAAGAAGCTCCCCTGTCTAATAATATTTTGTTCAACCTCTTTTCAAAGAGACACTAACGAGATCCCACTGAAAAACATGAGATAAATAAGACATTAGGAAAGATTATTAAATTTTTACTTTTTGTTTAACCAATCTTTATGTTTGACTTGATAAGAGACCCATGAGGCGTTTAGGACAACACATTAATTAATATTGTTTAAATTATGTAATGGTTCTATGTAAATGTAAATACAATTCATTATTGTTTTTTTATTATTGATAGTTTTCACTAATGCAGTGATTCAATTAAAGTAAATTTTGAACCTCACTCCTTCGATGTTTTTTTTACTGTAAGGCCCCGTCCCCGGGCACCTCACAGTTGGTCATTCATCATACATAAAACATTTTAAAACGTACATTTATATTGCAGCGGAATTTAAAACTTTCATTAATAGCTAAAAACATGTCATTTCATTATATTACAACATTCGTTTTCATCTCAAAATACAATGACATGTCAAAATATGGATGCCAGCCTCAAAACGCTCCCAGTAGCTTATGCATCCATGCCTGCAACTCCTCAGCATCAACAAAATATCTGCCAACTATCATGCATACAAAAGTCAGCGATGCTGAGTGAGTTCTAGTTTTTGTAATAAAATACTTTACATCTTTTAAAACTAGTCATTTCTTTCAACCGTGGTCATGCATCATACGTACATTCATTCTATACTCTTTATTCATTTCGTTCTTTTATTTACTTTCCTGTTTATTTATCGTTCATACTTCTCACTGTCTTTTACTTTCTTTTCTCTTACTTTCTTTTCGTACTTTACATTCGTTAGATTGTCGTACATCATACATACATACGGATAATAATTATTATGATCTTCATCATCATTCGTTCATTCATTCGTTTCTTCACTCATTACTTTTCATTACTCGAATCATGTCTCATGCAATATCCCATACTCATGCTCGAAAGCTGATGATGTGTCGGGCCCTATACACAACCCCCGACTCATGTCTGAAGACTGACACGGTATCGGGATACGCGACAAAGATCCCATTCGAGTCAATCACATGGATTGAACTCTATTCGAGTCTGTTGCAACACAAAGTCACTCACCTCATTATCTCGTCTCATGCAATACCCCCGACTCATGTCCGAATACTGATACTGTACCGGGGCCTGATAAACAAACCCCCGACTCATGTCCGAAGACTGACACAGTACCGGGATACGCGATAAAGATCTCATTTCTCTATTTTGTCTCATGCAATACCCCCGACTCATGTCCGAAGACTGATACTATGCCGGGGTTTGTAAATAAACCCCCGACTCATGTCCGAAGACTGACACAGTACTGGGGTACGCGACACGGATCTCATCATCCATCACTTCCATACTCACCATTCATTATCTCATGTGTTTGTTTGTTTCGTACTTTATCTATTCGTTCTTTTTGCACTTTATCATTATCTTTCACTTCGTTACATAATACTTTACGTTCATTAATTTATTCGTTCATACATCACACCACGTAAGGTCATACATAACATAATACGTACGTTTTGAAAACTCTTTAACGAAGAAAGATAACATATCACTCACACACATACACATCATAGTCTCCATCACATCATCATGCACACATCAAGCATAAGCCATCATAACAGATCCTATCCCAATCATTTTCTTCTCATAAGGCCCCTTAGAAAATCTTAAGTCTCAAACTAGGTGTATGGAACACCCTAGGTTCATCAGTAGAAAATTCTAAGTGTAAAAGCTTCTGGGCGCATGGGCACTATTTGGGCGTTTCTGCCCTGTTTGGGCGATTCGCCACTGTGCAGGCGCATGGCGCTTGTTCAGGCGCATCAACACTTAGCCGTTTGAACACTTGGGCGCCTGGGAACTATTTGGGCGTTTCTGCCTTGTTTGAGCGCCTGAGCTTACACATTTTTAACACTTAGGCGCATGGGGTTTGGCGGTTGGGCATACTTAGGCAATTGGCCGTTGGGCGCATGGGAGCACTGTTTAGGCGCATGGGATCATTTGAAATATTTTCTATGCTACATACAACACCCGACTACCATTCTAACACTACCCAACACAGACCTAACATTACTAGGGCTCTTAAAACATTCTAACATCAATTTCTTGGCCATAATCAAACTCTAAAACATACATACACATATTATTTTCGAACATACAGCTATAACCCACGGTTTCTTTTTAAAAATATTTATTTGATATGCATAATAGCCCCAAACACTTTAAAATCAGTAAAGAGGGGTTCTAGAAACTCACATGAACGATCCCGTCGAGTAGAGCTTCGATTTGACCCGCTACACTTTGATTTCCACGCTCGAATCCACCCGAACCAAGCTTTTCTTCTCTTTTTCTCTCTTCTCTTCTTCCTTGGCTGAGTTTGGCAAGAATGGGGAGGGTGTGGGCTGCCCTCCCCCTTTTATACTCCCACTCATCCAAGTTTCTCTCGTTGGCTTTGGACTTTATTTCTTTTCTTCTTCCGTCGGCTTCAAAGAAAATTCCGGGTGTTACATTTACTCTCCATTCCTTGGATTATTTCTAGGTACTTTTCCTTGATGATGTTCCCGTCTATGTAATCCATGAAAAATGTTATTTCACGGCTACATTTGATGAAAATTGTAGAAAGATGCTGCACAATCTGCTGAAGAACAAATTTGATCAATTTACAAAAAGAACTTTGATGTTTCTGTAAGTGAGGAATATATGGATGAACAAATTTGCTGAAGAAGTTCAATGACCCGTCTATTGTAACTAAAGGTTTGATTTTCCAATTGGGAGGTTCATAACTTCATATATCGTAGCTCCTAATCTCCAGTTTTATTTATTAATGTTGAAGTTGTAGTGGTACTTGATTTTAAACATATATTGATGTGATTGAAGCAATAGTGCTCCTAACCAAGTTTAATTTCTAATTTCACTTTTTAGGTTTGACATGGTCATAAGAATAAAGGTGAATACGTTACTTTCTTTTTGTCCACGTTGCTATATATGTTGGTAATGTGTTTTCACCAAGATTTTAAACTCCAATAAGTATCTGATATCATTCAACTAAAGTAAACAATCAAAGCTTCATGAAAAATGAATAATGTCGTTATATTAATGGGTTCATCTACTTTGATCAGGTGGATTAGCGACAAGTAATGGTTATTATATCTAAATAATTTTAAAGCTAAGGCATAAGCTTCCCAAATTTCTATATGTGTTGACATTCAGACAATTAAAAGTTGGTTTAAGAACTGACAAGTATGATGTATTGTTTTCATTTCGCTTCATAAGGCATTACCTTAAGAGTTTAGCCTACAGAATTATAATGCTCATGGTGCGGTGGCCTCAGGCACGTGTTATGTTTACATTCTCTATGATCGGAGAGATATTCTACACTAATTATGATGTTCTTATATTAGTAAATGATGTCATCATTTCTCTGTTGTAAATAAAATTAATTAACAACATCTAGGAACAATAATCGACAAACTTGGTTTTAAATTTTGAAACTTTATAGTCACAATTAATGCCTACCAGTTTAACATCTCATCACACTGTGTCTTTGCTCATGTTGCTATACACACATAATGTCACACCCTGACCGACGGCGGAATCATCGGGGCGGACGAATGTGAAACGATTGTTCATAGCTTATGGAATTAAATACATTGAAATAATAATAAGTGCATTTTTTCATCAAATAATACTAGACAATCAAGTCATTACAATACAACAAAGATTTAAACAACAATATAAGATATTTAATTAACTAAGTCCAAGTCCTAAATGAGCAAGAAGAATTTCTCAAAAGCAATCCTAAAACATGTTAAAAATAAAGGGTCAACTTTGAAAGTCGGTGAGTTTCCATAGGTTAAGCATACATATATATATATATATATATAAGTTTACAAGTAGCAATTCATGTCAATGGTTATGAATTATGCAAGTTTATAGAATACATATAGCTACAATCAAACCTTGACAGATTACAAGATTACAAGATTACAAGATTACAAGATTACAAGATTATAAGATTACAAGATTACAAGATTAAACGATTAGCTAAGTGTACTTGATCCTCATAGTGCTCAAGAATACGACACTAGGGCCACCAGATAGACTTGTCAGGCCCATAGATCTATGACGTCGCCAGGCTAGCAATAGTTAATGATTGTCAACATATAATGTATATCATATAAGACTCGCAATATTACAAATAACCATAACAAAAAGTAAAGATGAATTGCGTGTGCATTTACAAGTATCAAGATGTTTACAAGTGTAAGTTTATAAGGTTAACATGTTTTACCCCAAAAGATGTGAATAAAGTAAAAGGGGCACGAAAAACTCACATGTAATAAGATGCATTTAGGATAATAATTAGACGGTATGATTCTCCAATGATTACTTCTTTCAACCTAATGGTTGATGTCTCAAAATTAGAATAAAGATAAGATTAATGACTAAATATGAATTAGGGTTTCGATTGGAATTTTGGGGGTTTTAATAATTAAATCAAATAAAATAAATAATGCAATCGATTATGTTTGGTTCAATAAGATGGAATAAATCAATTGAGATTGAGAACGATAATGATTGATTCAATAATTTAATTTATTGATAAAGATTAAGTATAATGTGTGAAAAGAAATAATTAATTTAATAATTAATTATTTAAAATTTGATAAAGATAATTAATTGAATACTTATTTAAAGGACTTGCAAAATAATTTAAAATTATTTAAAATCATTTTATAAAGTTTTTAAACTTTCAAATAATTTTTATAAAGGTCTTATAATATCAAAGCCTTATAATAAGAATAAAGAATAATAGAAAATTATATCGTTTTTATAAGTTTCAAGAATTTAAATAAAAGTTTAAGGAATTAATTTATTAACTAATTATGATAAAACATGATTAAATGAAGAGAGGAATAATTAATCATTTAAATAATAATTTAAATAACTATTTGAATAATTAATTATTTAACATGTAGATTTATAATGCTTTGAAATAATCCAAATTCGAACCATAATAGGTTTAAATCATATAAATGACTTAATAATGTTTTCTATAACTTTGGTTATTCTTTAAAAGTAATTACATTTGAAATTATAAGTTTTAAAAATTATTTAATAATTTCTGAAATGTTTTAGTTAATAAATAGTTTTTATTTTGATTTAGTAATATATTGGGACAGTTTCTGAAATTATATATATATATATATATATATATATATATATAAATTAACTAGAAAAAAAATAATGTTGGAGGCCGGGTTCAAACCCGAGACCTCCTGCACACAAGGATGGAGTGGTAACCGGTTGGGCTAAAGCCCGAATCTGTTTAGGATTCATAAATAATTTTATAAATTCATTAATTAAAGAAATCTCCCATAATCTAAAGAACCCTAGAATCAAATTGAATCAAATTGACCATCGATTCATGAATGTTAATGGAATCAAACTTAGGGCTTAGGTTCTCTAAGTGATACCGAGTGTTTGGGTGTGTGTAATTACCAGAATAAGTATGTTTCGAGATGCGAACGTTGTGGAAAATCAAATTAACTTCACGTACAGATTCTAAGAGTCATTCCGATCAAAATCCCCTTATCAATTTCGTTGTATGTTGCTTAGAAGGTGAATTTTGATTGTGTTGCAGGTTCGAAATGAAGGTGATAACCGAACAGGGTGTTGGTGAGTATCTCAAATGCAATTGGGGTTAGAAATTGATTTAAGGAGTCGATTAGAACATCTACAACCGAATTAAAGTGTCTGTTTGATCAGTTTCATGTCGAATGGTTTCAATGTTATGAATGTGGTTCGGTTTCAAGTTTAAATGAGATGGAACTTACGGTTTGTTCGAATTAATGAAGGTTAAAGTTTCGAAACTGATTCAGATGGTTAAGATGTGATTTAATTGCGTTTTAATCGAGTGTTTTGGGTGCTTGGTGGTCGCTAGAGGCGGTGTCCGGAGACAGAGGGGTTCGACGGGGATGGGGTTGGGTTTTAAATGATATTTACAGGTTTGGTCCCTGTAGTTTTAAGAGGTTATCATTTTATGTAAGAAGATTTTTAATTAAGTTTCAAAAATTACAAATTTGTCCCTAAACTTATCAAAACCCAAGTTTTAAAATAATTCAAATTATTTATTTAGAAATTTCATTAAATCAATAACTAGTTTATAAAACTTTTATAGACATTACATATTTGTAAGAATAATAAACTTTGTATTTTAATTATTTATTTTAGTTTTATAATTAAAACTCATAAATGACAAATACACTTCATAAATTTATAAAGTTTTATTCTATAAATTATGAAATTATTATAAATTGATTAAATAGTATAATAATTAAAAATTGACAATAATGTTCACAAAATTAGTTCAATAATACATTCTGTGCATTTTGATTCATCAAAATGAATAAATAATTAAATAATGATTTTTTTACAAATGAGGATTCATAATGAGTTTGGGTTTGGGTTTATAGTTTGAAAATGGGCGGATGTTACAGTTTCCCCTACTTTAAGAAATTTATCCCAAAATTTAATCACGAGAAGACTGATTTCAAGGATATGAGGAGACTTGGGTTTCATTTCATGTTTGCAAGTGAACTTTTGGGTATGTTTAAACTCAGTGAGTTTTGACGCTCGGTGTTTGGCTACGCTCGGGTTTGTTCGATTTCATGGTTCGTAATTTTATGTGTTTCTTGAACAAAGTGGTTTAAAATATCCAATTTGATTAAACTTTTGGCTGATAAGCTTTTGCTTTTTAGACGGTGCAACACGATTAGAAAGGTTTTGTCACGAGTGAAGCGCCAAGCATTAGATCAATACGAGAATCGGCTTGACGACCATGAGAAATATTTTTAAGACACTTTTGTATGGAATACAAATCCAGAGGAGCTTCTCAAAGAAGATAACTTTGACATGGTTCTTAGATGACTAATTCTTGTTTACTATGTCATTGATATTTCAAAGTTATATTAGTGTAAAATTGATACGAGAATCGTGTTTGTTAAGATTAAAGGTTTAGTTCAGGATAAGAGTATCATTATAATGGGTTTTCAGAATAAGTGCGGTTTTGAGAAAGAAACATTCAGGAAGATTATTAAAAGTCATTATGAGAATTGGATAATGAGTTTTAAGATCTAAGAAGACAAGATCATTGATAAGAAGATTCAAAATAACAACAAGATGTTTCAATTGTAATGTTTGGTTTACAAACCAAAGCAATACGTTGACTTATCAAAGTACTAGGTCAACTATAATCTTAATGAAGACATGCATACCTATAAGCGGACACTCACCCCAAGAGTTCCCAGGTAAGGTAAACGGATCCATCGGTTGATTTGGATTTATATGAATACCTTGCCTAGACAGAACATATTGAGATACAGGCATCACGCTCTTCCAGCATTACGTGTTTCAAGTTGTAGGACACAGACTTTGACGAGACTTGAAAACCACGAATAACGATTCAAAGCTCATTTTGAAAACCATTTGTTTTAGGCACATAATGTCTTAGAATATGATTTATGATTCGTGTGTGCATTGATAAGATTCAAAGTATAAGAAGAATCACATAAGGCATATAATCACATAATCAAGTTTAAACATATAAGGCACATAAAATCCTATCTAAGCATATAAAATACATAAGAGAACTCATGTGTAAGAGTACTTGGTTATAGTCTAGGTCATTCCGTTTCTAATAACCTAATTCCCTATACCATGGCTCTGATACCAATCTGTCATACCTGACCGACGGCGGCATCATCGGGGCGGACGAATGTGAAACGATTGTTCATGTAACATCGTGTATTTGTGTTAAATAAAATTAATTTTGTTTAATACGTCGATGTTTAATTCAAAAGTTTCAATAATCGTAGTAATAATGATAATAATAATAATAATAATAATAATAATAATAATAAAAATAAAATAATTCTGCTATTAATAATTAGTAAGAATTATATAAAATGTATATATACATATATATATATATGCGTATATATATATATATATATAAACATGTATTAAAAATTTGAAATTATAAGTCCAGGGAGTGATTATGTAATTTATGAAACTTAAAACCAAGTTTATAACATAAAATATAAACATTGAAACCGCAGGGACCATTCTTGTAAAATTTTAAAACCCATTCCCCCCACCCCGTTTTCCCGACCGCCGGATCCGGCCAACTCCGGCGAAGCTCCGGCGAAGGCCAAACGCTCAAATTACTCAATTTTAACCCACCAAACCGGTCCCAATGCGTTCGGGGATGAGATTCGAACTCAATACAACCATTAAACACGTTTATACTTCGAGAAATTCGGATCCAAAGCCACCACATCGAACTCACAAGATCCCCGACCAAAATCAGTCAAACTATTCCAATTTGAACCCACAATCACACCGAAAGTATCCTTGGATCCAATCTAGATTGAATTCCAACACAAAACGTGTTGAATAAGTCAAATTAACGGCTAAAATTCTCACTTTATTCTCGGATTCTATACACCTCATAAACCCACTCAAACAACCACAATAAACAAATTAAAGCTACCAAAACGGTCATTTATACACACCTAATCGAACTCGAGTGCCAATTTTACCAAAAACCAACACAAACACCGAAATCACTTATCACCTTCATCGCGACCTGCAACTCATATTTGAACCAACCTTCAGTCGATTTTAATCGAATTTGTTAAGGGCTTTTAATCTAGATCATCATTAGAAGCTTCCCTTAAGTTTAATTTGATTATAAACATCGTTTGGGCACTAATCAGTCGAGAGCCACAGTCGCGACTGTTCTTCATCGGGAATAGCCTCAATCAATCACCATACAGGTAATTGAACATACACATACATTCGGTTTCTCATGGGAACAAAAGCCCCATGATTGCAGAAGCTATCAAGATCGATTTCGAGTTCAATTTGATCGGATTCGATCTAGGGCTCGAATGGGAATTGGGGGTTCTGGTTAAATTGGTTTAAAAGAATTTGAAGCAGGATTCTTTCGCGGCTGTATGCCTTGTTCCACTGGTCCCTGCGCTTCATTTCAAACAGGAGGTCCCGGGTTCGACCCCGGGCCACCTCAACCATTTTTTTTAGGCTTTTTAAGCCTCTAAAAATTATAAAAAAATTCTAAAAAAAATCATAAAAACATTTTTACAAACATTAAAATTTTTAAACAATCTAATTATTTTCTGAAATATATTTTATATTTATTCAATTATTTTATTTGTTTTAAATAAATAAAATAACTAATTATGTTTCTATCAATTTATAATTAGTGTATAATACATGATTATACAATAAATAAATTGAACCCAATATATATACATAGTTATATATTATTCAATTACCGAAACAACTGTTATTCGAATAAATTACATTTTACATAATCGTATACAATTTATAACTCATGTATATAATTTACATACAATACATAGTTATGTTTACTTATGTATAAATGTATTATATACATATAATCATGTATATAATTATACATATAATTATATATAATTACTTGATTATATATAATTATGAATATAATTATACATATACAATTTATTAATAATTGTATAAACGTATAACTTACACGTATAAATTTTTATTAAATTCTTGACATGATCACTTTCAATAAATTCGTTTATTTCAAGACATTTCAAACCAAATAAAATTTATCAACTTAAATTACCATAGAAATCCTAATACATTCCCAAATTCCCAAATCGTTATTATTCTAACTCGAGACACCGTTCCTTAGGTTAATCATAAGGAAATCATTGGTGTTTAATCTATCACGTCTAAATTCAAATCTCGTCAATCAAGTGAGTATTCATATCCCCTTTTTATATCATTTCCTATTTGGGGAAATCATGTGATACAATATATTCTATCATGATATTCTATTGTTATTTCATTTTCAATTCAATTCAGACAGGTTATGTTATTACTTGCAAATACGTGAACGTACTGTGATAAACTGGACGACAGTAAAACCCTAATTCAATCAATCAATCCTGGTATCAATGGTAGATCTACTGGTTTGGATAACCCACCCCACATGGCTTACGAGTGGTGATTATACCAGAGGCAATTAGTCAATCTATGGTGTTGTGTGGAGTCTATTATATGCAAGTGTCAAGTCAAGGGTTTATATTGTGTCGGTTTATCTATATGCTTCGCGGTTGCCATATAAGTCTTAATATTACCTTGTGAATTGAATTACAATCGATGGATCAATCAATCAATCTATATGTATATTCAAAACTGTGATTACTCACCAGCTAACTCGTTAGCTGACTTTATTTTCTCACATGATTTCAGGTTAAGCAAGATAGTGGACTTCTACGTGCTCATCTAAGACACGGACCTAGTTAAAATAAAAGATGATTATTATTTGTGGTTTCGATTGTTGTATTTGTGTATGTTGAACTTATTTTATCTTGTAATCTGATTGTAATATTATTTCCACTATTAGACAACCATGTGTTATGAACAATCCATCATTCCCTCGTCCGCTCCGATGATTCCGCCGTCGGTCGGGGTGTGACAGTTCATAGCTTATGGAATTATATACGTTGAAATAATATTAAATGCCATTTTTCATCGAATAATACTAGACAATCAAGTCATTACAATACAACAAAGATTTGAACAACAACATAAGATATTTAATTAACTAAGTCCAAGTCCTAAATGAGCAATAAGAATTCCTCAAGAAGCAATCCTGAAACATGTTAAAAAAGGGTCAACTTTGAAAGTTGGCGAGTTTCCATGGGTTAAGCATACATATATATACATAAAAGTTTACAAGTAGCAATTCATGTCAATGGTTATGAATTATGCAAGTTTATAGAATACATATAGCTACAATAAAACCTTGACAGAGTACAAGATTACATGATTAAACGATTAGCTAAGTGTACTTGGTCCTTATAGTGCTCAAGAATACGACACTAGGGCCACCAGATAGACTTGTCAGGCCCATAGATCTATGACGTCGCCAGGCTAGCAATAGTTAATGATTGTCAACATATAATGTATATCATATAAGACTCGCAATATTACAAATAACCATAACAAAAAGTAAAGATGAATTGCATGTGCATTTACAAGTATCAAGATGTTTACAAGTGTAAGTTTATAAGGTTAACATGTTTTACCCCAAAGGTGTGAATAAAGTAAAAAGGGGCATGAAAACTGACATGGAATAAAATGCATTTAGGATAATAATAAGAATGTATGATTCTCCAACGATTACTTCACGATTCAACCTAATGGTTGATGTCTCAGAATTAGAATAAAGATAAGATTAACGACTAAATATGAATTAGGGTTTCGATTGGAATTTTGGGGGTTTTAATAATTAAATCAAATAAAATAAAATAATGCAGTCGATTATGTTTTTGGTTCAATAAAGATGGAATAAATCAATTAAGATTGAGAACGATAATGATTGATTCAATAATTTAATTTATTGATAAAGATTAAGTATAATGTGTGAAAATAAATAATTAATTTAATAATTAATTATTTAAAATTTGATAAAGATAATTAATTGAATACTTATTTAAATGACTTGAAAAATAATTTAAAATTATTTAAAATCATTTTATAAAGTTTTTAAACTTTCAAATAATTTTTATAAAGGTTTTATTATATCAAAGCCTTATAATAAGAATAAAGAATAATAGAAAATTATATCGTTTTATAAGTTTCAAGAATTTAAATAAAAGTTTAAGGAATTAATTTATTAACTAATTATGATAAAACATGGTTAAATGAAGAGAGGAATAATTAATCATTTTAATAATTATTAAATAACTATTTGAATAATTAATTATTTAACATGTAGATTTATAATGCTTTGAAATAATCCAAATTTAAACCATAATAGGTGTATAACATTTAAATCATATAAATGACTTAATAATGTTTTCTATAACTTTGGTTATTCTTTAAAAGTAATTACATTTGAAAATTATAAGTTTTAAAAATTATTAAAAAATTATTTAATAATTTTCGAAATATTTTAGTTAATAAAATAGTTTTTATTTTGATTTAGTAGTATATTGGGATAGTTTCTGAAATTATATATATAAAATTAACTAGAAAAAATAAATGCTGGAGGCCGGGTTCGAACCCGAGACCTCCTGCATACAAGGATGGAGTGGTAACCGGTTGGGCTAAAGCCCGAATCTGTTTTAGGATTCAGAAATAATTTTATAAATTCATTATTTAAAGAAATCCCCCATAATCTCAAGAACCGTAGAATCAAATTGAATCAAATTGACCATTGATTCGTGAATGTTAATGGAATCAAACTTAGGGCTTTTGTTCCCTAAGTTCTACCGAGTGTTTGGGTGTGTGTAATTACCAGAATGATGATCGAATCGATCTTACAAGACGAAGAAACAATCGCGACCATGGTTGAGTATGTTTCGAGATGCAAACGATGTGGAAAATCAAATTAACTTCACGTACAGATACCGAGAGTCATTCCGATCAAAAGCCCCTTATCAATTTCGTTGTATGTTGCTCAGAAGGCGGAATTTGATTGTGTTGCAGGTTTGAAATGAAGGTGATAACCGAACATGGTGTTGGTGAGTATCTCGAATGCAATTGGGGTTAGAAATTGATTTAAGGAGGCGATTAGAACATTTACAACCGAATTAAAGTGTCTATTTGATTAGTTTCATGTCGAATGGTTTCAATGTTATGAATGTGGTTTGGTTTCAAGTTTAAATATGATGGAACTTACGGTTTGTTCGAATTGATGAAGGTTAAAGTTTCGAAACCGATTTAGATGGTTAAGATGTGGTTTAATTGCGTTTTAATCGAGTGTTTTGGGTGTTTGGTTGATAGAGACTGATTCGAGATGGTCAATCTCCCAAAATAATTTAGCCTTTTGTAGTAGGCAAACACTCCCAAGAACATGACAAAGAAATAGAACTTTGCAATCATTTTCTTCTCTACTTTACTAATAAAAACCATGGCCTTATATAGGCATACAAGAAGTAAACATCTAATGCAAACAGGGGTTGATCATGGGTAGATCATGGCATAACTAAGCTACGTGCATGTAATACATGGAAAGTTAAATAACTAATTATATGTGCTTGGGCTGGGTCAGCTTCTGGGCTGTTGATGCCTGGGCTGCTTATGCTTGGGCTTATATCATGAAGATCAAAATATGCAACCGCTGGAAGTATAGGTGTTAAGCTGGTATGGTGGTTTGGTGGGCGTGCAATTGGTGTTGTGAGAAGGACATGAGATGGTTTATTTGATTTAAAAAAAACTCGTGTGGTTGTGGATCAGTGAGCTTAGTTGGTTGGTTTGGTAGTGGTTCAACATCTTCAAAGGTGGTGAAGCTGTTGGTGAGGTGTCAGCATGGTAAGACTTGGTGGTGGGGAGTGAGAGTGGCCGGTTAGGGGGGCGGTTAGGGTGTGGTGGCGGTGGAGGTTTTCCGGCAAGGCGTGCCGAAATAACCAATAGGAGGTGTCGCATTTCGGCCATTGTAGCCTTGTCAAATGGCGGGTCGCCAGTGGGTTGGAGTTGATGAAGTTGGTCCAACAACTCTTTCATGGTCGGCTCTTCCGGATGTGGAGGCATTACATTCGAGAATGAAAGCACCAAATGATAGAGACTGATTCGAGATGGTCAATCTTCCAAGATTATTTAGCCTTTTGTAGTAGGCAAACACTCCCAAGAACAAGACAAAGAAATAGAACTTTGCAATCAATTTTCTTCTCTACTTTACTAATAAAAACCATGGCCTTATATAGGCATACAAGAAGTAAACATCTAATGCAAACAGGGGTTGATCATGGTTAGATCATGGCATAACTAAGCTACGTGCATGTAAAACATGGAAAGTTAAATAACTAATTATATGTGCTTGGGCTGGGTTAGCTTCTGGGCTGTTGATGCCTAGGCTGCTTATGCTTGGGCTTATATCATTGGTGGTCGCCGGAGGCGATGGCCGGAGACAGAGGGGTTCGACGGAGATGGGGTTGGGTTTTTAAATGATATTTACAGGTTTGGTCCCTATAGTTTTAAGAGGTTATCATTTTATGTAAGAAGCTTTTTAATTAAGTTTCAAAAATTACAAATTTGACCCAAAACCTATCAAAACCCAAGTTTTAAAATAATTCAAATTATTTATTTATAAATTTCATTAAATCAATAACTAGTTTATAAAACTTTTATAGACCATACATATTTATAATAATAATAAACTTTGTATTTTAGTTATTTATTTTAGTTTTATAATTAAAACTCATAAATAAAAATAAACTTCATAAATTTATAAAATTTTATTCTATAAATTATGAAATTATTATAAACTGATTAAATAGTATAATAATTTAAAATTGACAATAATGTTCACAAAATTAGTTCAATAATACATTTAGTGCATTTTGATTCATCAAAATGAATAAATAATTAAATAATGATTTTTTTTACGAATGAGGATTCATAATGGGTTTGGGTTTATAGTTTGAAAATGGGCGGATGTTACATATAAGATACCTTGAAAAACTAAAATCATAAATTATCTCTTGGTTAATTATCTTGAAAAACTCAGGTCATAAAACATCTTTTGGTGTATTGCCTTAAAAACACAAATCATAACTTACCTTTTGATTAATTATCTTGAAAAACTCATATCATTAATTATCTCTTTTGTTTACTACCCTAAAAATCTCAAATCATAAATTACTTGCTTGTACTATTGTACCTAAAAAGAAACAAAAATTAGGCTTGAATGAGATTCGAACCTCTGTTTTTTCGATCTGAGAAACACGGAGTTAATCATCATATATGCTACATACAAGCTTTAGTTTTCTTCTCACTAAATTTTCTTATGGGGTGATCAATCCTTAAAAATCTGTTGGCTCAAACGACTTTCGTTCTCAAATATTACATATGAAAACGAAAATCACTGGGGTCACTTGACCCCGGTGCTCTAGGCATAGGTCCGTCCCTGATAATGTTGGTTTAGTTTTTCAGGACCAATATTAACTGATACTAGTTGATTAGTTATGTTATTTTATTAAAAATCTTACTAAGAAAATCTAATAAGATAAAACCAAAGCTAAAAAACATGCCATTCGTGGTTCCTAGAGTTGGAGGATATTGCTGAACTTGAGGGACACTATGAGACCTTTCATGTTTTCTCCTCCTGAGATATATTATCAATAATTTTACACAATTAATAACACATTTTATGGTGATATTATATCAGTATTCTCTAATATAAATTTATGCTACTATATTAGTTTTGTTTACTCGTTAAAAATCTTACTAAGAAAACCTAAAAACCAAAAATTCAATGAAGGAAAATAACTGCAATGTATTTGATTTGTGTTATATCTAGTCAGCACATGTGTTAAGATTGTAATATCATGTCTCGTAATATTTACGAGGTATATCAATGGCATGATCATGCTAACTACAATACTTCTGGGCCAAGTATTTTTTTCGCCCTTTACTTTTGGACAGTAAGAATACTAGCTTGTCTATGTATAGCGATTAGACAACTATGTATGCTTGCAAATGAACGTTGTTTGTATTAAATGTGCTAACATCTTATAAATATAGATTGATGAAAAATCCATTACATATATACTCGAACAATAAGTCAGAGAATGAATAAGCTGTGCAAATTACACATTTAATGATTTTGTCAAACTTGTAAGTGGCTTGTAACTTGAATTATTCACTCCATCGATTGTACCATAAATATTTTTTGAAATCATATAAATATCTAACGTTCATTATCTAGGTAGCAATTTTAATAAGCTTGTTGTTTTTGTTCGATCTATGACTAGAAGACAATATTAATCTTTAAGTATATCATGAAAGTATATCATGAAAGTATATCATGAAAGTATATCATGAAAGTATATCATGAAACTAAGTTCTCATTATTACTACAACACCACCATATAAAAGTGTTGAACATAGAGAATATTTTTTATAGCCTACCAACATTAGTTGTGTATCTTTTGCATAGTTTTTAGTTTTGAGGTAATGTGGATAAGAGGGGTTAGTGGAGTTATACTCACTAACTGATTTTTAATGTTGCAGTCATAGATAGGAAAAGCTCATAAATAAGGCTTAGAAGGAGGACCAACCTCTTGCGATTAAATTTAGTTTTAATTAAGGTTTCTCACAAGTCTAAGAGAGTTCTGAATGATTAATATGTTTTTTTGTAGGTGTTTATGGAGGTGGTGATGAATAAATATCATGACTTTAATCTTATTTGAAAGTAAGTTTTATTCCCATCAAAGAGTACGTGCGCGTCCCACACTATTTTATGTCAATGAATTTTAACATCAGAGTATAAGGGAGATAATTGTACTTATAACCGTAAAAAAACTACGAACTCAATTTTGAATAGATGTGGTATTGCATGTAAAATAAAAGATTCATTGTGGTAAAAACAATTTTGCATTTATATTCATATACTAGGTTATTTACCCGTGTAATACACGGGTTTAACAGTTAAAAAATATATATACAGTAATTATAAATCACTAATAACATAACGGATAATATCTATAAACCATATTACGTAATAAAGAATGAGTATAATATAATAAAACATACAAATTGTTTCACATTTAAAAACTTAATTATCTAAAATGGTGAGAAAATTGATAAAATCAAAACCATGTACAGATCCGACGAAGTTAAGCATTTTATCAACATTGTGTTATTATCGAACCAAACCTTTTGCTTACTACTGACATATTTGTATTTGAACAATTTTCATTTTTTGAATGTTTTCGAAATGTACATTTTATAACAATACCTTGAAACTTTGTATCCTGTATTGAAAAAATAAAAAAACAAAACATAAGTTTAATTATGTAAAATTTGTACATATAGAAAGCGGGTTTTAGAAAAAAAACACCTTAATAAACTTTATAGAATAAAAATCATTTAGATCCTTGAAACTGGTTACTTACTAAAAATTTACATTTTCAAATTTGTTAATGAAGATTTTCAAAAATCATTTGCTTACCCATTTAAAGAGGATTCTTACTGCATACTTAAAATAAACATGATAGATATTTAGGCGGGAAATTGATGGGTCAAAAGAGTTAGGAAGCTGCCGCATCAGCAAAGTTATTTTTATTTATTAAAAGTAGGATGCATTTTCGTAGGCCTTTGGGTTATTGACAAGCAAAACTCTTTAGATTTTTTTTATTATTCGATTATTTATTATATTTATGGATGGTTTCTAAATTTTGTTTTTTATTTTTAAATATTTTAGAAAGGGTAACAAATTCTTTAATCAAGATTTAATACTTATACTATTTTCGAAGCAAGTTTATAACGTGATCGTTTGAAACTTGAATAAACATCACTAATTGGTTATTCAAGTGTAATGAAAAAGATCTTAATTCATCAAATAAAAGAAAAATAATATGTTTTGGACCGGATAATATCTTTAATAATTATCAGTTTTTGTTCACAAAGATAGAGCATAAAATAAAACCTGTTCGATCTGGTTTGTCAATTACAATGCTATCAACTAGGTTATACGACCCAAATCTTTAATATTATGGAACTGATTATCAAAATGGATGCCTCAGGTGGTTTAAAAACTTTATCCGAGAATTTAATATTATCGTTGTTTAAACGAAGTTAGGCTGAATAAAATAAGCATGAGAAATTTAATTGACTATAAGCATTAAATAATTCATTAGATAAATATAATTCTAAATACGACAAATATATGTTTAGTTAATTAAAATCTAAAAGTAAGGATCCAATTTATGTTAAAAGAAATTTAATATTTGTGATAGTGAGTTAAAAAGTAAGGAAGGTATAGGCAAGTATGTTGTATGCATGATGTAAGCCCCATAAATCGGAGAAATCACGTAATGTAAACGTAGTAGAAGTTATTTCATTACCTATATTACACAATTAACAAAATGTTGTTATGTATTTGTTTAAGTAAAATATTCTTAAAATGTCTATTTAACTCACGACCTTTTTATTTTGCTTCATTCACTCTCTTTAGCCACAAAATTCCCCGTTTAACATGGGCAATAATATCTTCATTTTACAGTCGTTTGCCTCTACAACACTATTGCCCAACCCTATTTATTTGATTTTTTTGTTTCCTCTATCATATGGTCTTTCACCTCCATACGGTAATCTGCCTCTATAATATTGTCATCCATGTATAGTATATAGTTGGCCGTCTTGATTTTTTTCTTTGCCACATCTATCATACGATCAACCACTTCTATTATAAGATCAGTCGCCACTACATTAAAGTCGACCGTATTATATGTGTGTCGCTGTCTTTTTGAGAAGACATGTTTCGGAAGAAAAACATCAAAATGACTGGAAACTTTAGTCAAATAGACATTTTAAGAATTTTCATCTATACGTAATGTCAAATTACCACACATCCAAAGATTAACTTCATATTAAAATAAAAAAATACTATCAAACTACATAACGAATCAATGTTCAATCAGACTAATATTCAACACAATTAAACTTCCGATCTTGAACATTACAAGTCCAAGCAGAAGCAGTGTACAAAGCAGTCTCTTTCCACCCTAACCTAAGTGTCCCATCTTCTTGGACCAAACTATAACCATGTGTTGGTGGAAACATGTTAAGAATCAACTGAGCTTGTGCTAGTGAGTTACTACTCATTGGCACTTGTAAGAACCCATTTCTTCCTAATTCACTTCTCCAAACCCTAAACTTATCATCCCCACTCCTTGCAGGCCCTCCAATCGCGAGCATGTTGTTGATCTCTCTATGGATCAACGCATGTTCAACACGATGGCGATTGTTGTCATCGCTAGGGAGGAAGGCCCCGAGAGAGTCGAAGATAGCTGAGTAGTAATGGAGAGAGCTCACAAATCGATCCAAAAACAAGCCTCCATGTGATATGTCTTGTTCAACGAGAGTGATGATTCGAGGGTTGAGTTCTTTGAGGAGGCGCATGGTCTTCCAGTCTGTCCCTGTGGCGTCATAAAGTGAGTGTTGAAGCCAATGTATCGCTATAGCGTCCCCTCTTCGGATTTGTAGGGTAGAGAGATCTACAACATCCGCGAACTTTTTTGCCACAGGATGGAACTCAAATGACATTCCTAGACGTTTTGCGAAGTTGGAGAGTTGTTTTCCTGTCTCTATTAGAAGTTCCATAGAGGTGCCAAGGCCAGTCATTCTGACATAAGGTGGGCCCTCTATTCGCGTGGCCAGAATATGAAACAATGCTGGCCACTGCAAACCTTGCATGATGTCAAGGTCTAGTATATGGACTCTGTCTTGACGCTGAAAAGCCTCGAGAATGGCTTGATTAGAGGTGAAATGAGCAAATTTAACAAATGGAGATATGTTGTTAAAGACTTGAAAAGCACCATGAATAAGCTTGTAATTAGTCAAAGGTGAACACACCCCTAGCCATGAATTCACAATCCTACTAGCCATAGCTTTTGCAAAGTAAGCAACAACTCTCTCACCACAAGATGGTGCATAAGGTGAAGCCATTTGAGTTAACTCAAGAACCATCCTATGTGCCTCACCCAAATTATCAACCGAAATTGCTACTGCACATTCAAATAAAAGCGCGATCAAGCTTAACCCTTTATTATTACCTTGATTATCCCTAAACTGACACTCATCCGACCAATCCGCCCTAGCCATCTTTTGCGGTCTTGTTTCACCCATCCGTGGTGAAACATCTGTGAAAGATGGCATGTTTACATCCGTTTGGAAGCTCTCTTCGGCCGTGGACTCGGGCAAGTCTTCGATGAGTGTCTTGGTGACATGTTCAACCCATTCTGAGAGCTCATTTGGTCTCTCTAAGTTTACCATCGGCTTCGAACCGCTAGCACAAAAGCCATTAGGAGAAGTAGAATTTGTTGTAGTTGTAGTCACATAAGCACCCAAAGTATTGTTGTAGTTCCATTGTTCATGGGGCTGAATCAACTCTAGAGCACCTTGACCCACCTCAAAGCTTGCTCTCATTTTGCTTACAAGAATTAAGGGTTTGAAGAAAAGATTATAGGGTTGGAGACCAAATTAAGAGTGCGTGTATATATACATATATATATAAAGAATGTAAGATATATATAATAAAAAAGAAATGGTCGTTAATGAAGCATTAGTTTAATAAGGGATTAAGGCAATTAGAGAGTAGCAATGGCCGGCATAGTTTAGAGTTGAGACATGCAGAAGAAGTTGAGATGCTAATGGACAAACACTCCACGTTGGTTTTGGTAGTGATTTATTAATTTTTTTTTCTATTAGCTTTTTTATTATATTAGTTTATTATGTTAATGATTTGATTACTTCATAATTATGTAAATATCAGCAACCCAATTCTTGAAGTTAGACCTTTTCGTTTGATTATGTCATCATTTTCAACTAAATGGACCATTGTATGACTATCTACCTTTCTAGGCTTGTATATGATATTTTCTTTAGTATGTTGTTGCCGTTCTATAAGAAGAAAAAAAAGTGCCAACAATAATTGATTCCATTAGAAAATGTCACTGATTGTGGTTATCTACGAGAATTCGTCAATGAGGCATCACAAGCAATTTGGTCATTTGTAATTTTACCTCCAACGGATTATCAATGGATAGCTTAGAGATGGACTTACCGACATATTATATTTTTACAACATGTGGTCACTTATGGAAATTCCAAGGCTTAATATGTTTTTTGAATAAACTATTATTTTATTTAACTTTTTATGAATTTAAGTAAAACAAAAATAAAAAAAGGAATTTATAAACCAAATAACTAGATTATAAAAATATATGTTCACAAACATAATATATAAAACGAAAAACTAACTATGTATGGTTGTCTCAGGGCGATAGCGCATATTCGGACCGTGTTTGTCACAAGACCAAAACTTGTTCCATGGTTGATCGGAGGAGCTGCATTAGGTGTTAGTCAGTATCACTAGTACACAAATCATTTTTATAGGCGGTGAAAAGGTTTTTTTTGGGCAGTTTTTAGCCGCCCTAAAAGAGGTCGCTGCAAAAATTAAAATTATTTTTCTGGGCGGTTATGAAAACCGCCCAAAAAGATATATGCACCGCCCAAAAAGATCCAAATAAAAGGCTATTAATTAAACCGCTCGAAAATTGGAGATTGGATATCAACCGCCTAAAATTGTTTTTATCTAAATTGAAAAAAAAATTATATAAATCCAGATGTTTATAAAAACCACAACTAAAACAAAATGTTACCAACACCAAAGCGTATAACAGTATTTTATAAACCAAATCACACAAGAATATTTTATAAACATACAATCAAAACCCATAGAATTCAAACCAAAGCATCAAGATCGAATATTAAATATAAAGTTCATGTTTAAATTGCATAAATCTAGACATGTAATACTAAAACATAGTCAAAATCAAAACAATCTAGTTTTCACTAGATACTAATACAAATGTATTTGTCCAACTACGATATTAGAATATATAAAAATCTACATATCATAGCTACTATTTTCCAAATACCGTTTTAAGAAACCACTTCATGACGTTTGCGACTAACTTTTCGATCTTCACTTGTGTGACATAGGACCGGGTGGTTGACTTCCAAATCTAAAAAAGTAAAACAAAAAAGAAATAAATTTAGTTAGACGTGAATCAAAAAATATACACACACTTGATTAGTTTTGCAAATCCAAATCTTTTTAACTAAAAATATAACATATTCTAACAACCTGAATACCTAAATAATATAAGCCCAAATTATCATGTAATAACCCAAACAATCAATACCCAAATAAGAAAAATCCTTAAGATATGCATGTAAATTCTAAACAAAATACTTACGTTACCGTTGGAGGAGGAACTTGTGTCACGTGAACTTGTGGGGCTGGTTCAAACTATATCAAAAAAATTAGTTGTTAGATATATATGCACACGCACACACAAATAATAAAATGTAGAAATTGAGTTGTTGATTACCATATCCGTAAACGTTCCCATACTAGCCATATATATTTGATCATATTCCGTTGGGTCTTGTTCAAGTTGACTTTGATATTCAACACGTTGTATAGATGGCGAAAACTAAAATAAAAAAATAAAAAAGTTATAAAGTATATGTACTTTTGTTTATATGTTATCAACATTAATTTTTAATATTGATAACATTATTTGCATCATAACACCTTAAACCTAAATAGCCCGACTAGTATAAACATATAATCCAATTTAAAAAACCAAAAAACACTCATAACCTGTGGTACATAACACGAGTTGAGTGGTGTCCGTGGCAGGGTTTGGTTCCGGCAAGGAGTCTCTGTGTTCGAAAGCTACAAGTTAACAAACATATTAGAGTAAATCTTATGAAAAGATAAAATAAAGTATATATAATTCTTTTAATAAATAAATATACCTTTATGGCGTTTCTCGGCCACTGAATAAAATAACCACAAGCATCACCAATATCTTTAAGTTCATCATAGCAAGAAACAGGAGGGAGAGGCACATACTGAAACTTTGAATAAATGGTTTCTACTTGAATTTTCACATAATCATCGTGCATTTGTCTCCCATGTAACAATCTATTAGTAGTAGGATGCACATACCCGGTACCTATTATTTTCTCCATACTAGAATTATACGGGAATAACAACTCACAGAATAAAACCTCATACAAAGCAATATAACAATTTTAAAAACAAATATGATGTGTGTATATATATATATTAAAATGTTTATATTAACATGATATAAATATACCTTGATAGGTGGATAGTGAATATGAGATCCACCGGACCCACACCTCGAGCCTCGAACATCAAGACTCGAGTCCAACCCTACATCACTTCTTCTTTGAGTAGTAGACACATCATTATGACTTTGTTGTCTACCACCTTGAAATAAGCCTCCGTGAACTATTGTGTGTCCTATAAAGAAAGTATATATTTAAAATTGCATCAACATTTATATAAGTGTGTGTGTGTATATATATATACATATAGTATTTATAATATATTACCTATGATATTAGAAAATGCACGCGATCGTCCTCCATGCTCAGGTCCAAAAAATTTAGTTAATGGATCCTCTTTCCCAAGACCATAACTACCATCATCAATCATTTGTTTTTCCAAACGAGCCTATAAAAATATACAATTGTTAAAACAACTTACTATAATACATATATTTTTATATAACTAAATAAATATATATTAAATTACCAATTCAGGATATGATACCATTGCATCATCCGCAAGTTTATACATTTTGGTTTGTTTGTTTTTTATCATGTTCCCGGCGATAAACTTTCTAGTACGTGGATCTTTAATATTATCAAGATCTGGATATTTTTGTAAAAGATGAGACCATCTTTCTTCAATTTTTTCAGGAGTTAACCTCGCAAATGAGAGACGTCTTAGATGAGAAAAGTTTTTGTTTGCCTTTGCGCTTGCTTTAGCTTTTCGACTTTTTTCCTTCAAACAAAATAAACAAATTATTACTAATGAATGTATATATATCACAATAATATTGATAGTAGTAATAATAAAAGTAAATATTAATTCTCATATACCAAAAAAGTCGGATTAGTCCTTTGAGCAACAAATTCATTCCAATGTTCTTCATCAAGACTCTTATACTTCTCAAAAGGAGTCTTGCCTATATTTACAAATTTTGTTGTAAGAGTACTTTGCCAATTTGTATGACTTTTTTTCGCCCTTTTAATAAAAAAGGATTTACCTAAGTTGTCTTGAAGACCCCACGTATTCTAAGTATTTACAAAACATAAAAAAGTTAATAAAACATAATAAAATAATAGTTCATGCTTATAACAATTGATAAAAGAAAAAAAGAATTATTACCTTTGTATCAGTCCATAAATTCTCCCATATTTGATTGTCAATATCTTTTGTCGGAATATGATAAGAGATTTCAATCTTTGCTTTCACTCCTATCCATGAGATAAACTTATTCACATTGCCACCAACTGGTTGACCATTTTTGTTAAATTCAATATTATAATCGTCTTCTTCGATTTTTGTTGTGCAAGTAGCGGCCCCACGTTTACCTCGTTTCTTTTGTTTAGACATATTACAATTTCCTAGTATATAACAAAAAAACACAAATGAACTAAACAAAACATCAATACACCGTGAACTAAATTATTAAACTACAAACAACATAAACAAATCAACATTTACCAATGAAACATGAACAAATCAACATGATTTAGTACATATTGATCGGATATTCTTGAAGTCATCTTGCAATTAGCTTTTTACAAGCATTGGTCAATTCGGATTTAGGCTATCACTTGGACAATTTTAGCTAATTTTTACCCAAATTGAATAATGAGTAACTATCACTGCTATCTATTCTTGATTTAAAGCATTGTACTTTCAAACAATATAATTTTAAAGATATAGAGAGATGCATTGTTGACTTATTTTAATTTTAAACAATATAATTACTTTCTTTTAGTTATTAACAAGTTTATATGATTGTCAATTATTTTAAGGGTGACGGTGTCTTTCATACTTTACTAGTTTCTAAACAGTTCTAACTTAAATCAAACAAGTTTTATACTAAAGATAGATATAGAAAGATGCATCATATTTGTTACCCATAATGTAACATAAATCAACCAAGTTGCACCTATAAATTTAAAAACGACAAAAAGGATCATATCCTCGAATACATAAGCCGACATTAGGGACCACGCACATGGCCGGACTGCATAAACCACTCTAAAATAAGAAGTCAAACACACACACCACACACACACACACACACATATATATATATATGAACTTTAAAGAAGTGCTCAAAACAAAACTCTAACCTTACAAAAAGCAGATGAAAGCCTCGTAAAAGCTGCAAACTTGAACAATAACTTTGAAGTATAAGCTTCAACACCAATCCTACATGAAATATAAGCATTATTACTAAAAACTTTCAATAAATCTAAAGGATTTAGAAAGGGCATTAGGGTTTACACTTTGTGTGGGAGAAGGAGATTAGATCTAAATTTTTGCAGGTTTGTGTAAGTATAGAAGAGGTTCGATGTTATTTGGGTTTTCTGGGCGGTCCAAACCGCCTAAAAAGATAGATTAATATAAAATGGCGATGTCACGAAAAATTAGCGGGAACCTTTTCTTTTTGGGTAGATCTAAAAACCTAATATATATATTTTAAGGTTAGGATTAGGTTTGTTCTCAGGGCATAGCCTAATGGTAATATGCTTGTGAATTATTCTTGAGGTCATGTGTTCGATTCCTGGAGGCTTTTTTTTTTGAAACCAAAAAGTTATCTAAAGAAAATTCCTTTTTTTAATTGACAAGCGTCTTTTTTTATAATTAACAAGATATAATCTTTGTTAAAAAATTATACGGGTCAAATATAATATTTTCATGTTTATATTTATTTATGTTTTGAGTTGGTATACGTTTCGACGTAAATTTCATTTGGTAATGCGATAGATAAATTACATTATGTTTTCCCTCGATAGTAAAACTAAGTGGGCTTTACGCTTCGATTGTACGTTTTGAGTTATTCAACATAAAAATCAACATAAAAATCATTAGTCGAAATATAAATACGTTTTTTTATAATACTCATTTAAAAGAAAAATACATGTTTATTCTAAAATCTAAGCATCTTGAGACTTGTATTCTTATGGTAAATTGACTCTAAGCTGCAAATCTCTTGACACCCGTATTCTTATGCCGCATATTGACTACAAAATCCAAATATCCCCGAGATCGTTCTTGAGCCGCGTCCTCTGTTAATCGGTTATAAAAAAATAAATGATTGAAAATAGATGAACTTAATTAATATAATTTAATACTTAATATATGAATAATATTTGTATATACAAACCTTGATCATGCATTTTGACGTGGTGCATCAACGTATGTCCCTTCGTCATGATCCGATCGTAAGTATGTGGCGCCATTATTTCTGTCATCTACCGGTTGAATACCAACTGAAAATGGTGGCAAGTCATCAAACTGATCGTATTCTTTTTCGTCAACGACATTATCAACACCAAGGATACGTCGTTTACCTTGTAATACGATGTGGTATCTTGGCTTGCTTGGGTCATTGATAAAGAACACCTGTGTGACTTGTTTTGCGAGAACAAATGGTTCAGATGGATAACCATTTGTTCCAAGGTCGACAAGTGTAAAACCATATTTGTCAAGTTGAACACCCGTATTATTGTTCACCCACTTACATTTAAACACAGGTATATAGAAAGTTATGTAATTCAATCCCCAAATTTCTTGGATGATACCGTAATAAGAATCTTTAGCGATTGCTAATCTTATATCATGATTTGTTCTGTCAAAATTATTTGTTGATGCTATTACTGTAACTCCACTATTTTGCGTCGTACTTTTTTCATCTTGATCTTTGGTGTAAAATGTATAACCGTTGATGTCGTACCCTTGATAAGATAACACTCTATGGTCGGGCCCTTGCCCTAATCTTTCCACAAGTTTCTCAGCATCTGATTGGGCATTTGTTCTTTTTACCTTGTTCTTAATCCATGAATAAAACTCCTGGTTATGCTTAATTTGAAGTTGCATGAGGTCCTTATCTGGGTAGGTAGATTGTAATAATTGCATGTGTTCCTCGACATACGGAGCAAGACAAGTCATGTGTTTTAGGACATAAAAATGTGCACGTTGTAAGTTATCCTTGCTTGGGGTAATCATTTTCATACCGACACCTCCAACCCCTTCAAGTTTACCCGAGTGACGAGATTGAGGAACACCAATACTTTTGACTCCATCCAAATAACCTACATGTCAATAAATCAATTATTACTTATAATTAATATTTAATAAAATTAATGTGTGTGCATATATATATCATTACCTGTACAGAATTCAATCACCTCCTCGGAAGCATATCCTGTAACGATACTACCCTCCGGTCGATTACGGTTTCTCACATAGCCTTTTAAGAAACCCATGTATCTTTCAAAAGGGTATATGTAACGCAAAAATACAGGACCACAAGCCTTGATCTCTCCAACGATATGAATTACTAAGTGAACCATCACATCAAAAAAAGACGGGGGAAAGTACTTCTCTAATTCACAAAGTGTGATAATGATTTCTTTTTGCCATATATCTAGTTCCTCAGGATCAATCACCTTTGAGTGAATCTGATTAAAAAACAAACAAAGCTTTGTGATTGTGTGTCGGGTGCTCTCTGGTAACAATCCACGTATTGCAATAGGAATCATATGGGTCATCAAAACATGACAATCATGAGACTTTATACCAAGAAGTTTACAGTCTTTCATCGACACCAACCTTTTAATGTTTGCTGAATAGCAAGATGGAACTTTAATATCGTATAAACATTTACAAAACTTTAATTTTTCCTCTTTTGACATAGTGTAACACGCAGGTGGCAGATAAATACGACGACCCTGATTAATAGGGGCAAGCTCTTTGCGTATTCCCATGTCTTCCATGTCTTTACGAACATTGATACCATCTTTAGTTTTTCCTGGAATGTCTAACAATAAGCCGACCAAGCTGTCACAAACATTTTTTTCAATATGCATTACATCTAGGCAATGTCTAACATCTAAATGCTTCCGGTAAGGTAAGTCCCAAAAGATTGACTTTTTTTTCTAAACAGCTCCTTTCTCAGCACGAGTTCTTTTTCCTAAAATCGTATTTAGATTTTAACCCGTGAAAACACATCAGAGTTCTTTTTTGTTAGTGTTCTATGCTCGGTACTTCCACTAAAGTCCTTCTTGTTTTTCCGATAAATGTGACCAGGTGGAAGAAATCTTCTATGTCCCATGTATACGGTTTTTCTACAATTATTTAACCATATCGAACTTGTCTCATCTTGACAGATAGGACAAGCTTGCTTACCTTTTGTGCTATATCCAGACAAATTACCGTATGCTGGAAAATCACTTATTGTGCAAAAAATCATAGCTCGCAAATCAAAGTATTCTTTTTTATAAGCATCATACACATTTACACCTGGACTCCAAAGACGTTTTAAGTCATCAATCAAAGGTGAAAGATATACATCAATGTCATTACCGGGTTGTTTTGGCCCCTGAATTAACAACGACATCATTATGTATTTCCGTTTCATGCATAACCATGGTGGAAGATTGTAAATGCAAAGAAGAACAGGCCATGTGCTATGGCGACTACTTATGTTTCCAAAAGGATTGATTCCATCAGAACTAAGTCCAAACCTTATGTTTCTAACATCATTACCAAATTCAGGAAATTTTCTACTAATATATCTCCACTGAAGTGAATCCGCCACATGTCTTAATTTTCCATCATTTATACGTTCATCTGAATGCCATCGAATTAATTTTGCTTCTTTCTCATTTAAGAATAATCGTTTTAGTCTTGGTATAATAGGAAAATACCACAATAATTTAGCCGGTGGTCCATTTTTCGTCACATCATCACTATATTCAACACCTTTATTTTTATTTTTATATCTTGATTCACCACATGTAACACATTTATGACTTTTTTCAAACTCATTTCTATACAAGATACAGTCATTTGGACATGCATGTATTCTTTCAACTTCCAATCCCATCGGGCACATCAATTTCTTTGCTTGATAGAACGAAATTGGTAACTCGTTATCTTTTGAAAGCATGTCATACAAAAGAACTAATAGATCTGTAAAACTTTTATCACTCCATCTGTTTTTTGCCTTCAAGTTAAACAATCTTAATATAGCACCAAGTTTTGAAAAATTCTCACAACCTTTATACAATGGTTTTTCTGCATCATCAAATAGGTTTTGTAATCTTTCTTTGCCGTTGTCACCGATATTATTGTCTGAATCATTTAACATGTTATTTAGATTGTCATCGTATGTATCATCATTGGCATAATTTAAGATGCCATTTTCCATATCATCTAAATTAACCGATGTCGTGTCATAATTAACCGGTGATTCCCCATGCTTTAACCAACAAGTGTATCTAGGCATAAAACCATTTATAAACAAATGATACTCTATTTCATTAATATTGTCAAATCTTTGAAGATTTTTACAAATCGCACATGGACACCAAATCCATTTAGAGCCAACATTCATCCGATTAGCTTCAGCATTCTTAATAAAACACGAAACACCTTTCGTATATATTTCAGTAGTACGTCCACTTTTGTACATCCAAAATTCTCTACCTTCCATCTGAAAATTGAAATAATCAAATAAGTAATATGCATTTATGAACATGTTTAGGTATTCTAAGATTGTGGATCCTAACCCACTTTTTGAGTATTATATCTCATATGTATACATTTTAACGAGTGATTTTTTAAGAAAAAATCGGCAGCATTTCCCTTTAACTCCCCAAGTATGCAGATAAACTGCAAACTCAAAAGAGTTAAAAGGAAATGAAACCGTTTTTTCTTAAATAGTCACTCGTTAAAATGTATACATATCCTAATGAGATATAATACTCAAAAAGCAGTCCCAAATAGGGGACAATCCGAAATTTATCTCTATTAGATAATTATCGGACGGGCATAATTTTATATGGTTATATATCCTACATGAATATGAATACTAATATACAAATATGTACATATACATATTTAATTTAAATACATATTTAATTTTTTATAATTTTTTTATACTTTTTATATACTTATATACATATTTATATAATAGATCATGTATATAAATACATATAATATCTAACATATACATAGATATATACTAGAATATCCCTATAATATAAATCATTATACATATACATATATATAAACTAATCTATATTTTAAATAATAAAGTTTGAGTTAGAATTTACTAACCTTTAATGAAGATGCTAAATATATGTTGAATATACGTGGAGATGAATGGTATACGGATCTTCGATATAAGTTGAATCACTAAAAACATTACATAATAACATTAGATCAAATGCAACATAATTATTTATGTATCTATATATAATGAGAAAAAAACTAAGTAGAACAAACCTTTAATCAAATTAGTAACAGTAAATCTTTCTTTCTTCGTAAAAAGATGTAGAAATAAAAGAAGAAAATGATTGAATAGGTTGAGGGAGTCAGGAAGAGATACTAGTTGAAAAAGTGAAAGTAATTGAATAGTTTGAAGAGTTTGAGAGAGAGAGAGACTAGAAACCGAAAGTGAGAAATAAAATACGATAGAGTTTGAGCTGGAGGTTGAATAAGTCGATTTCGGTTTAAATTTCAGGCGGTTTTAATTTTCTGGGCGGTTTCTTAATTTTCTGGGCGTCTTCTAGGCTTTTTCGGGCGGTTTTTTTATGATTTATTTTAAAATTTTAATACTTTGGCTTTCTGGGCGGTTTTGCCCCTCAAACCGCCCAAAAAACTATTTTATAAACGCCCAAAATACCTCTTTTTCTACTAGTGTATCCTCGCTCCCTCTATAATATCTTCACCTCTATTTGTAAAATGACAAATTACAAATATTAAATAAATGATTTGTCTTATTGTTAATGATATACTAAATACATTATATGAATATTACTACATACACGATAAGCTTACGTTCTTCTAGGACTGGAAGTTCAAGGCTTACTGTTAAAGGAGTAATTGTGAAGGTTATGATTTGGAATAACTCCTTCAATGAAGGGATGACCATTAAATAGAAAATAAATGTACACATACATACATGAGAAATGAATAAAATACAAGACAAATACATATAAAATTATAAGTTACTAAGTAGGTCTATCATCCCCCCTCAAGCGAAACAGTGGAGGACCAAGCCGAAGCATGTCACGAAAGAACTCAAATTGCCTGCGAGGTAGACTCTTGGTAAAAATGTCCGCCACTTGAAGCTTGGTAGGAACAAACCGAGTGTATAACTTGCCGGATGTAAGGCCCCATTCCCGGGCACCTCACAGTTGGTCATTCACAGCATAAATCATACTTATTATAAATTTAAGCAGCAGAATTAATTTAAATAAAAGACATTCATTCCATTAAAAACACTGTTGCCAAGCAATACATTCTAGTTTATAAGTCACGAAATGTTAGATGAATGAATTACAAAACAACAGTATTGTCAAAAAGTGAATGGATGTCAGTCTTGCCCGCCAAGTAGCCATCCCCGGGTGCCATCCTCAGCAACCTGTCACCTGCCAACTGGAAAATACATAAAAGTCAGCGTTGCTGAGTGAGTTCTAGTTTTATAATTAAAATACTTTATTTTTCATTCAAAACCGTTCCTCATCTTCTTAGGTGATCATACATCGTACGTACACATAGGTAATATTTTTATTATCTTCACCATCGTTCAATTCGTACTTTTATCATTCTTCTCCCGGTCTTTTGCAACACATAGTTGCTCAACCATTAACGATCTAAAGGATCTCAAGTCTTCTGCGGGCTTTTGCAACACCAAGTTGCTCACCCATTAGCAATCTCAAGGATTGCAAGGCTTCTGCGGGCTTTTGCAACACCAAGTTGCTCACCCATTAGCAATCTCAAGGATTGCAAGGCTTCTGCGGGCTTTTGCAACACCAAGTTGCTCACCCATTAGCAACCTCAAGGATTGCAAGGCTTCTGCGGGCTTTTGCAACACCAAGTTGCTCACCCATTAGCAACCTCAAGGATTGCAAGGCTTCTACGGGCTTTTGCAACACCAAGTTGCTCACCCATTAGCAATCTCAAGGATTTCAAGGCTTCTACGGGCTTTCGCAACACCAAGTTGCTCACCCATTATCAATCTCAAAGATTGTAAGCCTTCTGCGGGCTTTTGCAACACCAAGTTGCTCACCCATTATCAATCTCAACGATTGTAAGCCTTCTGCGGGCTTTTGCAACACCAAGTTGCTCACCCATTATCAATCTCAAAGATTGTAAGCCTTCTGCGGGCTTTTGCAACACCAAGTTGCTCACCCATTATCAATCTCAAAGATTGTAAGCCTTCTGCGGGCTTTTGCAACACCAAGTTGCGCACCCATTATCAATCAAGACTTTCGTTTATTCATTTACATTCCACTGTCTATTACCATTAATCTTCCACTTTATTAATGATAATAATAATTCTTGTCTTGATCATAATCATTACACGTAGAATCATACAATATTATTATTAATAAACATATTAATAATAATAGTACTGATAATTTTAATAATCATATTAATATTAATTCCCATCATAGCCCTAATCATAACATTAATTAAATATTAAGAAAGGGTATTAATACATTCGGACATAATCATTCGCATCCCATAAAGTCCAAGTCAACATCCATGTGAAACCCTACTGCACAGACTCCAAGACAAAAGTCTGTTAAAAAGTCAATGTATTTTGGGCGTATGAGCCCTGTTCTAGGCGTTTCACCACTGTCGGACTCATCAGCTACACTTAGAAAAATTTCAGGCTCTGGGCGTATGAGCACTGCTGGGCGTATGACCCCTGTTGGTCGTATTAGCCTGTTGGTCGTATCAGCCCTGTTGGTCGTACCATCCCATACTTAGAAAATATTTTCTGGTCATACGACCAGAATTCAGACTTTTCACCTTTTTACTTAGTTTTCAGACTCATGGGTACTGTGGGACTCATGAGTCCTGTTGGGCGTATAAGCACTATTGGACTCATTAACTTATACTTAATTATTCTAAGTCCAAATTTCAGGCATATTACTACTATTTGGGCTTGTTAGTCGTTTTAGTAACCTGCTCATGTGACTAATTCATATTTCAAATTCCCAAACATCAGAATGCCTAGTACTAAACATATACACATGATTCTAGGCATAAATCTAACATAAACATAAACATACATACATTCATATCATACGGGTATTATACCCAAACTTATAAAAACATACTTACATGCATTTCCAGCCCCAAAACATTTAAAAAAAAGGTAAGAAGGGATGTAGAACTCACCTTTGCTGCTTCCAATCCTAACACTCTTCACCCGGGCTTCTTCAAACAATTCCAAAACTTAGAAACCTTCTAAACACACATTTGAACACATAGAAACACTCATAAGCATTTAACCGAGGCTAAGGTTAGCCAAGAACAACTCAAAATACTCAACTTTACCTTAAACTCGAATTTCTTCTTCTTGTTCTTCAAATGTCCGAAGGTTTCTCTGCTCTCTCTCTCTAAAATATCGAATGATAGGAAATGCAGGCATCATGGGCTGCCATGCCTCCCTTTTTGTACAAAATAAATAACAACTTTGCCCATTTGGCCCTTTTTGGCCCCTCCTCTTTAGTTGACTTTTATTTTCTCTCCTTTTCTTTCTATTTTATTCTTTTATTTCTTTAAAAGAAATTACGGGTGTTACAAGTCCACCCCCCTTATATAGGTTTCGTCCCCGAAACCTGTTATTCCTCAAACAACTGTGGGTAGTGCTGTCTCATTTCTTCTTCAGTCTCCCACGTAGACTCGGATCCCTTCCTGTGCTTCCACTGTACCCGCACAAGAGGAACCACTTTATTCCTCAACCTCTTCTCCTTACGATCAATGATTGCCACTGGTTGCTCCACGTAGTTGAGCCGCTCATCCACCTCGATATCCTCCAGTGGTACAACCATGTCTTCATCAGCTAAGCACTTTCTCAGATGAGATACATGGAATGTGGGATGAATTCCACTTAACTCATCTGGCAATTCAAGTCGATAGGCCACCTCTCCTACTCGTGCGACAATTCGGAAAGGTCCTATGTACCTCGGGCTTAGTTTACCTCGTTTCCTGAATCTAATGATTCCCTTCCAGGGCGAGACCTTCAACATGACTCGGTCGCCAACCTTGAACTCTATCGGTCTTCGCCTCTTGTCAGGATACGACTTTTGCCTATCTTTCGCCGCCTTCATGAAGGCTTTGATCTTTTCTAATTTCTCGGTCGTTGCTTCAATCACTTCCACACCTCCCAGTTCTTTCTGCCCAATGTCTCCCCAACATACGGGCGTCCTACATCTCCTACCGTATAGCATCTCGTAAGGTGGCATGCCAATGCTGGCATGATAACTGTTGTTGTACGAGAATTCTGCTAACGGCAGGTGGTTGTCCCAACTTCCTCCAAAATCGATCACGCACGCCCGAAGCATGTCTTCGAGTGTTTGGATCGTCCTCTCAGACTGACCGTCTGTCTGAGGGTGATATGCTGTACTAATGTGTAGCCTCGTCCCCATTGCATCATGAAATCTCTTCCAAAACTTGGAGGTAAACCGGGTGTCACGATCAGACACAATAGACACCGGCACACCATGACGAGCTACAATTTCTTTGATGAACGGATCCGCCAATCTTTCAGATGAGTACGTCTCGCGGATCGGTAGGAAGTGGGCACTCTTGGTCAAGCGGTCAACTATCACCCATATGGCATCATACCCTTTTGGGGTACGTGGTAACTTCGTGATGAAGTCCATGGTGATGTGCTCCCACTTCCACTCGGGTATATCCAACGGTTGGATCTTCCCGTAGGGCTTCTGGTGTTCCGCCTTCACTTGTAAGCAAGTCAAGCACTTACTTACGTACTCCACTACGTCGCGTTTCATACCCGGCCACCAATAGTCTTTCTTCATATCGTGGTACATTTTGGTAGCACCGGGGTGAATGGAGTATCGGGTCTTATGGGCCTCGTCCATAATCTTTTCACGTAGATCCCCGTACCGAGGAATCCACATTCGCCCAAATCGGGTCTTAACACCAAGAGTGTTCTCACCCAATTCCGTAACTAGGCCTCTCATCCTTTCGGAGTTAAGACGATCTTCTTTCAAAGCCTCGTCTTGGAACTCCTTAACCTGTGTCATCACATCGGGGGTCATGATCAGCTGATAAGCCTTCACCCGAATCGGCTCAGGTTGTTCTTTTCGA
This sequence comes from Flaveria linearis, assembly GCA_024085815.1. Taxonomy (NCBI): domain Eukaryota; kingdom Viridiplantae; phylum Streptophyta; class Magnoliopsida; order Asterales; family Asteraceae; genus Flaveria; species Flaveria linearis. The sequence goes on from CM044003.1 coordinate 11,292,590, forward strand.
CTAAGGGCATCGGCCACCACGTTGGCCTTGCCCGGATGGTAATGGATTTCGCAATCATAATCCTTTATTAGTTCCAACCATCGCTTCTGCCTCATGTTAAGATCTTTCTGCTCGAAAAAGTACTTCAAGCTTTTGTGGTCGGTGAAGATTGTGCACTTCGTCCCGTATAGATAGTGCCGCCAAATCTTCAACGCGAAAACCACCGCAGCTAGTTCAAGATCGTGCGTGGGATAGTGGACTTCGTGAGTTTTCAGCTGTCGAGATGCATAGGCTATTACCCTTCCACGTTGCATCAACACGCAACCTAGCCCAGAATAAGATGCATCTGAATAGACCACTAAGTCTTCATTCCCCTCGGGCAAAGTCAAAACAGGAGCTTGTGTTAGTCTTGTCTTCAACTCCTCAAAGGCATTCTCCTGCTCTTGACCCCACACGAAATTCACGTCCTTACGGGTCAATTTTGTCAAAGGGGAGGCTATCTTGGAGAAGTCTTGAATAAATCTCCTATAGTAGCCCGCCAATCCTAAGAAACTACGAATCTCGGATGGCGTCTTTGGTGATTTCCATTGCATCACAGCCTCAACCTTTGCTGGGTCCATCATGATTCCCTCTGCATTTACCACGTGACCCAGAAATTGCACCTCGCGTAACCAGAAAGCACATTTGGAGAACTTAGCATACAGTTTCTCCCTCCTCAAAGTCTCCAATACTTCCCGAATGTGACCGGCATGCTCTTCTTCGCTCCTCGAATAAATCAGGATATCATCGATGAACACAATCACTGATTTATCTAACATTGGCCGACACACTCGGTTCATCAAGTCCATAAAAGCAGCTGGCGCGTTAGTTAGACCAAATGACATAACGAGAAACTCATAGTGTCCATAACGCGTACGAAAAGCTGTTTTAGGAATGTCCTGCTCCTTTACCTTCAATTGATGGTAGCCAGATCGAAGATCTATCCTCGAGAACCAACTGGCACCCTGGAGCTGGTCGAACAAGTCATCGATCCTCGGTAACGGATACCGATTCTTTATTGTCAATTTGTTCAATTCACGGTAGTCGATAAACATTCTCATGCTACCGTCCTTCTTCTTCACAAACAAGACCGGAGCACCCCAAGGAGAGATACTCGGTCTAATAAAGCCCTTGTCAAGCAACTCTTGCAGTTGCTCCATCAATTCTTTCATCTCCGTAGGAGCTAATCGATACGGTGCCTTGGCGACAGGTTGGGCACCGGGTATTAAGTCAATTTGAAATTCAATTTCGCGGTCAGGTGGCAATCCCGATAAGTCTTTCGGGAACACATCTGGAAACTCGCACACAACCGGAACGTCGGATAGTTGTGGTGTTGGCGTTTCCACATCCTTCACATAACATAGGTAGGCGTTGCACCCACGCCTCATGCACTTCCCCGCCACCGCCATCAAAATCATCTTCGGAATCACCGTTACCCGATCACCGTATATTGTCACCAGACTTCCGTCAGATGCCGTCAATCTAATCATCTTCTTTCGACATACGATATTCGCTTCATAGGTTGCCAACCAATCCATCCCTAGTACTACATCAAATCCACCTAGGGGCATCACATGTAATCTAGCAGCAAACCTATGACCTTCTAATTCTATGACACAGTTCTCTATCACAGCAGTAACTCTGGTGGACTTACCAATAGCGGTTTCTACTTCAAAGGGCTCATCAATGCATTTACCACTAACAGGAAATTTAGCACATAAAGTAGCAGAAATGAAACTCCTACTAGCACCAAAATCAAATAACACAGAAGCAAGAGTTTGATTTACTAGAAACGTACCTGACACAACATCGGGGTCCGTCCTAGCCTCCTCTCTGGTCATGGTGAAAGCTCTGGCACTCGCCTTCTGCCCTTCAGCCCCGGCCGCCTTCTTCGTCCCGGAACTTTCCACCCTCTGCTTCCTGCAGTCTTTGCTCATATGACCCGCCTCACCGCAGGTGTAACACCTCAAATCTTTACAGTCCCTCGAGATGTGGCCCGGCTTCCCACACTTGAAACACACGTTGAGCCCCGATCTGCACTCACCCGTATGCTCCTTCCCGCACTTGCCACACCTTTTAGGCCTCGAGCTTGATGACCCCACCCTACGGTCATTCGTTTTCATCCTTTTGTTGTTCGGGGTAAAGCCACCACGCCCGAACCGTTTCCCATTCCAGTTTTGGTCACCTCCCCCAGCCTTCTTCACCTCCGCATCTGCTACCTCCCTCTCATCATAAAGCCTCCCAGCCAAATCTACTGCCGACCTAAAAGTGCTTGGTCGTGCAGCAATCAAATGCCTACGAATATCGGCTGGTAGCCCCTGTATATACCGGTTAATCTTGCGAGATACCGGTGTCACCTGATCTGGCACCAGCCTCGCCATCTCATTGAACTTGGCAGTGTATTGCTGGTGGCTCATGGTTCCCGCCTCGAGTTGCAGGAACTCTCTCTCAATCTTATCAAGTTCCCTGTGAGGACAGAATTCCTCAATTACCAGCTTCTTCAACTCGGGCCACTTCATCTTGCCTATAGCCCTACTACCCTCAGCTTGGACAATATTGTCCCACCAACATAGTGCTGAGTCAGTAAAGGAGTGGGTGGCAAACTTCACCTTCTGATCCTCCCGGCACTCACTGATCTCAAGTACCGCCTCCATCTCCCTTATCCAACGGTGGGCTGCAGCAGCATTACCATTCCCGTCAAAAGTCGGGGGCCTGCACCTCTGGAATGCCCCGTAATTACATCCTTTAGTTGTCACCCCTACCATATCATCTTCCTCTTCATCAGATACTATTATCTTTGGATCTGGTCGTTCCTCTCCTCCCTTGCTTTCCTTCCCAGTTGACCCTCTCCTATCCTCCTTCTCCTTTCTCTCCTCATTCCTTACAGCACGAATAACATCCGTCACCACAGATGGCATAACTGCCTGCAGGACTTGGTGTACCTCATCAGCAATCGCCTCCCTAGCTGAGGCAATCAGGCTCGCATTCTCAGTTTCTTTGTTCCTATCAGGAACCTCAGGGTTCACGGGGGTCGTCTCTGGAGCTTTAGTACTGTTCCTAGTCGTACGCGGACGACCTCTAACTCTAGCAGCTTTTGTAGGTTTCTTCCCAGCCATTTTCCTATGCACTATAAGATTCAAACACTAAAACAGTCATTCAAGGAAACAACTCAGTTTATGTCAAGTATAGTAGGTCCCTAATTACAGTGGCCAGTTGTGATTAGCCACTTACTTTACTCTTCACACCCCAAGCATTTCCTATCCTGACTACATCAGTATCTAAATCTACTAAGAACACATAATCCATATAGCACACGCACATAAGTCTGGTTGACTTTTAAGAAAACAATACCTGATGGCACATGGCTACTCGGGCTGACATCCCTCTTTCCGTCCCATTCTTAGTTTAAGTTAAGGTTTATTTTGAAAAATTTTACCCAATTCACTTAAACTTTAGCTCTGATACCAACTTGTAAGGCCCCATTCCCGGGCACCTCATAGTTGGTCATTCACAGCATAAATCATAGTTATTATAAATTTAAGCAACGGAATTAATTTAAATAAAAGACATTCATTCCATTAAAAACACTGTTGCCAAGCAATACATTCTAGTTTATAAGTCATAAAATGTTAGATGAATGAATTACAAAACAACAGTATTGTCAAAAAGTGAATGGATGTCAGTCTTGCCCGCCAAGTAGCCATCCCCGGGTGCCATCCTCAGCAACCTGTCACCTGCCAACTGGAAAATACATAAAAGTCAGCGTTGCTGAATGAGTTCTAGTTTTATAATTAAAATACTTTATTTTTCATTCAAAACCGTTCCTCATCTTCTTAGGTGATCATACATCGTACGTACACATAGGTAATATTTTTATTATCTTCACCATCGTTCAATTCGTACTTTTATCATTCTTCTCCCGGTCTTTTGCAACACATAGTTGCTCAACCATTAACGATCTCAAGGATCTCAAGTCTTTTGCGGGCTTTTGCAACACCAAGTTGCTCACCCATTATCAATCTCAAGGATTGCAAGGCTTCTGCGGGCTTTTGCAACACCAAGTTGCTCACCCATTAGCAATCTCAAGGATTGCAAGGCTTCTGAGGGCTTTTGCAACACCAAGTTGCTCACCCATTAGCAACCTCAAGGATTGCAAGGCTTCTGCGGGCTTTTGCAACACCAAGTTGCTCACCCATTAGCAATCTCAAGGATTGCAAGGCTTCTACGGGCTTTTGCAACACCAAGTTGCTCACCCATTAGCAATCTCAAGGATTTCAAGGCTTCTACGGGCTTTTGCAACACCAAGTTGCTCACCCATTATCAATCTCAAAGATTGTAAGCCTTCTGCGGGCTTTTACAACACCAAGTTGCTCACCCATTATCAATCTCAACGATTGTAAGCCTTCTGCGGGCTTTTGCAACACCAAGTTGCTCACTCATTATCAATCTCAAAGATTGTAAGCCTTCTGCGGGCTTTTGCAACACCAAGTTGCTCACCCATTATCAATCTCAAAGATTGTAAGCCTTCTGCGGGCTTTTGCAACACCAAGTTGCTCACCCATTATCAATCAAGACTTTCGTTTATTCATTTACATTCCACTATCTATTACCATTAATCTTCCACTTTATTAATGATAATAATAATTCCTGTCTCGATCATAATCATTACACGTAGAATCATACAATATTATTATTAATAAACATATTAAAAATAATAGTACTGATAATATTAATAATCATATTAATATTAATTCCCATCACAGCCCTAATCATAACATTAATTAAATATTAAGAAAGGGTATTAATACATTCGGACATAATCATTCGCATCCCATAAAGTCCAAGTCAACATCCATGTGAAACCCTACTGCACAGACTCCAAGACAAAAGTCTGTTAAAAAGTCAAAGTATTTTGGGCGTATGAGCCCTGTTCTAGGCGTTTCACCACTGTCGGACTCATCAGCTACACTTAGAAAATTTCAGGCTCTGGGCGTATGAGCACTGCTGGGCGTATGACCCCTGTTGGTCGTATTAGCCTGTTGGTCGTATCAGCCCTGTTGGTCGTACCATCCCATACTTAGAAAATATTTTCTGGTCATACGACCAGAATTCAGACTTTTCACCTTTTTACTTAGTTTTCAGACTCATGGGTACTGTGGGACTCATGAGTCCTGTTGGTCGTATAAGCACTATTGGACTCATTAACTTATACTTAATTATTCTAAGTCCAAATTTCAGGCATATTACTACTATTTGGGCTTGTTAGTCGTTTTAGTAACCTGCTCATGTGACTAATTCATATTTCAAATTCCCAAACATCAGAATGCCTAGTACTAAACATATACACATGATTCTAGGCATAAATCTAACATAAACATAAACATACATACATTCATATCATACGGGTATTATACCCAAACTTATAGAAACATACTTACATGCATTTCCAGCCCCAAAACATTTAAAAAAAAGGTAAGAAGGGGTCTAGAACTCACCTTTGCTGCTTCCAATCCTAACACTCTTCACCCGGGCTTCTTCAAACGATTCCAACACTTAGAAACCTTCTAAACACACATTTGAACACATAGAAACACTCATAAGCATTTAACCGAGGCTAAGTTTAGCCAAGAACAACTCAAAATACTCAACTTTACCTTAAACTCGAATTTCTTCTTCTTGTTCTTCAAATGTCCGAAGGTTTCTCTGCTCTCTCTCTCTAAAATATCGAATGATAGGAAATGCAGGCATCATGGGCTGCCATGCCTCCCTTTTTGTACAAAATAAATAACAACTTTGTCCATTTGGCCCTTTTTGGCCCCTCCTCTTTAGTTGACTTTTATTTTCTCTCCTTTTCTTTCTATTTTATTCTTTTATTTCTTTAAAAGAAATTACGGGTGTTACACCGGAGATGACAAGTTCACGAACAAAATGATAATCCAGATCAATGTGTTTAGCTCTTTTGTGAGAAACCGGATTTTGAGTCAGAAACAAAGCACTTTTGTTGTCACACAAGATTGTGGGCCGAATTGGAGGAAGCGCGTGCAACTCAGTAAGGAGATGTGTGAGCCACACAATTTCTGCAGCCGTGTTAGCTATAGCTCGGTATTCGGATTCACAACTGGAGCGAGCGACAGTTGGTTGCTTCTTAGCACTCCATGACACGAGATTACCCCCAAGAAAAATCGAATAACCATAAGTAGAACGTCGTGTCTCTAGACAACGTGCCCAATCGGCATCAGAAAATCCAATAATAGAGGTGTGGGTGGGTTTGGAAAAGGTTAAACCAAACGCCAACGTACCCTTAACATATCGCAGAATACGCTTAACACATTTGAAGTGTGTTAGTGTGGGTGCTTGCAAAAACTGACTTACTTGATTCACGGCATATGAAATGTCAGGACGAGTGATTGTGAGATATTGGAGGGCCCCAACAAGAGACCGGTAGAAGGTTGGATCGCTGAAAGGTTCCCCGTCTTTGGTCAAGCTCTCATTTGGAGCAAGAGGAGTAGGAACCGGTTTACAGTCCAGAAGGGCTACCCGTTCTAAAATTTCACGAGCATATTTAGACTGGCCCAAAAACAACCCATTCGGTGTATGAACAACCTCCAACCCAAGAAAGTAATTTAAGCTACCAAGATCCTTAATAGCAAATTCACGGTTTAAGGTAGTAATGAATGAGTGAAGAACGGTTGTATTGTTCCCCGTGAGAATAAGATCATCCACATAGACTAAGAGATACATTAGTGTGGAGTCACGCATGAGTACGAACAAAGATGGATCGGCATGACTACAAGTGAACCCGAATTGTAGTAAGAATGTGCTTAAGCGATGAAACCATGCACGTGGAGCTTGTTTGAGCCCGCAGAGAGCTTTGTTGAGCCGACAAACATGATTAGGAAACATGGGGTTGACATATCCCGGTGGTTGTTCCATATAGATGGTTTCATGCAAGTTGCCATGCAAAAATGCATTATTCACATCTAGTTGGTGAAGATTCCAGTGGTTAAGGTCTGCTAAAGATAGAACTACCCGAACGGTAGAAGCTTTTACAACAGGACTGAAAGTGTGGGAATAGTCCATACCAGGTATTTGACTAAACCCTTGAGCCACCAATCGAGCTTTATGACGATCAATAGAACCATCCGAGTGATACTTAGTTCGAAACAACCACTTTGAGCCCACTACATTATGAAACTTTGGACGAGGGACTAATGTCCATGTATTATTTTTATGGAGAGCATGGATCTCTTTATTCATGGCATCAACCTAATGAGTGTGTTTGGCAGCAGATTTATAACCACGTGGTTCCGAGCTAGCAAAGAGTGCTAAGAGGAAGGCGTGTTCCTGAATATGAGCGAGGTTGGCTTGATGCTTGGGTTTAAAGATCCCGGCTTTGGAGCGGGTGATCATGGAATGACCCACGGGAGGAGGCTGGCTGGTACCAGGCCTAGCAGCGGTTGGGGGAACACTTGAGGGCACATGAGCTGGTTCTGGCTCGGGTGGTGTATTAGGGGTAGTGGTTGAGGTTGGATTAGCGGGTTCCGGTGTTGGAGCGGAAGTGGTAGAAGGGTTGTGAACAGTAGGCGGTGGGTCCATGGTAGGGTTGTGGATGATGTCGGGTGGGTTAGAGGGGGAAGTGGGAGGAACCGAATAAGAGGGTGGACAAAGGATACACGGTGGTGGCAGAGTGGATTGGAGCGGGGTGGTGGTGGGAGTTGGTTTGGGCACAAAGGTTGTGATATTGGGTTCAAAAAATGTATGCAATGGCAGTGAGTACTCATCACCAGCAGCTGTACCAGCAAAGGGGAAATTTGTCTCATCAAAACGAGCGTGACGAGTGATAAAGACCCGATTAGAAGAATGGTCAAGGCATTTGTACCCCTTATGTTGAGAGCAATACCCCATAAAAATACATGGAATGCTTCTGGGTGACAATTTGTGAGCCGAGTAGTCACGCAAGTATGGGTAGACGCGACAAGTAAATGGTCGAAAGTTGTCGTACGTGGGTTTAGTAAGAAATAATTCCTCAAATGGTGATTTCCCACCCAAAACCTTGGAGGGTAACCGGTTAATTGTATAGACTACTGAACTGAATGCCTCCACCCAATATGATGGAGGAACCCGAGCATTGAATAGCATTGCTAATCCGGTCTCAATAATTTGACGGTGTTTCCGTTCGGCGCGTCCATTTTGTTGTGGAGTATAAGGGCATGATATGCGATGAAACGTGCCATAATTAGTAAATAGTTCCCGAACAAAAGTGTTAAGAAATTCACCACCTCCATCACTTTGAAAAACTTTAATTTTGCGAAAGAATTGAGTTTGGACCAATTTCACAAAGACGGGTAGCACCGTTTGAAAATCAGATTTTGATTTTAACGGGTAGAACCAAGTGAACCTCGAGTGGTCATCAACAAACACGACATAATATTTATAGTTATCAGGTGACGTAACAGGTGATGGTCCCCATAAATCACAGTGAACTAAATCCAACGGGTGCAAGGAGCGTTTGTTATTCAATTCAAAGGATAAACGATGTCCCTTAGATTGTTCACAAGATGCACATAACCCCGGTTTCGGTAAGACGGAAGTTACAGAAAGACAACCGGATTTATTTAAAGATAAAATAGTATCAAAAGCCACATGACCCAAACGTAGATGCCACAACTCAAAAGAAGCTCTTGAAGACGAAGTAGACTTGGCTGCAAGAGCTTGACGTTCCGGTTGTAAAACATAAAGACCATTGTCACATTTACCACGGGCTAGGACTTGTTTTGTCGTCCGATCCTGTATGAAAAAATTTGGATGGGAAAGCAACACATCCAAGTTATGATCAGTTGTCAATTTACTAATAGATAGGAGGTTTTTCAAAAGGTTAGGTACCACCCCAGCACATTATGCAGAGGGGTATTATTAGCAATAGTAGCATGACCAATATGTGAAACAGGAAGAGTTTTACCTTTCCAAAAGTGACTTTCACATCACCCGCAACCGGTGAGGCTTGATGGACATTATTGAGAGATGACGTCATGTGGTCGGTCGCACCCGAATCAACATACCAATCTGGGTTTGAAGAAGTAACATGACACTGTGCATGAAAAGCCGTGGCTAAGTCGGCATTGCTGGTAGTCGACTTGGAGGCGAAAGTGGCCAACGAGGGGCAGGCATTGGCATAATGCCCTTGGGTGCGACATAATTGGCAGTGCGGTGGTCTCCTGCCACGCCCACGACTAGTGGATATTCTACCACGGTTAGACCGACCACCACGGTTTCTAGTAGGGGTAACATGAGAAGTTGCAGTGAACGCAACAGGTAGAGTGGCAGAACCGTGAATCGAGCGAAGAAATAATTCATGATTTTCAGCTTGAACAATGAGATCACGGAAGGCTGGTGCGGGTTTTGAGTTGCGAATAGCAGTCGAAAACGTTTCAAAGGTAGGGCCAAGACCGCATAAAAACCAATGAAGCTTGTCCGTGTCATCCACCGGATGACCAATAGCAGATAGTTGATCACAAATGGTCTTGAATTTCCGACCGAATTCAGCCACCGGAGACGTACCTTTGACAGTTAACCGAAGTTGATCACGAAGGTTGTGGACACGTTCAATTGATGTGTTGCTGTAGGCGGTATCAAGGGCTACCCATATGTCCCTAGCGGTGGGGAGGCCAATCACTTCGGACAGAGCTTCTTCAGATAACGATGCATGTAGTAGGATAATAGCTTTCTGATCAGCTATCTTCCAGGACTCATACAGAGGGTTAGGGATGGTTTTATCATCCCGGAGGATGTCAGGGGGCGGTGATGTGGTAGAGCCATCAACATGGGATAGTAAATTTTGAAATGAGAGCAGGGGTAACATTTGGTTCTTCCAAAGGAGGTGATTGTTTGAGGAGAGTTTAACAGTGATCATGTGAAGGATAGTATTGAGATTAAGGGTGCCATCAGAGGAGGAAGAAGCCATGACAGAAGATGAGGAGGAAGAAGATGATCAGAGATGAGGAGAGGGAGGGAGAAGGTGGGAAGTAAAGAGAGGGGAGAGGATCGGATGGGCGCTATAATACCATGTGAAGGTTATGATTTGGAATAACTCCCTCAATGAAGGGATGACCATTAAATAGAAAATAAATGTACACATACATACATGAGAAATGAATAAAATACAAGACAAGTACATATAAAATTATAAGTTACTAAGTAGGTCTATCAGTAATAAGGTTTGTATCAATCATGATTCGATCATGACTGTATCAAGAAAATGTGAATGTATTAAGCTAATCAAACTTACACTTAATTACGAGACTCATTCACTGATACTTTTACATATATTCTTACCATACTTCATTCACTTTTACTTTCGCATGATTCTCCTACACAATATATTTATATTCATTATCAAATAAGGGTTAGATACAAGTTGAATGAATTGCTCCTCTACGTGACAAAAACATATAATATCTTTTCTCCATACTTTAAATTGCATATTTACTAGAAGAAATAGAGATGTTGTACTTATGATCCCTCAATTGTCAACCAAAATTAACAAAAACATAACACATCCAAAATTTATATAATTCTGGATAAATGATAGTACGTGGATGCTTTAGCATAAGATATAACCACTTAAAAATGTTTTCATATAAGAAAAATATTATAGTATCCCCTTAGTGTTATGAATCTTAATTAGTAAATCTTTAACATATATAAAGATCTTGAATGAGTGCCATCAACCAAAGATTAACACTTACAAACTTATGTACAAAGTTTAATACAACTTATGTAAAAATGTGCACACCAAGTCTCTAAGGTACATCGATTAAGTCTACGTACGTACTTGCTATGATTGCACTAAAATAATACAATTTTCTTCTCCGTATACTTATACCCAACCAATGTGAGTTTTCCTTATGATGTGAAAAAAACCCATTAGTTGAGTCTAATTACTATTTTTTTTAACTACACATAAATATTTCAAGAAATTTAAGTACAATGATCAAAGAATAAATCATATAATCACATTTTAAGTTTACCACTATACTTGTTCTAATTTTACTTGCTTTATCATGATATAAATGTGTTATGTGCTTTTATGATTTATAACGATAAGTTGACGAAACTACATTGCACTCCAGTGATCACCTTCTTCGCATAGAACTCTCAAAGATCACCCTTTTTTACTCTGACAAAAGGGATAGAAATATTTATTATACATGTTAACATGACCATTTATTCTTAACATTTGTACGTACTATACGTTGTTCAATATCATCATTATCTAAAAGAAAAAAAGATTCTTAGTCCATACAAGGATCCTTATTATGAAAGGATAGTTTGTTTATCATGATAGAAATAAGAGCATCTACAACTTAAGTGACCCATATATTTATTAGTGTAAAGGAAATCTGTTGAAAAATATGGTGATATATATTCAATTTGATGTTTTGTCATATTTGTCATATTTTTATTTGTTTTGTTTTTAATTGTTTTGCATTGGGCTTGGATTGCATTGCTGGGCTTGGATTGCATTGCTGGGCTTGGATTGCATTGCTGGGCTTGGGCTGGAAGCTGTTAGAGTTGTTGCAGAGATAAGTCTTTAAAAGACTTTTGGTTTGTTCGACTCATTCATTCTAGAGTCTTCACAAACCCTATCACACCTCTCAAAAACGTATCGTCTTCTTCATCTTGTTTGGGCGACTGTTCTTGTTCTTGATAGAGTGATTCAACTGTTTTGAATCATTGTGTGTTTTGTTTGTATTTTGCTCCTGTAATCAAGAGTAGATACTCTTTCTTTGTTTCTAGATTCGTAAGCCTTGTTTGTGGCTGTATTCGTTGTATCTTTGTTTAACTCTTGAATCCAGACGTTTTGACATGGTATCAGAGCGTTGAGTTCTGATCCATTGCTTTTAGGCTCATCGCTCTTGTTTGAACGGTCCATTTCTTGTCATCTAGGGTTTGAAATACAAACCCTAGTTTCTCTAGTATCTGGGACTCACTGGTGGAAGATTCTCATAAACGTGGGTGTCTATCTCAGAAGCCCTATCGCACTACGGATAAATCGTGGTACTCATATTTTTGGTAACCCTAGAAGGTTACCTGTGTCATCTGAGCAAAGGGAAGCTGTGCTGTGGATCTTATCTTCTTTGTACGGCTCTGTAACCCTAGAAGGTTACAAGCCTACTGTATTTGGAGAACCCTAACTTGGGTCCCCCTCTCGGTGAGATCTTTCCTTAACTCTCTTTAATCTTTGAGTAATAGCTGTGTTTGGCTGGGTTAGGAGTACCAGCGTCTGGTTATATCTGTTTCTGTTGTTCCGCTGTGTTCTGACTTTACTTGCATCACTTGTGTGGTCTATCATTCTCTTTGTGCGTGTTGCATTTCCAACTCTGACTAATCCTTGATCTGCCACCAAGAGTGGTGTGAAAACCTGGCTCTGGTCTGAGTTGTTGTTTGTGCGCTTGCTTGTGTGCCTCTCACTCTTTACGTGTTTCTTTGTCACAATGGGTGATGAATCTGCTGTGACTGTTACTACTGAAACTCTTGTTAGTAAAATTGATGCTAGTAACCCATTGTACTTACATGCAAGTGACTCTAGTTGTCTAACCATTGTTAGTACCAAACTAAAAGGAAATGAGAACTATATTGTCTGGGCTAATTCTATGCTTCTTGCCCTACGTGTTAAAAATAAAATTGGGTTTATAGATGGTTCTTGTAAAAAACCTACTGATAATGATGTGCTTGCTACACAATGGGAAAGATGTAATTCTGTTGTTCTTACTTGGTTGTTAAATTCCATTTCTGAAGAACTATACGTAGGCCAAGTCTATTCAAAGCTTGCCTTTGAGGTTTGGAAAGATCTAAAAGAAACATATGATAAGGTTGATGGGTCAGTTGTGTTTGGGTTATATCAAAAGATTAATTCTGTTAAACAAAATGGAGCCTCTGTGTCTGAATATTATCACAAACTTACATCTATGTGGAAACAATTTGATGCTATTGTGCAGCTTCCTGCCTGCACATGTGAGGCATCAAAGGAATTTAATGATTTCAATCACTTAATAAAACTTATGCAGTTTTTAATGGGTCTAGATGATGTTTACCAACCTGTTAGAACTAACCTCCTAACTAGAGACCCTCTCCCAACAATAAAAACAGCCTATTCTATAGTGTCAAGAGAAGAGTCTCACAGAGGGTCAAGTGTAAATGGAAAAAATCAGAATGTAAGTTTTGTCTCTAAATCAAACCAACCTGTAGATAATAAAAAGAAAAACTTAAGAGGACCCAATCCAAATCTAAAATGTACTCACTGCAACAAATTGGGTCACATGGTTGAGAAGTGCTTTGAACTTGTGGGCTATCCACAAGGATATAAACCCAGACCTAGTACTGGGAACTCTCAACAGAAAAAACCCAGTGTAACTAATAATGCCTCTTCATCAACCTTTCCTGAATTGTCTTCTGAACAGATCAATAAGCTTCTAAGTCTCCTAAGTGATAAAAATGATGATACCTCTCCTAATCCAAACTCCAACTTTGGAGGTACTACCACACTTAATCCCTCTGTTTTTAACTTTGCAAGTCTGGCATCTCCATCCACATCCGGATGGATTGTTGACTCTGGGGCCAATCAGCACATGGTCATGAGTGATGAACATGTCTTTAATAAAATTGATGTATCTAAATATGATTTTAAAGTAAAGCATCCGAATGGCACTGATGCCAGGGTAACAAAGATAGGATGTTTGAAGTTAACTAATGAAGTAACTCTAATTGATGTCCTTGTGGTCCCTGATTACTTTGTCAACCTAATGTCAGTTCATAAACTTGCTAAAGATAATAAGGTTGAAGTAGTGTTTACTGAACATAAATGTATTATTCAGGATTCTCTTACAAAGAACACGCTGGTGACTGGTAATCAAGTAGATGGATTATATTTGTGTGGTGATATCTCTAAACTAGATAAGGTTTGTTTTAGCAGTGTTAATTCATCTGACCTATGGCATTCTAGATTGGGACACCCCTCTGATAAGGCCTTAAATGTTCTTAAAAATGATCTAAATCTAAAACTGCAAAAACAACTTAGCCCTTGTGATACTTGTCACAAGGCTAAACAACATAGAGAGTCATTCCCATTAAGTGAGCATAACTCAAAAAATATAGGTGATCTTGTTCATTTGGATATATGGGGACCTTATCGTACTCCCAGTCGAGAAGGCTATAGATTCTTTCTAACAATAGTTGATGACTTCTCCAGATCTGTTTGGGTATATCTACTTAGGAGTAAAGAAGAAGTTTTCTTAAATGTGGAAAACTTCTATAACCTAATTAAAACTCAATTTGGGAAAAATATTAAGGTGTTTCGAAGTGACAATGGAACTGAGTTTGTCAATAATCAAATGACCACCTTCACCAGTAAAAATGGAATTATACATCAAACCTCATGTGCTTATACCCCACAACAGAATGGTGTAGTAGAAAGAAAACATCGTCATCTTCTTAATGTTGCTCGAACCTTACTGTTTCAGGGAAATATCCCTATTCGTTTCTGGTCTGATTGTGTTTTAACTGCTGCCTATTTGATTAACAGGACCCCATCCTCTGTTCTGAATGGAAAAACACCCTATGAAATCATGTTTGGCTTTAAACCCTCTCTAGATCACCTTAAAGTGTTTGGTTGCTTATGTTTTTATACTGTCCTTAATAATAATAATAAATTCTCTCCACAAGCTGAAAAATGTGTTTTCTTGGGATACTCCTCATTTAAAAAAGGTTATAAATTGTGGTGTTTAGATAAAAAACAGATAGTCTTTTCTCGTGACGTTAAATTCTATGAACATATATTTCCTTTTAAAACTCAAACCAATAATGAGTCAGTTAATATAGATCAACATTCTTTAATAAATGTTAATTTTTTCGATGAAATAGACATAAGTGAGTCAAATACCACAAATGGGGAGTTACCCGATGATGAAGAGAGGGAATATGTGAATGGTGGGACTAGTTCGCAGCAGCGTTGTTGCAACACCCCGGATGCCCCTAATAGTCAAAAGGAGGCTGAGATGAGGGATGTACCTGTATCGCCAAGTGGTGTGAGACAAGGTCCCTCAACTCAGCAGCCGGGTGTCCAGGGTGATGGCACAAGCGGGGCTGAGACTGCTGGTACATCAATGACAAAAGATCACAACGCCTCTGAGGGTAACAGGGATCCATCTGTGTCAGTTAGACGGTCTTCTAGGCCTGTTAAATTTCCAAGAAGTCTTGATGATTTTGTTGTTGAAGGGAAGGTTAAGTTTGGAATAGAGAAAGTTGTTAATTATTCCTGTCTCCCATATGATGTTAAGTGTTATCTAACTGCCTTAAATAAGTCAGTTGAACCCCGAACCTATTTTGAAGCTAAACATGATTCCCGATGGGTTGAAGCCATGAATGAGGAAATGTCCGCTTTACATAGAAATAATACTTGGACCGTAGTTGATTTACCTGCTGGTAGAAAACCGATAGGTTGTAAATGGGTCTTTAAAATCAAATATAAATCTACTGGAGAAATAGAGCGTTATAAAGCTAGGCTAGTTGCTAAGGGTTATAGTCAAACTGAAGGAATTGATTTTGATGAAACCTTTTCTCCAGTTGTAAAAATGGTGACAGTTCGGTGTGTTCTGTCTTTAGCCGTTCAAAATGGTTGGCCATTGTTTCAACTTGATATTAACAATGCTTTTTTGTATGGTGACTTGTCTGAAGAAGTATATATGTCATTACCTGAGGGTTTCTATTCAAAAAATGAGACTAAGGTGTGTAAACTAAATAAATCATTGTATGGCCTAAAACAGGCTCCACGTGTGTGGAATGAAAAATTAGTTGGAGTTTTACTTGAGCTTGGTTTCATTCAAAGTAAATGTGATCATTCGTTGTTCATAAAGTCAACACAAAATGTGTTTGTGGTGTTGTTGGTGTATGTGGATGATATTGTTGTAACTGGAAATGATATTAAGGAAATTAATAGTATAAAGCAGTTTTTGAATACTAGATTTTTAATTAAAGACTTGGGTATACTGAAATATTTTCTAGGAATTGAAGTCATTAGGAATACAAGTGGTTTGTATCTGTCACAAAGAAAATATTGTCTCGATTTATTAACTGAATTTGGCCTTAGTGGGTGTAAACCAGTTTGTACACCTCTTGAACAAAATTTTCTTATCACTAACTTTTGTAAAAAGGATGAAACTATCTTAAAAAACATTAGTGGATTTCAAAAGTTAATTGGTAAGTTGATTTACTTGTCTCATACAAGACCAGATATTTCTTATGCTGTACAATTCTTGAGTCAATTCATGCATTCCCCAACTAATTCTCATCTACAGTTAGCTTTAAGGCTTCTTCGGTACTTAAAGGGAGCTCCTGGAAACGGCATTCATTTTACTAAGTCTTCTTGTTTTAATCTAAGTGCGTTTGCTGATTCTGATTGGGCTAAATGCCTTAGTTCTAGGAAATCTGTTACTGGTTTTTGTGTGTTTCTTGGAAATTGTTTGGTCTCATGGAAAAGTAAGAAGCAAACTACTGTTTCACGTTCCTCAGCTGAAGCTGAATATAGGGCTATGTGTGCAGCGTCCTGTGAACTTATGTGGTTGATAAATCTGTTACGAGAGTTGCAAGTGACTGTCACACTTCCTGTCACTTTGCATTGTGACAGTAGTGCAGCATTGTCCATCGCTGCTAATCCTGTCTTTCATGACAGAACTAAACATTTTGAAGTTGATTTGTTTTTCTTAAGAGAAAAGATTTCTCAAGGAATAATACATACAAAGTCTACAACGTCTTTTAATCAAATAGCTGATGTTTTTACAAAAGGTTTACCAGTGCAGCAGCATAATTCATTGTGTTCCTTGCTACATATGCGTGATGTATTCTCTTCATCAAATTGAGGGGGGGTGTTGAAAAATATGGTGATATATATTCAATTTGATGTTTTGTCATATTTGTCATATTTTATTTGTTTTGTTTTTAATTGTTTTGCATTGGGCTTGGATTGCATTGCTGGGCTTGGATTGCATTGCTGGGCTTGGATTGCATTGCTGGGCTTGGGCTGGAAGCTGTTAGAGTTGTTGCAGAGATAAGTCTTTAAAAGACTTTTGGTTTGTTCGACTCATTCATTCTAGAGTCTTCACAAACCCTATCACACCTCTCAAAAACGTATCGTCTTCTTCATCTTGTTTGGGCGACTGTTCTTGTTCTTGATAGAGTGATTCAACTGTTTTGAATCATTGTGTGTTTTGTTTGTATTTTGCTCCTGTAATCAAGAGTAGATACTCTTTCTTTGTTTCTAGATTCGTAAGCCTTGTTTGTGGCTGTATTCGTTGTATCTTTGTTTAAACTCTTGAATCCAGACGTTTTGACAAATCAACTCTAACTTGAAAACACATGGCCATGTAATTCATACCAAATCATATTATTTGTTTAAAACTGGTTAAAAAGTCAAAATATGTTGATGGGTTGGAAGTGAGTTGTTATCAAGCTGTACGTGGGATGTAAACTTGTTGAGAGGTTGAAATTATACTCTATACACATTTTAACATTTTTAATAATAAATTTTAACATGTATATGGGTCAATGTGTTTAAATTTAGTACAACTCGAACAATAGACTCGAACACCACTGTTTTACTTTTTTGTTTAGTTTGGTTCCCTTTCAATTATTTTTGTAAAACATGTACTTGCTTTTACAAAAAATAATTAGCCTTAAAGATTTAAAAATTTTTGAACTTTAAGTTTTGAATTAGTCTAATTTTTTTTGGCATGTGAGAATGGTCGAAGACGCATTATTAATATGTGAGGGTTTATGTGAATATAAAGTTTTTAAATAATCTGGTCAATTTTGGTATAATACCTTATTTTAGTTAGTAAAACTAGTAGAGTTAGTTGGATAGAAAATGAATATGTTCAATTAGTCATTAATCTTTAGCTATATAAACATGGAGTGAAATGCTTATATACGCGGTGACAGATTTAGGAATTTATTTCAATGGACTCACTATTTCTAAATCCTCAAATTATATAGAATCGAACATAAAAATTGTCGGGTCGGTTCAAATCGGGTTTGTCATATGATAAAAGTAAGATACAATAATAATAAAAAGATCATCATTAGAATGTAAAAGCACAATATATAAAAACTATGGATCGTTAGAATGTAAAAGCACAATATATAAAAACTATGGTCTCTGCGAATTGAAATAAAAAACTTTCTTTATTTTGAAAACGTTGCATTACATCTTCGACAAAAGCTTATGGAAATAACTCTTTTTTAATATAACTATTGCAAGAACCATTTATGTATCAATCACCGATTCGACTACAAAACTCCATCTTCACATGCTTCGTTGAAGAAAAACTTCTTAAAAAACTAACCAATTGATTATCAACATCTTTTAATTAATGAGTCTTAAGTCTTGTCTTTCGATCAACAAATCGCCCCTTCTAGCTCTTGAGTTTTGAATGCAATATGCAAGTCCATTTGTTAGTTTTTTTTTGAGAAAATGATAATTTAATTTAATTTAATTATGGGTTATGAGAGTTAGCTTATTTAGCTATTTAATTAAAGCCAAATTGGATTTTAATAATCCAAACTACAACCTATTGGCTGATAATAATTCATACTATCAATTTGTGTAACACCCGGCCCCTCATACCACCAATATTGTCCGCTTTGCCCATGAGAAGCTCACGGATTTGCTTTTGGTTGCCCGGGTGAAAACTTCATAGGGAGGTCACCCATCCCTGGATTGCTGCCACCTGAGCACGCTTAACTGTGGAGTTCTCCTTTCATCCACAACCAATACGCCCAAAACGCGTTGGTGATATTAGAGACCAGTCATTCCTTATGAATCAGGAATCTCTCATGTCCACGGTTGATGTGGGATTTATGTAGGGTGTCACAATCACCCCTCCCCCTTTGTACTCATCGTCCTCGATTAGCCCGAGAAGTCACCATGCTCGGTGAGGTATGTCCCACATCCCGAACGGCATAGGAGTGGCTCTGATACCATTCGGTAACACCCAGCCCCTCATACCATCAATATTGTTCGCTTTACCCACGAGGAGCTCATGGATTTGCTTTTGGTTGCCCGGGTGAAAACTTTCCAAGGAGGTCACCCATCCCTAGATTGCTGCCACCTGAGCACGCTTAACTATGAAGTTCTCCTCTCATTCACAGCCAATACGCCCAAAACGCGTTGGTGATATTAGAGACCAGACATTCCTTATGAACCAGGAATCTCTCTTGTCCACGACCGATGTGGGATTTAGAAATCCCAGAATGGAAATAGGATCAGATCACTATGGATTTTGTAACTAAATTGCCTAGAACCACAATATGGGTTATAGTAGACAGACTGACTAAGTCAGCTCATTTCTTTCCAATAAGAAAAGATTATAAAATGGAAAAGTTAGCAAAAAATTACATGAAATAAATTGTATCTAGACATGGAATACCTATATCAATAATATCTGACAGAGATAGTAGGTTTTCTTCAAGATTCTGGCAGACATTACAAAAATCCTAAGGAACTCAAGTAAATATGAGTACAGCTTATCATCCCCGAACAGATGAACAAAGTGAAAGAACAATAAAAATACTGAAAGATATGTTACGAGCTTATGCAATAGATTTTGGTGGTAACTGGGATTCACACTTACCATTAATTGAATTTTCATACAATAACAATTATCACTCTAGTATTGGAGTAGCTTCGTTTGAAGCTCTATACGGACGGAAGTGTAGATCACCTCTATGTTAAAATGAGATAGGAGATAGATAACTCACAGGTCAAGGACTTATACAGAAAACAACTGATAAGATTTGTGAAATTAAGAATAGATTAAAAGCAGCATCTGATAGGCAAAAGAGTTATGCTGATAAGAGAAGAAAGCCTTTAGAGTTTCAGGTAGGAGATAGGGTGTATCTAAAGGTATCACCATCCAAAGGAATTATCCGATTTGGGAAGAGAAATAAGTTAAATCCAAGATATATTGGCCCTTTTGAGATAATAGAAAGAATTGGTTCTATAGCTTACAAGTTAGATTTACCACAGGAACTAAGTGAGATACACAATACATTTCATGTATGTGAAGTCGCTGGATCGGTAAACATCCGAGCACGTTCTTGACGGAAGGATAAAAACCAAAAGATAAACAATAACACGAACAATAATCGAATGATTTTATTGATAAAACATAACGATTTTAAGCTCGTTACAACTTAAGAATCAAGACTTTTGGCAAGGGGAGATTGAGCATGATCTCCCCTCTCATCCGGCAGCGCCTGGGCGCCAGGAACACTATGAAAACCCCTTCGGTTTTTACACATTGAAACTGATATATATAGGCCTCGGCCCATATTAGATGCGACTAGGCCCATTCGTGCGATTGGACCATGCGTATGGTTCAATCGTACGACTGGACCATTCTTATGGTTCAGTCTTACGAATGCCCCAATCGCATCTCTCAGTCGCACGACTGGTCCATTAGCATGGCTCAGTCGTACGACTGAGTCTCATTCGCATATGCTCCTGCGAATGACCCAGTTTCATGTGTTTACAAGGTGTATAACATTAAGCCTAGACTATTCGTCAAGCGACGGACACACTATATATGACTATATATGCTCCAACAAATTCCCCCTTGGACGTTGCTTGCGAATAGTAGATAACACCTCTTACAATCTTCCGTCAATCTTTGCTCTGGTTTTCAATAGAATCAAACGAACAACCATATTAGCCAACATTGCCGATCCGTCAGGTTACCACAATATCCCTGAAAATGAATTTAGGCACAATAGCTTTCGTTTACTTTGCAGAACACCATCATAGCAGTAAGATTCCCCAAATGACTGATTTTTCCAGATAATGACATGACCAGTTTTCCATTGCTTCAATCTTCACACAGTCTAACCTGTTTAACATTTCCAACTGTAGAAATTCCCCCTCACGTTCAGCATATCCCAATATATATACATTGTGCTCTCCTGTCGTCTTCATACGATGTATTGGGCAAAAGGTTGAAGGTTCCAATCCACAGCTGACAATATCAAACAAATCAGCATGCACGAAGATTCATCATCAGAAACCTACTCACATCATTACTTTCTGATTGCGTCTTCAATTTCTCTATACATGGATTCCCCCTAAGAATGAGAATCCTCTCTGTGCGGATAAATATAACCTGATTGGCCCATAAATAGTCAGATGCTCCTGACTACCCCACAAAATCAGCACCGACATCTGACATCTTCTCTTCTCTCTTTCGTGTTCTAACAACATTCACCGATTCTGGAAGTCCAATGAATAATGGGGTATCCATCGAACTTGTTTGACATAAGAAACTCAGGGTGAATGTGCTTTGCTTATCCTCAACTCTTGCATAGACTCTCTAGGACAATCTTCACTATTGACCCGAACATGAACCGGAAATGACCCGATAATTTTCCTAAAAAAATTTTATTTTACCAAACTTTTTCAGAAGGCTTCCCGACTGATAAAATGGTTTAGGGAAAAATTCATGCAAGAAGATGTTCCAGACTCTTTTTTTTGGTCTGGTACACAACTCATTCGTGCGACTGAAACAGACGAATGAAGACATACGTGCGAATGGGTGATTCGTGCGAATGGACACCCCGAATGGGTCAGTCGTGCGAATGAAGTACACGAAAGGGTCAGTCGTGCGAATGAATGTTCATTCGTACGAATGGACATACGACTGGGTTAGACGTACGAATGGACCATACGAATGGTTCAGTCGTGCGAATGAGGCCCAGTCGCATGGCCCAATCGCATGAACGGGTCTGAACGCGGAAAACCAGATCTGCAGCCGCCACAAGGCTGAAAAACCCTAATCCGATGATTTGGACGAGACATAACACAATAATTGTACCACCGGATTCGTTTTTATGATCTGAAGAAGATTCCGAGTCTGCTTTTAACAAATAAACATCACGCGCAATGAGATTTGAGCAAAAAAAGATGAACACGAAGTGGGTTTAACGTCAAGATCTGAACTTTGATCCAGAAATCAAGAGTTCGGGTTGCTAGAATGATTGTTAGATCATTCTAGCAGTAACTGGCTCTGATACCAATTGTGAAGTCGCTGGATCGGTAAACATCCGAGCACGTTCTTGACGGAAGGATAAAAACCAAAAGATAAACAATAACACGAACAATAATCGAATGATTTTATTGATAAAACATAACGATTTTAAGCTCGTTACAACTTAAGAATCAAGACTTTTGGCAAGGGGAGATCGAGCATGATCTCCCCTCTCATCCGGCAGCGCCTGGGCGCCAGGAACACTATGAAAACCCCTTCGGTTTCTACACATTGAAACTGGTATATATAGGCCTCGGCCCATATTAGATGCGACTGGGCCCATTCGTGCTATCGGACCATGCGTATGGTTCAATCGTACGACTGGACCATTCTTATGGTTCAGTCTTACGAATGCCCCAATCGCATCTCTCAGTCGCACGACTGGTCCATTAGCATGGCTCAGTCGTACGACTGAGTCTCATTCGCATATGCTCCTGCGAATGACCCAGTTTCATATGTTTACAAGGTGTATAACATTAAGCCTGTATTCGTCAAGCGACGGACACACTAGACTATTCGTCAAGCGACGGAACAATAGGTATATGAGTTGTCAATACAAGGTGAGACCAAATAAATAAAAAACTTCACTTTGTAGAAGAACTAGTAGCTATTATAAATAAGGAAGTAAAAAATTTAAAAAGAAGTAAGATCCCGTTAGTAAAGGTAAGATGGAATTTAAAAAGAGAACCCGAATTCACATGGGAATGGGAAGATGAAATCATGAAAAAATATCCTTATCTATTTCAAGAGTTAAGATCAGGACTGTCACAAGGCAAGAACCCTCAAGGAATTTGGGGGTGAAATTCCTTTTATGGGGGGAGAATGTGACAACCTGATCGGGTGATGAAAGTCAACATTTAACGGCTTTATTTCTGGGTTTTACATATAAATGTATGAGAAATAGAGTTACTTTGGGATTATTTTGTATTTCTAGGTTAAACGTGAAGAATACAAAGAAATGGGAAGAAACAGGATGGTAATTGGAGTTCAAGAAGTCAAGCTAGGATAAATCAAATTTGTACGGCAACGGTATTTTAAAACGGGCATAACTTGAGTTAGGAAAGGAGTTACGGGACCTGTCCACGGAAAGGTCTTGGAAAGTTACATATGAGAATCAAGTTTTTGTAGGGGATGGCGCCACAGACGCCATGACCACCACCACCGACGCCGATACCGTGAGAAACACCGTCAAAGCCACCGTTGGTGAGTAACTTTCAGTCCAGATGACGCTGGGGGCGCCACCGATGCTGATCACCGTGTTTTGGTGGATTTTAACCTAATTTGAAGGGATTTAAAAGGGGAAAAACCCTAATACAAATTACAACTTTACACACAACAATCTTGGACGAAATTGGCAATCTTGGATCATTCTCAAGCTCTTCCATCATCAAGAATATTAATTTCATCCGAATTACATGATCAATTACACTCGTGTTGAAGAATTGATGATGATGCAAGGCTAAATCCATTGTGATTCACTTCGGGGGAAGGGTTTGTGCAAGTTTTTATTTTTCTTAGCTTGTAACCTAGATTTAAGATTAAATCTTGAACCTTTTAAGTTCTTGTTGGATTTAATTTATGATTTGATTAGTTAAATGGTTTGATTATGATTTAAACTAATTTGGATCTTCTTTAACTTTTTTCTATGATCATTACGTGATTGATTATTAGAATTACGGTTTTATTATTCAAATTGGTAATTGTGTGAATAAGGTCCTTTAAACTTTAATCCATAGTTGTCACTTAAATTATATCATGTGTAAGTCACCATTAATGAATTCTCACTAGGTTTCATTCAAGAAAAATTGCAACTTTGCCAAACCTGGATCCTAAAGTGGGTTGCTTTTTCTTCAAGATTGTTAAAAACTTAAACTTTATTTCGTTAATTTAATTATTTCTTAATTAAGTCCATAAATCAATTTACTTTTCAATGTTTAGTAGCTTTAAGTTAATTGTTGCTAGCACTTTCCTGTGATTCCCTGTGGATTCGACACCATGCTTACCCTTTGCTATTAAGGGTGATTAAGGACTCTTTAATTAATATTTTTGACCGACCACACGACATCGATCAAAATGGCGCCGTTGCCGGGGAATCGTTGCGCTTAGTGTTAGTAATGGTTATACCTTTTCTTAAAAGATCCATAAAAAATCAAAAAGATTTTCTTTTTTATGTTTTTAGTTTAATTGTTTGATTTGTCGTTCAGAATTACGCTTGGTATTTGCTTCTTGTTTGCAGGTAGTTTCTTTGCAGGCTTAATAGAATCTTAAAATTTTGGATATTATCATGGATTAGGACTGGGAGAATGATCCATGTATGTGTTGTGGAAGCCTTTATCATTGGGTTCAAGATTGTCCAATGTTTGAGACTAAATATGGAAATATAGAAAGGAAATGTTCTGAATACAGGAGACAAATGGGATATGTGAGGGAAAACTACGAATATGAAGAAACGCACTCATATTATCCACATTATGAACCACCTCCACCATCAAGTTATCAAGAAAATTATCATGCCGACATAGATTACAAATATGACCAACAGTGGGATCTCAACCACTATGAACCCAAGATGTCACATTTATCAACTTACCGGGAGGAGTATGTTGATTACTATCCTGAATATCCTCAGTTGACATACGAGGAACCTCAAGGTTCAGTGAACGATGGCTTTGATGAAATCTTAAACATGTTGGTAGAAATGAAAAAAGAAGACAAAGAAAGAGTTAAAGTACTCGAGGTATTGGTTAAGTAGGTTGGCCAACTAGTTGAGGATATGACTCAACTAAGACAAGAGCACTCTGTGTTGGATAATGGTACCGGATTGATGGTGATGTGGTTGAAGAGGTTACAAGACTTCAAGATCATGAACATATATGTTTAAATTTGATAGAAGATATAACACCTTTAGAGGAGCCAAAGATTAAAATAATCCAAGTTTATCCTGGTCCTTTTTCTGTGTTTATTATTCCAAACAACAAAGTTAGAGAAAGTGGTTTGAGGACAAAGAAAAAGAAGGTGGCATTACAAGACATTGGACAACTGATCATAAAATGGCTCTGTAAAAATATCCAATTAACTTGCCGATTATTGGAAAGCAACTACGGAACTGGCACGTCAACTACCAAGCGTTTATCGGGAATTCGGTAGGTAAATGTGCACTTAAACCACCATAACAAATATCAGGTATGGTCTGGCTGAAGACCTAAAACTTAGCACTACTTGGGAGGCAACCCAAGGTATTTTGTATTTTTTAGTCTTTTTTTGCTTATTTATGATTTTATTTTATCTTATTTTATTTTAAGAACTTTATGGGTGTGTTCACTAGAAACACTCACAACACTACACTCATCCACCCGGCTTTACCGGATGGTTTAAAAGGCTTGTTACATATGCTAAATGTAACCGTGATTCCTACGAAAATGAGTTTAGGACTTTTATGTTTAAAGTGATATTTTTTTCTAATTTATGTCATACAAGTTAACTAGTTTTAATTAATTTTTTTCACTTAAAGGTTGCATTGAGGACAATGCAATGCTTTAAGCATGGGGAAGAGGATGCATCATTGATTTAGAAGGAACTTTAATTATGAAATGAGAAGTTCGCTTCTACATGAGTTTTAGTATGTCTTGTAAATTAGTGGATGAGATGTTGAAGATCGCTAGTACAATTGAAGATCTTGCCACAAACATGCAATCAGGTGCATTTGTTTCCCTTCTGAATTGTTAGAAATAGTTAATTTGTACTTAGTTTTAATTTTTGATTATTGATGGTGGTTCCCCGACTGATTGTAAATGGTTTGTGAAAATAATAAGATTGGGTCTAATCTTAAAATTATCTTGTTTCCACACCTATAGTAATATTTAGTTAGTACATTAGGGCAATGTACATCTCAAGTATGTGGATGAGGGGATTTGGTAAAACATTTCAAAAAAAATTAAAATGTAAATTTTTTTTGCAAATGTTCAAGTGAAGTTTATTGTGTTTAAAGACCAAAATTTTCAATATAAATCACTTGTTTATTAGAGATTGATATAGATCTTAGGTTATGGCCATGTTCCTTAAGTTCGAAAAAAAAGTGTTCTAGCACGTTATTTTTGCAAATATGATGGATACTTAGTTACTGTTAACAAGTTTTTGATATAATAAACTCATGTGCACATCGGTAGCCTAAATTCCTACTTGGTGAGATTTTGAGCCTATGACTTCAAACACATCATACATATATTCATTTGTTGAGGGTAGGCCATATACTAATGCTGTTGCAGAACTTGTGTTGTTGATGCATACCAATACCATAAGCAAGTTGTTTGCACATGAATGACAAAGGCAATCTAGGAACCCATTTACTTGTTAAACGTTCTTAGCTTCATCCATCCTATCCCTTAGTAGCCATGTTGAGCCTTAAACCATTCTTTTGATTAAACCCAATACTCAAAACCCAACTTGTTAGTTGATAACCAATCATTAAGCCATTCAAAGTAAAAGAGCATCCGAAGTCAAACTTATATTATGAAAAAAAGGGGGAGAGAAAAAAATAAAAATAAAATAAAATAAAATTAAATAAAATAAAATTATTAGGTCAAAAATGATTAAAGTGAGTTAACTCTTTGAGTCATGTTGATAAGGATGGTTTAATGGCTTGGGTTATATTTAAATGTATGTTAGCCACTATTAAAAGCCAAAAATTTCCTACCTGTGCCTAAACCCAAAAACCCGTAAGTCCTTTAGAACTGTGCAAGATCCATGCAAATGGTGGAGGTATGATTGCTATACAAGCTTATGTGGACAATGTGGTATATTGGGTTATGAGTGATTACACTAGTACATCTTTTACTAGTCCAGAAATTAACCGAGAGGAGTGAATTATTATGAGAGGTGTGTACATGAGATTAAAAATCAAAATCATGTTAATATTAGTTGGGTGATGTCTTATTTTGCTTATGATTGACTTGCTAGAATATAAATCTAGTAGACGATATAAGTCATGTGAATGAGGGCATGACCTTGGACCTTAATTAATCTTGAATAGGTGACTAGTGAGATATATTTACAATGATGGTTTTATAAATTACAATTGAGCTTTGCTTGAGGACAAGCAAATGGTAAGTGTGGGGTTTGTGATCGGGTGGTGAAAGTTCAATGTTTAACGGCTTTATTTCTGGGTTTACGTATAAATGTATGAGAAATAGAGTTACTTTGGGATTATTTTGTATTTTTAGGTTAAATGGAAGAATACGAAGAAATGGGAAGAAACGGGATGGTATTTGGAGTTCGAGAAGTCAAGCTAGGATAAATCGAAGTTGTACGGCAACAGTATTTTAAAACGGGCATAACTTGAGCTAGGAAAGGAGTTACGGGACCCATGACCTGTCCACGGAAAGGTCTTGGAAAGTTACACATGAAAATAAAGTTTTTGCAGGGGGTGGCACCACCGACGCCATGACCACCGCCACCGACGCCGATACCATCAGAAACACCGTCAAAGCCACCGTTGATCAGTAACTTTCAGTCCAGATGACGCTGGGGGCGCCATCGACGCCGATCGCCTCGTTTTGGTGGATTTTAACCTAATTTGAAGGGATTTAAAAGGGGAAAAACTCTAATACGAATTACAACTTTACACACAACAATCTTGGACGGAATTTGGTAATCTTGGATCATTCTCAAGCTCTTCCAAGATCAAGAACATCAATTTCATCCGAATTACATGATCGATTACACTTGTGTTGAAGAATTGATGATGATGCAAGGCTAAATCCATTGTAATTCACTTCGGGGGAAGGGTTTGTACAAGTTCTTATTTTTCTTAGCTTGTAACTAGATTTGAGATTAAATCTTGAACCTTTTAAGTTCTTGTTGGATTTAATTTTGATTTGATTAGTTAAACGGTTTGATTATGATTTAACCTAATTTTGATCTTCTTTAACTTTGGTTGTCTATGATCATTAAGTTGATTGATTATTAGAACTAGGATTTCATTATTCAAATTGGTAATTATGTAAATAAGGTCCTTTAAACTTTAATCCATAGTTGTCACTTAAATCATATCATGTGTAAGTCACCATTATTGACTTCTCACTAGGTTTCATTCAATAAAAATTGTAACTTTGCCAAACCTGGATCCTAAAGTGGGTTGCTTTTTCTTCAAGATTGTTAAAAACTTAAACTTTATTTCGTTAATTTAAATATTTCTTAATTAAGTCCATAAATCAATTTACTTTTCAATGTTTAGTAGCTTTAAGTTAATTGTTGCTAGCACTTTCCTGTGATTCCCTGTGGATTCGACACCCTGCTTACCCTTTGCTATTAAGGGTGATTAAGGACTCTTTAATTAATATTTTGACCGACCACACGACATTGATCACAACCCTATAATTTCAGGTTAGAAAACGTTTAAAGTTATCATTTGATATATTACATTATTATACTTTACATGTATATATATTAAATGGATGAGCAAATCATGGGGTGTATGTTATGCACGCATGCATTATTTACGTATGCCTTCATGTATATATTTAAGTAGACATTACCATATATACTTCATAAATCTTTTCATATGAATACTCTCACATTATGACTTTAATAAGATAACTTTTATGATAAATTTTATATGTATATAAGTTTAGTATATTAATATGTGTGTGTATAGTGTGCATGTATGCATTTTCGCGTATGCATGTATGTATACATATATAAAAACTATGACACATAGCTTAGGGTGCCACTCAACATCTTCTAAACACAACACACTTTAAGTCTAAAATAACACATCACCTAGGCTAGATAAGAAGTCATGATTACAAACCAACAACAAAATCAATCTTGCCTACTCTTCTCGGTCGATTTCAAGAAACCCACAATCACCATTTTGATTTTTTATATATAATCAATTACACTACACAAACAAGTCACAAACTAAATCATAATTGAAAGTTAATATGTGTATTACTTGGAAGAGGTACACCTAAACTTTACTTGACACCTAAGCTTAACACATATACAACACTCATCCAAGCTATGTGATAGGTAATTATGACTTGGTATCCTTGTGTCCAATTCTCGGCACCTTCCAAGCACCATAACTGCCATTATCTATTTACCATCACACTAATTTCCATATAAGTTGGACAACTAGCATAACATATACTTATCATACACAAATACTTGACACATATTAAGGCTAGAAGTACAACACATAAACCTCTTGATAGACTAATGATGAGCTCCCTCCCTCCTTAACCTTTCGGCTGAACCATTACCACCACGCCCACAAACCACCACAACTGCCACCATCATCATCATTCAGTCTCTCTACATTCACAACCACCACCATCTGAGATCATCACCATCCCTACACTCTTTCTCTCAGTTTTTACTTCACCATCACACACCATTATCATCCAAACATCTAACACTTTCATTCACCTAAGTATTCACCTTCAAGGATCAAGAACTTTCATCTCAAGCTTAGGACATCAAGAATTCAGAAATTTAATCAACCATCCTTCACCATCTTCTCAATCAACAAGGTTAGAAAACCTTAATTATGTGATCAAATGAAGTATGTGTTTAAACAAACACATATATGATTATCATCAAAGAATACCCACAACCATGTGTTAATTATTTAAAAAACTCAGAAGTAAGTAAAAAGAACTGAGAAAAATAATGGTGTTAAATCAAAAAGTATTGAACAAGAAAAATTACTAATAAAATCAATTAAAGTCCTAGTATTTTGCTAAAATCAGATTAAATATTCAAAAGACTGTGATTATGGTAATAAATTCAGAAGTATGTTTAGAAATACTATAATTATCTATCTGTAAATTTTGTATATTAAAATTAAGTAAATTAATTTATATGATTTAAATAAGAGGAAAATAAGAAAAATACTATATGGGAGAACTGAGCCCGTTAAAAATCTAGAAAAATTATATATTGATTATTATATATTATAGAAGGTCCAGAATAAAATTTTTGATTAAATTCCTTTATAGACGGAGATTTATATTTTATTATGATCTGTAATGAAAAAATTGAAGAAATATCTAAACTGTGAAATAAATTATGAAAAATTCACATAAATTATGATGTTATGGATTTGACAATATGTGTAAATTTCATAATTTTTGGAGTTATGTAACTATTTTCTTGAATTTTGAAAAAATTACAGCAAACTATTTATTATGAATGACAAGCCAGGAAATTTATAGGATGCAATAGACTACAAAATAAATATTCTGGAAAAATTTGAGAATTTTATGATAACAGTAGATAGTTTTTCCTATTTATAATAAGTTTATATTAATTCTAGAAAAATATCCAAATTTAGTTAATAATTGGGATTTTTATATGATCATTGATATTTTTAGATGATGTTGCTATTAAACTTTTAAAAATTACAGCAAACTATTTATTATGAATGACAAGCCAGGAAATTTATAGGATGCAATAGACTACAAAATAAATATTCTGGAAAAATTTGAGAATTTTATGATAACAGTAGATAGTTTTTCCTATTTATAATAAGTTTATATTAATTCTAGAAAATATCCAAATTTAGTTAATAATTGGGATTTTTATATGATCATTGATATTTTTAGATGATGTTGCTATTAAACTTTTAAAATTTTGAGTAACCATAGTTACTGTTTTAGAATTTTGGCTGAGGTGCTAAAAATTTTAAAAAATATGTTCCTAACTTGTAATTAATTTTATAGGTTATCGCTAGAATTTAGGTGAGATTCATTGCCCTGTTTTATATAGTGAGTTTGGGGGAAAAGCATATTGTTTTGTGTTTGATGCAAATAAATAAGACTTTTTGAGATAAACTGTAATATTGTCGTAAGTTACAACCATTAATTCGGATGATGAACCATCTGATAATATTGGTAGCGCTACTTAGAAAAATATTTCTTGCAGCAATAGGATGAGTGTTGTGATGCTATATTATCTTATTTTGTGATTTGTATTTATGACAGTTATGAATCACCTGCCATATAAGTATGTTTGGTTATAATCTTATTTATGTTGCATCAATATTTTTTTTTAGTTATTAAACCTATGTTTCTCACCAACATTATGTTAACAGTTTTTAGTATGTTTTTTCAGGAGAACAAAATGACTAACAGTGTTATGTTCTCATTCGATGTGTACAACGGTTGGGGAGAAATGATTGGGAAGACGTTTGTAAAAATAACTGTAAACATATTCGAGCCTAGTATAATAGTGGATACACACATCCACTACTACAGAAGAAATATGAAGCAGTTAAAGATGTTGTAATTAGGTTATATGTAATAGTCTTTAATTAGACAAATTTTATAAACCTTATGTAACCTGTGGATTAACTATATTGTATGTTATATTGTGATGTTATGTTATTAATGTTTGTTATGTTTATTTATAATCAATGTGTTTTGAGCCAAAGAGTCACATCCAAGCATTTCACGCTTTCGCCGGGATGTGACAATTTAACTGATAGTAATCCAAACTTTCATTTTTGTTGCCATTGATAATCCTAGTAGCATTTTTTTTATTGATTTACACTTAATTTTCTCTCGTTTTTCATTCCATTTTATTGTATGTCTCTTTATTTCATTCACAATCACCATGGTGAGTAAAATCAAATGAAATCAAATTTAAATCAACAAAGATTTTGCTATTAGGATTGTTATTGGTAACAAAAATTAAAGTTTAGATTATTATTTGTTAAATTGTAAGTATGGATTATTATCGACAATAGGTCATAGTTTGGATTATTAAAATTCAATTTATTTTTAATTAATTAACTCATAGGACTTTTTTCAGTTTTTGGGTTTATTTGAATTTTTTTATAACTAATAGATTCATTGTTCAAAAACATAATGATATCACTTGAAAACTCGTATCTAAATCTCCATATATGAGAGAAAATTCATTATATTCCTGTGATTCTTGTCAGTTCAAGCTAAGTCCGCTCATGTATATACCTTATCATATCAGAATCAAGGTTCATTTTATATTAAAAAAATATGTCAATTCGGGTTGCATATCTATTCTATATTATATAAACCATAACCTTAGGACACAAAAGTAATTTCATAAAAAAAATTAAGACAGCTAATACAACTTTTTCAGCATTAGATACAAGTGTTTTATACAGTCATTCTTATTTGCCCATCAATTAATGAATTTCTTTTAATTAAAACATTAATTAATTTATATTATTAATACTTTATTTAATAATATGAGATTATTTAATTTAATATATTATATATTTATTATTTATAGTACTTTAAATTAACATGTAAATTTATTAATAAGTATTATCTTATTGAATACTTCACTATATAAATACTAAATATTTTTATAATAGAAATAATAATAATAATAATAATAATAATATAATAATAATAAATAATAATAATAATAATAATAATAATAATAATAATAATAATAATAATGATATCAAATTTATAAATAAGTAGTAATTTATTTAAATACTTACCTATATAATTACTAAATATTTTATATTTGAATACTTAGCGATCTCGAGTAGTTACGAGCGGCTCGTCTCGTTTGCACCCGTACATACAAGATACAAATCTAGTAAGATTTTAAAACAGTAATATATAAAAAAAATCTATGTAAATAAAACTGCAGGTAAAATTGTAAAAATACATATTTTTGACTTAATAGTTCTTCTGAAAACCTAATTGTTCGCAATTGATCCTTGTATTGGCCGAAACTTGACGACGGTGAACGGTGCCGGTGGTCGGAATTCCATCAAATTATGCTTATCAGCTTATGAACTCTTAACGGCGACGGTGGAGATGAACTTCAACTACAATTCAAATTCAAAAAACCCTACCGAAAGAGAAACCAAAACGATCCTTCTGCAATCAATGGAAACCAGTAACAATTCGTCAACATCACGGAAAAGACGAAGAGATGAAGAGAATTCAGTACCTGAATCTAACGAATCCGATCAATTTCCTAAATTAGGTTAATTTCCCCTTTCTTTCCGATCAAGTTTTTGTTATTTACGGTGGTTTATGTGTGCAATGGTTGGTTTCTGATCATAGATGTGTTATGTCGATGATGTAGAAGATAATCTCGTATTCAGTGATACTATGGTTGCTCTTCGCATGATGCGTGCACAGTTTCCTCGTATTGATAGAGTATGCATTAACTAGAATTATTATGATTTATGTTTTTTGGCAATAAAATGACCTTTGTAATCCTAATTTAGTTCATTTTGACTTTGAGTTTGACTTTTGCAGGTTACTGTTGAGCCATTTATGTTACAATCTCAGTTGTATAGCAGTGTGAAGGACAGGACACAAGTTGATAGAGAATTAGAGGTTTGTTGTTATTTGCAGGTTACTTTGAGTTTTTGTTAAATTTGTTGTTCTTAAAGTGATTTGTCTAACATTATGTCACATTTACCATGAATAACATTCTGCTTCACTTAATTAAGTTTTGTGAGTGTATTTGGTTTAGATGTATATACATTATCATATGAATCAATAGGTTGTAAGTCGTATGTTCTGTTTTGGTTCATGGGATTATCATGCCTAGTTTGGATTACGTTTGTGCTCTAATTTCTGCATTAAAAACAGTCATTGAAGAGGGAGAAAGTTTGCGCGTTTCAAATTAAATACAGGACAGGATGACCATGCCCTAATGTTTATGGAAGATTATTTAAACCAGGTTGGTTATCCCATTTGGTGGAGTTCGATAATACGTTGTTTACTTATGGTAATTTATATAGAAGTTGTCTACAATCCATAGAGGCATAGTTGGAATTGTGATATGTCCTTTTGGTGGATCCTATTTTCGTTGAAGTCCATTATTTTTTCGCTAATAAGGCTCGTAAATAAGCATTTTAGAATTCCTACATTTCATTATTATCATATACATAATGGTTCCTTGCTTTGATATAGATGAAACGAGCTGTGAAAAACATGGAATCGAAGAAGCAAGGTGTCCTTCAAGTTTTTGAGTGGTTTGAAGTTCATGTCATTCATAGCAAACTTGAACCTTGTATTGGACATCTAGAACTAGTGAGTTATCACAAATGACTCAATTATAACTTGTATAAAATTAAGCTCACAATCCAATAATTCAATAAATATAATGAGTAATGAAAAAAAAACATATTCATATATCATAATTAAATTTAGGCAGTTCACTTTATGAATGATCATTTAAACTATCTTTAATTAAAGTGGCAATTGCATATATCCCCATCTAAACTTGTAAAATTATATATTCCCCCAAATCATGCTTAAAGAGCATTGTACTTATACATTGAAAACTTGTGTTTTGGGGAAATATGTAGTGTTACAATTACAAGTAGGATTTGATTGTTATTCTTGACTATAGTTTGTTGCGCTGTATTGTAGTGTTCACTATTGTCAATAGGAGGGAAGGTGAAAGATGAAGACATATCTCTTTTAATAAATGC
Organism: Flaveria linearis; assembly: GCA_024085815.1. Taxonomy (NCBI): domain Eukaryota; kingdom Viridiplantae; phylum Streptophyta; class Magnoliopsida; order Asterales; family Asteraceae; genus Flaveria; species Flaveria linearis. The sequence goes on from CM044003.1 coordinate 11,327,189, forward strand.
TGGTCTCTTGGTAAGTGTTCACTTTCATGACGAAGTATTGCTGCTGCCGTAGTTTTTTAACGTGAAAATATAACGTGTTACATTATTAGAGCATCATGAATCCACAATGTTAAAAGAAAACCTTTGGTGATCGTAAATTTGAATCCATTCAAAAAAACTTATGTGGTCTCTCTTTTTGGATAGGCGTAATATCAGTTCTACTTTTGGTATTTCGGTGCTATCCGGCATGTATAACTTGGGTACAAATTTGATATATTTGAACTTTGATGGTGCTACCATGTACAGACTCGGCAGCTTTTATCCTGACATGTACTGGTTTGCAATTCCAAATATTGGTTCAGTGCTGAAAGGCCTCACTCAGGTATGTGCATTTATGATACAGTCTTCTAGTACTACAGTAGATATATAAGGTTGTTTGGATGTGAGTTTGGAAGTTATTATGTGATATTAAGTAGTGAGAGTAATATAATGAACTTATATAATTGAACAGGCTGTAGAAACTTGAAAATGTTTTTTGGATGCGCTTTTGCTATTTGAAGTTCTAATATAGACAAAGAAACAAACATACCCCGTAGACTCTGACTCATAGGCTCATTGCATTGCTATTGGTAAAACTTTTCCACTAACCCAAAGGGGTAGAGAGGTTGCTCCTAGTGAGACCTCCTGACTCCAAAAACTGATATATACAATTCAGCAATCATGGTGAAGTTGCAATATCGGATAATCACTTGAAATATATTAGTTATATAATAAATTAATAGATTTACGAAAAAGGGCATACGTGAGAAAGTAGAGATTGTACGTTTAATGGAAATAAAAGTATCAATTTATTTTAAAGAAGGGTAAAGAAGCAAGTTTATTATGCCTTTAGATAACAAAATTTATTAATATTGAATCAGTTTCCATACGCAAATCCAAAATCCCCCTTGATGTGATTGCTTTTCAAGGAATAATGACATCTTAATGTTCGAATTGCAAAAGTAAAATGAAATTATGTCCGGGGATGAAAGGAACACAACAGCTGATTAGGAACTTTTGGGAAACTTTTTATTTTCAATTTACTTCCTACTCATGTACATATCTTGCATCTTTCTATTCTCCATATGGTATAATAGCTTTTTCTACAAATGATAATTGTTGTCTATACATGTATATTATATATTTATGTGTGTGTGTGTGTGGTGTGTGTGTGTGGGTGTGTGTGTGTGTATAGAGGAAAGAATTATTTATAGAACCACAAATATGGCAAGAACTTGCAAGATCCAATAAAAAAATCATTTGTTTAAAAAATTTAAAGTGAAGAGTGTATAAATCTAAAATGTTAATATTCTCTCTTATTAATTAAGTTACATACATTTACTTTCTTTTCCTTGTTACAAGTTTCGTACACATGTAGAATAGAGAATTATAGTGAACCTACATGTGTGTGAATGTTTATAATATAGTGAACCGTCCCCTGTATATATATGAGTGTATATAATTTGACATGTAATTGCACATGATCTTGGAGGATGGTACGTCCTTCTGGGAACTTACACCAGTTTAGATAATGGGTCATGGTGTTTTCAGGGAAGAAAGGAGCTATTGTCTCTACTACCGTAAAAAGTACAAAGAAATGATGTTGGCTATTCTTGAGAAAAAACGTCTACGCCTATCCCCTTTGGATATGAGATTTCATCTCTGTGATCTGCTTGGTTCAGGTCACCTCAAAACCGTCCAAACACCAAGTGGTTTAGTCATTCGAGCCGTGAAGAATAAAATTCGGTAAATAATTACCCTACGCATCCCATACTTCTACATTTGTACACTTTTCCTTTTAAGCAAGTAATTTATTCCGTCACGGTTATATATCTTTCCCCAATTCATGTTGATATTCTGGTCTTTGTCAACGTAAAAGGAATGTTGCACTTTTTGTTGAAACAGCTTAAAAATAAAACTGTTAAGTTATGTTTTTTTCTGGGAAGAAATGAGTACAGTTTTTTCAATAATAAATACAAGTTTGATATTTTCCAGGAAACTAGCATGTCATTTCAATGTATTGACATAAAGTAAATCCTCGTGTGCTTTCAGAGGTGGTAAGATGGGCGGGTTGGGTAACAAGTGAAATTGGGTTCGGGTAGAATCGAGCTCTTTTTTTTAATACGGTGCCTCATTGTGTTTGAATTAACCTGCAAACCCTTTATTGTCCATTTTTACTTTCTTCATAAGCATTTAGTGTGTTAATAAGGATGACAAACAATATTTGGATAGTAATGATTCTTATCCCAAATGGTTAAGATGATGTACTCAAGATAAGTAAATATGAAAAGGTCTTGGGTTCAAGTCTCATTTAGAGCAAAATTGTTAAGGTTGAGCCAGATAATTTTTCTAAGGTTGTATGCGTTAAAACTAGGCTTTTTTGGCGATCTTTACACGTTTTTGCTAAAATTTTGATTTGACCAAGATTGACCCATTTCAATTGTATAAAATTTAAATTTTACCATGCAGGGGTGTTGATGGGCTTGAATTGTAATAATGGAAGCTCTGGAATTAGAGGTGATACCATCCAACATCAAGTGAAAATAGGAGGCTGTTAAAATAGGGTTGTTGTTTAATCATAATGTCTACTTGTATCTATTTTCCATCTCCCAGAATGACAACAGTTTTAAGGAAACAATATTTTTTAACGCCTTAATTTAATCATCCGTACTCCAGTTTAAATCTACTTCATGCTTCAAGTAAAACTTGAATCCAACATCTATTGGGTGAGGGGCTGAAGGGCGTATACTTTTACTAAGCTAGACTAATGGTTGTTAAGTTTATTAATACACATAAATAATTTAGTGTAAAATAGATACAAATCACAACGCATGACTAGGCTTGTGAAGGTCCATTAACGATGAACCGTTGGAGTTTATATCATCAATCGCAACTTGGTGACACCTTAAAGATTTGTTACGACCAAAAATGTTTTATTGTTGCATGATACAAGTTATTAACACATGCTAGCTAAGGTCTATTAAAACTCAGTACCGTCGAACTAGTAGGATTATAGTCAAACATTTGTCATTGACACATGAAAAACTTGTTACGACTTAAAAAATCTTAGTGTAACTAATACAAAAAGTTTAACGCACGATAAAGTCTTAAGCCTATTACACATAATGTTTTTATGTTACCCATCGATGGTCAATTAGTGATGTCCAAAGGATACTTGGACCATTAATATTTTTCTAACTTTTTAATTATCTATCGATGTGAATTTTCTTTCTAGTTATCCTTTAACGATCCACCGATGCTTAAATTTCACCAAACAAAGGGCAGGGGTAACAAACACCGATCTGTTTCCTTGCCTAGCTACTTTAGCGTAGGACAACGATCGATTGTCATTGTTATAAAACAAACTTATTACTGTCCCAACTGATTATCACTCATTTTCAATTAAAACTTAATACCCTCGTCACTAGAGATGCCTAACACACATCGCCATCAAAACATAATCACACCTTCCCCATTTTCATCCTTGAGTACGGACAACTATTACTTCATCTTTATTTGTGGTTGGGTAACGCTTATAAGATGTTTATGTTTCATACATGTTGTGATCGAATATGTGTATGGCATTTGAGTACGGAAAGTGAATGGGTAAATGATATGTAATTATTCGAGGAGTCCTCGAATAATACAATTATTGCCTTCGTCATCTTTTGGTTCTTTGTAATTGACATCATGGCTTACGTTTCTTGAGTCTCAGCTGTTGATTTCTTCTAGAAATCCCTGTGAGTGCTTTCTATTGACTGTGGACTGAGCAATCTCCTTGCTCCTCTTCATAATCTTCTAAATTAATTATGTGTCTTAACTGGAGTGTATCGCCTTCCCCTGCAAAAGGCAAGAGCATGTGCCAGTTTGTTTTTGCAAAACTGTATATAATGTCCTTCCCCAATTAGATTATATTGTTGCCATGGGAGAAGTCAGGAATTTCTGGAGTTTCCTGATGAGTTTTAATAAACTGTTGTAGATCACTGGTAGGTTGTCCTGGTTGTTGATCAAGCCATTTAATACTGCAAAATCAATATTTTTCTTTGTCATGCAGGTTTGTAGGTAATTTGTTGTGGCTTTATGATCAATGAAGATTCTTTTTCTGGCTGGTCTGCAAGTATAGGAATCTGTAAAGGGAAATGATGCAATAATCTTGCACCCGATGGTTGGCAACACAGATCGTGCTGCTATATTCCCTGCTGTTAAGATTATCTTTTCTCCAAACTGATTAAGGAGATCTTCTGTTCTTTTATTAAGCTGACTTCCAAATAATCAATCATACCATGATGGTAAAATGGATATCTGTCGTCAGTTATGTGAGGTGAAAGACTTGTAGTAACAGGAGTCCTGTACCATTATCGTCTTCATCTGTTCTTTCTACTATACTGAATCCTTTATTTTCACTATCCATGTGAAATGCTAGATCCAGTAATGATGTTGGAGATTGTAAAGAATCAAAGGGAATTGCTCACAGACTTTTTGTGAAACAATCCGCTCAAATTCTAGAAATCTGTCTGTAACCGGCTTCAGATTTGATGCCAAGGAGTATCAAGAATCCTTGTTCTGAAGGATTCAAAGTCTTGTGTATCTCTGTATTTTCTTTTTTCTTCTAGAATTTTGTAATAACTGTGTATTTTTTGCTTCGAGTAAAGCAATTTTTTGCTTAAGAATTTCATTCTCTATTTTTTGTGTATAAACTGTGTATCTTTTCCTTTCTTTATAAGCTGTTCTTGTAGATCAGTAATCAATTGCTCTTGAGCTTTGATTAACTGTTCGGATGTGTATTTGCTATTTCAGCAAATGTTTTGACCTCTTCGGTTCAATGTAGAAACCTTTAACCCCAAAATGTTCCTTTGCAGTTTCGATAGCTTGTTGAAAGCTCTCAAAACCTTTATAATTGGGTTAGGGCATTGTATATATTTAGCAACAGTGCCCATTTATTAAAAATTCCGATTTTTATTCCTCGAAAAAAAAAATAATGTAAACTTTGGTTATGTTGTTTTTCGGGGTTGTCATCATGCTTTGCTCAGAAAATACATACTTAGAGCATTTAAAACTTGTATCTTAAAATTTGAAGCTTGTGGCATGGTTTGAATATGCCAGAGATTGTCAAGTAGACACTGTTGTTTCTCAGTTAGTGTTATTCCACTAACAGGTCAAAACTTTTTACTTATATCAATACATTTTGGAGAGAGTATATTCCTCCAAACGTGATATTTAAATTCTGTGTATTCTGTATTGTAGCAAAGTCCTTTGTGTATTATGTGTATTTTTCGATGGACGAGTTTTCATTGGTTATAATATCGTGATATTTCCCCAATACTGTGATCGAAGCTGAAAGTTGTCTATAACTTTGTATTTTTTCAGTTGATTCGTGTATAACTGTCGAGCCTTTGCCCTTTCTGTTTAATAGTACTTCCCATTAATTTTCTGTCTCTGAGTCCGAATTCATTGGAGATTTTTATTCTGTGTAGGCTGTATAAGTATTCTTTTACTTTAGCGTTCTTCTTTCCATCTGCAACAAACCATTTATTATGTTTCTAGATAACATGTCTGCTATCCCATTATTTTTTCCTTTAATATGTTCAAAATAAACATATCCATTTCCTTGTATTATTTTGTAAATTTACCCATCTTGTCCTATTCATCTTTTTACTTTGATCATTTTTATAAATTTAACTATAGCTTCGCAATCCGTTCGGACTGTGAATTCTTTATATAAGAATATCTTAAATTTTTCAAGAGAATGAAGCAATGCTTGTGTGACATCTGTCACCAAAGGTCCGTCATTTAACGTGATCGATTAACCTTCGTTGTCAGTCATTCCTCAATTTTTTAAACCATCTACGTGGATACCATATTTGTTTTACTTAGTTGTCCTTATATGCGTGTTATCGTTGCTTGACTTGTCGTTATTAAGACGTTTCTCTAAGATTTGCCCCGTTAACACTAAACACGTCATTTTTATATTAAAATAATTGTCACAAATAAAAATCATTTTTACTTATAAATAACTTTAATAACATTTTATCATCAATAAAACAAGACTAATTAATAACGTTTTCAAGAAACAAAAATTTGGGAACCTGGGGGCAAAGTGCGGGGACTAAACTTGACAAATGGCAAACTAGGCTGGGTATAAATACCCATTCCAGCCTCTTCTTCATCTTTCCTCCTCATTTCTTCTTCATCTCCACCATTTTTCTCCATTTCTCTCCCGATCTTACACCAAAAATCGACCGTTTGTTGCATTTTCGTCGTCAAATCTTGAGCATCTCGTGAATACTCGTTCCTAGCAGGTAGATAACCTCACTTACCTCTTTTAGCTGATTTAGCTGCTGCGTTTAGGGTTTTCGGGTGCTCGGGTTCATCGAGCACATGAGGCCGTGTGGGCTTGCATGTCGCGTTTTTGAGTGTGCATCTTGTCTAGACAGGTTAGGATATGAGTTCTGGAGGTTCTGGGTGGGTAAAACTCGTGTTCGGGCAGCCGAAGGCGCCCTGCAACTTCCTGCAGTCGCGACCCCGTCGACGCGAATGGGATTGTCACGCTGTAACACCCGTATTTTTATTAGCGAGAAATAAAAGAATAAAGAAAAAAAAAAGAGAAGGAAATGGAAGTCAACCCAAGTTGGAGGACCAAAAGTGCAAAATGATAAAAAAAATCTTATAAGTTGGTAAAAAGGTGGCATGGCCGCCCATTACCATCTGCACAACATTTTCAATCGGGTTTTAGAGAGAGAAAACAGCAGGAGCAGAAGACCATCGGGATTTTTGAAGAAGAATCAGAGAAATTCGAAGCTTTTGGTAAGAATTCTCTAGTTTTTGAAGTTTTAGATAATTCTAGAACCCTATGTGTGCTTATAAGTGTGTCTTGTGTGTTCGGGCGATGTGTGTGTGTGTTTTAGGTGTTAGAACAAGTTGAGAAGGTTCGGGTGCAGGGTGTAAATTCGAAGAAGACAGCTAAGGTGAGTTCTAGACCCCATTTTACTGTTTTTTTTAAAATGTTTTGGGGCTGGAAATGCATGTAAACATGTTTTTATAAAACTTGGGTTTGATACCCGTATGATTAGAATGTGTATGTTTATGTTTATGTTAGTTTATGCCTAGAGTCATATGTTTATGTTTAGAATTAGGCATTATGATGTTTGGGACTTGGTTTATGGATTAGACACATGAACAGGTTGCAATATGTTTGAAAATGGGACTTAGAATAAATCAGCAAAAGTTGGTAAGTCCACTAGTGGTCATACGACCAACAGTGTGGTCGTATGACCAGAATATTTTTCTAAGTGTTGAGCCCAATAGGACTCATACGACCAACAGTGGTCGTATGATTATGTGCAAAATTTCTAAGTCTGAGGCCCACAGGACTCATACGACCAACAGTGGTCGTATGATGATGATGAAAATCCTAAGTGTGGACTCATACGACCAACAGTGGTCGTATGATCCGAATATGTTTCTAAGTCCAGAGTGGTACGACCAGCAGGGGTCATACGACCAGGTCGTATGACCAGTGAATAATTCTAAGTGTTAAGTGAAAAGTCCAGCAGGACTCATACGACTAATAGTGCTCATACGACCAGAGGGTTATACGCCCAACAGGGCTAAAACGACTAGAACACAGAAATTTTCAGGAAATTTCCAGTAAGCCCGAAGTTCGAGTTTTGACCAGGGTTGACTAGGGTTAATAAATAATGATGTCTCATGCATATAATGATGAGTATGATTAACCCTAATTGTTATAATATTATTTTAGTACATTATTGTTATCAATATTATTAAAATATTGTTAAGTAAGGTATGATGAATGTATGATGATGTTTGAATGTAATAATATCCCTTTTCTTAATATTATTAATATTATGATGGGATATTATTAAGAGATGAATAATATTATTAATAATATTATTTGTATTATTATATTATTTGTATTATTATTATTATTATGCTTAGTAATATAATACTGTATGTTCTATGTGGAATGATCATGATCAATAACTATTATCATTAATAAAGTGGAAGATTAATGATAAAGAGGAATGGAACGTGAACGAATGAACGAAAGTCTTGCAAGCAAATGAATGGAGGTGCACACCCCTGGCAGGTGTTAGCTCAACTGTGATGCGGGTTCGCTACCCCGAAGGATGCACACAGGATCAATCCTTGAGATTGATATAGAGGTGAGTGACTTGGTGTCACAACAGACTCCCAGGAATGTAGGTCAATCTTTGTGATTGGCTTAGAGGTGAGTGACTTGGTGTCACAACAGACTCACATATATGGGTCAATCTTTGTGATTGGCTTAGAGGTGAGTGACTTGGTGTCACACAGACTCACAGTATATGGGTCAATCTTTGTGATTGGCTTAGAGGTGAGTGACTTGGTGTCACAACAGACTCACAGTATATGGGTCAATCTTTGTGATTGGCTCAGAGGTGAGCGACTTGGTGTTGCAACAGACTCACAGTTTAATTAAAGAGGAATGTTTAAAAGTACGAATTGAACGATGACGCAGATAATGAAAGTATTACCTATGTGTACGTACGATGTATGATCACTTGTGACAAATGAGGAATGGTTTTTGAACGAAAGTAAATAACTATAAAACTAGAACTCACTCAGCAACGCTGACTTTTATGTATTTTCCAGTTGGCAGGTGACAGGTTGCTGATGATGGCACACAGGGGTGGCTACTTGGCGGGAAGACTGACATCCATTTTTTTGACGATACTGTTGTTCTGTAATTCTTTAATCAAATATTTTGTGACTTAGAAACTAGAATGTATTGCTTAGCAACAGTTTTTATAATGAATGGATGTTTTTGCTAAACTAAATTCCGCTGCTTACTTATAATATGTATATTTTATGCTGTGAATGACCAACTGTGAGGTGCCCGGAGCGGGGCCTTACAAGTTGGTATCAGAGCTAAAGTTTAAGTGAACGGGTAAAATTTCAAAATAAACCTTAACTTAAACTGGGAATGGGACGGAAAGAAGGATGTCAGCCCGAGTAGCCATGTGCCATCAGGTATTGTTTTCTTAAAAGTTAACCAGACTTATGTGCGTGTGCTATATGTGACTTATGTGTTCTTAGTAGATTTAGATACTGATGTAGTCAGGATAGGAAATGCTTGGGGTGTGAAGAGTAAAGTAAGTGGCTAATCACAACTGGCCACTGTAATTAGGGACTTACTATACTTGACATAAACTAAGCTGTTCCCTGAATGACTGTTTTGGTGTTTGAATCTTATAGTGCATAGGAGAATGGCTGGGAAGAAACCTTCTAAGGCTGCTAGAGGTAGAGGTCGTCCGCGTACGACTAGGAACAGCACTAAAGCTCCTAAGACGACTCCTGTGAACCCTGAGGTTCTAACCGGAATGAAGAAACCGAGAATGCGAGCCTGAATGCCTCAGCTAGGGAGGCGATTGCTGATGAGGTACACCAAGTCCTGCAGGCAGTCATGCCATCTGTGGTGACTGATGTTATTCGTGCTGTGAGGAATGAAGAGAGAAAGGAGAAGGAGGACAGGAGAGGGTCAACTGGGAAGGAAAGCAAGGGAGGAGAGAAGGGCCGATCCTGAGGTAGTAGTATCTGATGAAGAGGAAGATGATGTGGTTGGGGTGACGACCAAGGATGCAATTACGGGCATTCCAGAGGTGCAGGCCCCCGACTTTTGATGGAAACGGCAATGCTGCTGCTGCCCATCGTTGGGTAAGGGAAATGGAAGCGGTACTCGAGATCAGTGAGTGCCGGGAAGATCAGAAGGTAAAATTTGCCACCCACTCTTTTACCGACTCAGCACTATGTTGGTGGGACAAATTGTCCAAGCTGAGGGAAGCAGGGCTATAGCAAGATGAAGTGGCCCGAGTTGAAGAAGCTGGTGATTGAGGAATTCTGTCCTCACAGGGAACTGGATAAGATTGAGAGGGAGTTCTGCAACTCGAGGCGGAACCATGACCACCAGCAATACACTGCCAAGTTCAATGAAATGGCAAGGCTGGTGCCAGACAGTGACACCGGTATCTCGCAAGATTAACCGGTAATTCAGGGACTGCCAGCCGATATTCGTAGGCATTTGATTGCTGCACGACCAAGCACTTTTAGGTCGGCAGTAGACTTGGCTGGGAGGCTTACGATGAGAGGAGGTAGCGGATGCGGAGGTGAAGAACTGGTGGTGGTGACCGAAACTGGAATGGGAAACGGTTCGGGCGTGGGGTTTTACTCCGAACAAAAAAAGATGAAGTGGATGACCGAAGGTGGGGGTCATCAAGCTCGAGGCCCAAAAGGTGTGGAAGTGCGGGAAGGAGCATACGGGTGAGTGCAAATCGGGGCTCAACGTGTTTTTCAAGTGCGGGAAGCCGGGCATATGCTGAAGGATTGTAAGGATTGAGGTGTTATAACTGCGGCGAGGCGGGCCATATGAGCAGGGATTGCAGGAAGCCAAGGGCTGAGAGTTCCGGGGAAAGAAGACGCGGAACGAAGGGCAGAGGCGAGGCCAGAGCTTTCACCATGACCAGAGAGGAGGCTAGGACGGACCCCATGTTGTTCAGGTACGTTCCTAGTAAATCAAACTCTTGCTTCTGTGTTATTTGATTCTGGTGCTAGTAGGAGTTTCATTTCTGCTACTTTCTGTGCTAAGTTGCCTGTTGTAGTAAATGCTATTAGTGAGCCTTTTTATGTAGAAACGCTATTGGTAAGTCCAACAGGTTACTGATGTGTAGAGGACTGTACCATAGATTAGAGGCATAGGTTTGCTGCCATGTTACATGTAATGCCTCTAGGAGGATTGAGTAGTGTTAGGGATGGACTGGTTAGCAACCTACGAAGCGAATATCGTGTGCCGAAAGAAGATGATTAGATTGACGGCGACCGACGGGGGTCCGGTGACGATTTATGGCGATCGAGTTACGACGTTCCGAAGGTGATCTCGATGGCGGTGGCGGGAAGTGTATGAGGCGCGGATGCACGCCTACTTATGTTATGTAAAGAACGTAGAGACGCCAACACCACAGCTATGGATGTCCAGTGGTGTGTGACTTTCCAGATGTTTTCCCGAAGACTTATCGGTTTGCCACCTGACCGAGAGATCGAATTCCAGATCGACCTGATACCGGGTGCCCAACCTGTCGCGAAAGCACCGTATCGCTTGGCTCCGACGGAGATGAAGAATTGATGGATCAGTTGCAGGAGCTGCTGGATAAGGGGTTTATTCGACCGAGTATCTCACCTTGGGGTGCTCCGTTTCTGTTCGTAAAGAAGAAGGATGGTAGTGCGGATGTGCATCGACTACCGCAGCTGAATAACTGACGTTGAAGAACAGATACCCCTTACCAAGAATCGATGACTTGTTTGATCACTCCAGGGTGCCAGTTGGTTCTCAAGGATAGATCTTCGATCTGGCTACCATCAATTAAAGGTGAAGGAACAAGATATCCCTAAAACAGCCTTTCGACGCGCTATGGTCATTACGAGTTCCTTGTCATGTCTTTTGGGTTGACCAATGCGCCGGCTGCTTTTATGGATTTGATGAACCGAGTGTGTCAGCCAATGTTGATAAATCAGTATTGTTTCATGATGATATTCTGATTTATTCAAGGAGGAAGAAGAGCATGCCGGCACATTCGGGAAGTGTTGGAGACTTGAGGAGGGAGAATGTATGCTATTTCTCCAAGTGCGCCTTTTGGCTACGCGAGGTGCAATTTCTGGTGTCACGTGGTGAATGCAGAGGAATCATGGTGGACCCAGCAAGGTGGAGGCTGTGATGCAATGGAAATCACCAAAGACGCCATCCGAGATTCGTAGCTTCTTGGGATTGGCGGGCTATTAAGGAGATTTTATTCAAGACTTTCCAAGATAGCCTCACCTTTGACAAAATTGACTCGAAGGATGTAATTCGTGTGGGGTCGAGACAGGAGATGGCTTTGAGGATTAAAGACGAGACTAACACAAGCTCCTGTCTTGACTTTGCCTGAGGGAAATGAAGACTTGGTGGTCTATTCGGATGCATCTATTCTGGGCTAGGTTGCGTGTTGATGCACGTGGAAAGGTAATAGCCTAGCATCCCGACAGCTGAAGACCCACGAAGTCAACTATCCCACACACGATCTAGAATTAGCCGCGGTGGTTTTTGCGTTAAAGATTTGGCGGCACTATCTATACGGGACGAAGTGCACAATCTTCACGACCACAAAAGCTTGAAGTATTTCTTCGAGCAGAAGGATCTAAACATGAGGCAGAGGCGGTGGTTGGAACTGATAAAGATTATGATTGTGAGATCCATTACCACCCGGGCAAAGCCAATGTGGTGGCTGATGCCCTTAGCCGAAAAGAAAAGCCTGAGCCGATCCGGGTGAAGGCTTATCAGTTGATATGACCTCCGATGTGATGACACAGGTTAAGGAGTTTCAAGACGAGGCTTTGAAAGAAGATCGTCTTAACTCCGAAAGGATGAGAGGTCTAGTGACGGAGTTGGGTGAGAACACTCTAGGTGTTAAGACCCGATTTGGGCGAATGTGGTTCCTCGATACGGGGATCTACGTAGTAGATTATGGATAGGCCCATAAGACCGATACTCCATTCACCCGGTGCTACCAAAATGTACCACGATATGAAGAAAGATATTGGTGGCGGTATGAAACGCGACGTAGTGGAGTACGTAAGAAGTGCTTGACTTGCTTACAAGTGAAGGCGGAACACCAGAAGCCCTACGGGAAGATCCAACCGTTGGATATACCCGAGTGGAAGTGGGAACACATCACCATGGACTTCATCACGAAGTACCCGTACCCGAAAGGGTATGATGCATATGGGTGATAGTTGATCGATTGACGAAGTTGCCCACTTCCTACCGATCCGCGAGACGTATTCATCTGAAAGATTGGCGATCTTTCATTAAAGAAATTGTAGCTCGTCATGGGTACCGGTGTCTATTGTGTCTGATCGTGACACCCGGTTTACCTCCAAGTTTTGGAAGAGATTTCATGATGCGATGGGGACGAGACTACACATTAGTACAGCATATCACCCTCAGACAGACGGTCAGTCTGAGAGGACGATCCAAACACTCGAAGACATGCTTCGGGCGTGCGTGATCGATTTGGAGGAAGTTGGGACAACCACTTGCCGTTAGCAGAATTCTCGTACAACAATAGTTATCACGCCAGCATTGGCATGCCACCTTACGAGATGCTATACGGGAGGAGGTGTAGGACGCCCGTATGTTGGGGAGACATTGGGCAGAAAGAACTGGGAGGTTTGAGGTGATTGAAGCAACGACTGAGAAATTAGAAAAGATCAAAGCCTTCATGAAGGCGGCGAAAGATAGGCAAAAGTCGTATGCTGACAAGAGGCGAAGACCGATAGAGTTCAAGGTTGGTGACCGAGTTATGTGAAGGTCTCGCCCTGGAAGGGAATCATTAGATTCAGGAAAGAGGTAAGCTAAGCCCGAGGTAATAGGACCTTTCCGAATTATCGCACGGGTAGGAGAGGTGCCTATCGACTTGAATTGCCAGATGAGTTAAGTGGAATTCATCCCACATTCCATGTATCTCATCTGAGGAAGTGCTTAGCTGATGAAGACATGTTTGTACCACTGGAGGATATTGAAGTAGACGAACGGCTCAACTACGTGGAGCAACCAGTGGCAATCATTGATCGTAAAGAAAGAGGTTGAGAATAAAGTGGTTCCTCTTGTGCGTGTACAGTGGAAGCACAGGAAGGGATCCGAGTCTACGTGGGAGACTGAAGAAGAAATGAGACAACACTACCCACATCTTTTGAGGATAACAGGTTTCGGGGACAAACCTATATAAGGGGGGTGGACTTGTAACACCCGTAATTTTTATTAGAGAAATAAAAGAATAAAGAAAAAAAAAGAGAAGGAAATGGAAGTCAACCCAAGTTGGAGGACCAAAAGTGCAAAATGAAAAAAAAAATCTTATAAGTTGGTAAAAAGGTGGCATGGCCGCCCATTACCATCTGCACAACATTTTCAATCGGTTTTAGAGAGAGAAAACGCAGGAGCAGAAGACCATCGGGATTTTTGAAGAAGAATCAGAGAATTCGAAGCTTTTGGTAAGAATTCTCTAGTTTTTGAAGTTTTAGATAATTCTAGAACCCTATGTGTGCTTATAAGTGTGTCTTGTGTGTTCGGGCGATGTGGTGTGTGTGTTTAGGTGTTAGAACAATTGAGAAGGTTCGGGTGCAGGGTGTAAATTCGAAGAAGACAGCTAAGGTGAGTTCTAGACCCCTTTTACTGTTTTTTAAATGTTTTGGGGCTGGAAATGCATGTAAACAGTGTTTTTATAAATTGGGTTGATACCCGTATGATAGAATGTTGTATGTTTATGTTTATGTTAGTTTATGCCTAGAATCATATGTTTATGTTTAGAATTAGGCATTATGATGTTTGGGACTTGGTTTATGGATTAGACACATGAACAGGTTGCAATATGTTTGAAAATGGGACTTAGAATAAATCAGCAAAAGTTGGTAAGTCCACTAGTGTCATACGACCAACAGTGTGGTCGTATGACCAGAATATTTTTCTAAGTGTTGAGCCCAATAGGACTCATACGACCAACAGTGGTCGTATGATTATGTGCAAAATTTCTAAGTCTGAGGCCCACAGGACTCATACGACCAACAGTGGTCGTATGATGATGATGAAAATCCTAAGTGTGGACTCATACGACCAACAGTGGTCGTATGATCCGAATATGTTTCTAAGTCCAGAGTGGTACGACCAGCAGGGGTCATACGACCAGGTCGTATGACCAGTGAATAATTCTAAGTGTTAAGTGAAAAGTCCAGCAGGACTCATACGCTAATAGTGCTCATACGACCAGAGGGTTATACGCCAACAGGGCTAAAACGCTAGACACAGAAATTTTCAGGAAATTTCCAGTAAGCCCGAAGTTCGAGGTTTGACCAGGGTTGACTAGGGTTAATAAATAATGATGTCTCATGCATATAATGATGAGTATGATTAACCCTAATTGTTACTAATATTATTATTAGTACATTATTGTTACAATATTATTAAAATATTGTTAAGTAAGGTATGATGAATGTATGATGATGTTGAATGTAATAATATCCCTTTTCTTAATATTATTAATATTATGATTGGAGATATTATTAAGAGAATGAATAATATTAATAATATTATTTGTATTATTAATATTATTTGTATTATTATTATTATTATGCTTAGTAATAATAATACTGTATGTTCTATGTGGAATGATCATGATCAAACTATTATCATTAATAAAGTGGAAGATTAATGATAAAGAGGAATGGAACGTGAACGAATGAACGAAAGTCTTGCAAGCAAATGAATGGAGGTGCACACCCCTGACAGGTGTTAGCTCAACTGTGATGCGGGTTCGCTACCCCGAAGGATGCACACAGGATCAATCCTTGAGATTGATATAGAGGTGAGTGACTTGGTGTCACAACAGACTCACAGGAATGTAGGTCAATCTTTGTGATTGGCTTAGAGGTGAGTGACTTGGTGTCACAACAGACTCACAGTATATGGTCAATCTTGTGATTGGCTTAGAGGTGAGTGACTTGGTGTCACAACAGACTCACAGTATATGGGTCAATCTTTGTGATTGGCTTAGAGGTGAGTGACTTGGTGTCACAACAGACTCACAGTATATGGGTCAATCTTTGTGATTGGCTCAGAGGTGAGCGACGCTTGGTGTTGCAACAGACTCACAGTTTAATTAAAGAGGAATGTTTAAAAGTACGAATTGAACGATGACGCAGATAATGAAAGTATTACCTATGTGTACGTACGATGTATGATCACTTGTGACAAATGAGGAATGGTTTTTGAACGAAAAGTAAAGTATTTTAACTATAAAACTAGAACTCACTCAGCAACGCTGACTTTTATGTATTTTCCAGTTGGCAGGTGACAGGTTGCTGATGATGGCACACAGGGGTGGCTACTTGGCGGGAAGACTGACATCCATTTTATTTTGACGATACTGTTGTTCTGTAATTCATTTAATCAAATATTTTGTGACTTAGAAACTAGAATGTATTGCTTAGCAACAGTTTTTATAATGAATGGATGTTTTTGCTAAACATAATTCCGCTGCTTACTTATAATATGTATATTTTATGCTGTGAATGACCAACTGTGAGGTGCCTGGGAGCGGGGCCTTACACACGCGAATGGGGCATGCGACTGGGTGTGTGTGCGACTTGTGTCTGTGCGATTGGGTAAGTTGCGCGGTTGTGTCGCGCGACTGTTGGTGGGTGCGAATGAATGTGTGTCGCGCGACCGAGTGGGGCGACTGGAGTTGTCGCGAGACAGTGACATGCGAATGTGAAATGTGTGCGATTGTGTGTGAATCGCATGATCGGAGGCCTGTCGCGCGAAAGAAGTCCAATCGCGCGAATGAAGCTGATTCGCGCGAAGGGACGTTGAGTCACGTGACTGGCTGTTGGGTCGTGCGACTGGTGATGCATGGTACGACTGAAAGCTTAGTCGCACGAATGAAGGTTCAATCATACGAAAGTAGCTAATTCGTATGACTGAAGGTCCACTTGTGCGATGGAGTGTCAGTCGTGCGTCTGGTCTTGTCGTGTAAATAGAATCATTATGTGGAGTTTTCCTGTGTGTTGTGTGTGATGCGTGTATGTGTGGTTTCCCCTTTTGAGTGTCTGGTATTGACGAGGTAACATCAGAAATAATGTCATTGCTCGAATGTCATAGCAATGACGGCTATCTTTAAATGCTTGGACCTACATAAGGTCTGAGGTATGTGTGTCTGCTTGTGTGTATACTACCCACGACCGAACCGGAACTACCCGAATCTTGAACATCATCTTATGCTTTATGATCATTACTAATGCTTATTAGTAACTGTCAATAGGTGTTTGACGGTTCCTAGCATCTTATCCCAGGAAATCTTACATCGATTGTGCTTATCATCTGTTCTGTGAGTTTCGTGGCCCCTTTTTACTCTTACCAAACCTTTTTAATATTTTTCAACTTGGGGAAAAGAATGCTCACCTACTTTACTTGTTATCGAGCGCCTTCCTTGGTGGAGGTGGCTGCTACTTCTATAAGTATCTTACCTCGTTTGTCATGTTGATTGATGCTAAGGATAGACGGATGTCATGTAACTGGTTTAGGCATCGTTCTAGGTGTATCGCGGATGTGGTGGGAATGCTGCGGGGAACCCTATATATAAGCATCCTTGGTATACCAAGAATGTGCTTAAACTGGACTATGTGATGATCTCGATTGACTGAGGCCTGGATTTGTTAGAACTTGACACTATGCTATGTGACACCTTACATGTTACTTGGTGGCCATACATTACTATGTGCTATTACTTGATGCTATGTGTTGTGTGATTTTACCTGTAAATTGGCTGTGTGGGACTTCTGTGTGGGACTTCTATGTGGGACTTCTGTGTGGACTTCTGTGTGGATCTTTTAGTACAACCATTAATTCCAGAAATGGGACCTAAGGACTGGTTTGGTTGTATCATATACGTATGCGCTATGTGGATCTTGCGACGTCATGTGAAACTCATGGAATGCTTACTACTTGTTGGATGCCTTTGACCTTGGATGCTCTCGGCTGTGTGGTTCTTCTGTGTGGTTCCTCTGTGTGGTTCTTCTATGCCGATCATCCACTACAACCATTAATCCCGGTAATCAGGACCTAAGGATTGGTTTGGTTGTAACCTAAACGTATGCGCTGTGTGGATCTTGCTACGTCACCTTAAACCTATTGTTATATGGAAAACCTTTTTATATATAACCATTAATCCCGTAATGGGCCCTAAGGATTGGTTTGGTTATAAACTATACGTATGCGCTGTGTGGATCTTTCTACGTCATTTATAAACTATTTACGCTTTGGAAATGCCATCTTTACAGCCATCACTTCCCGGGTGGAACTGATGACTAGGTTTGGCTGTAGCTATTTATAAACGGTAAACCGCCTGCACATAAGTGTAGTCGTGGTAACTTTTATTAAACTTACTTACTGTTTTCATCTTAACATCTTTTATTTCTTAAAACCTGCGAAGCTCACCAACAATTATGTTGACCGTTTTTAAGCATTTCTTTTCAGGTGATCAAGGTAATTGAAGTTCTAGGAGTGCTGCCTTTTAGTGGAGACCCTAGGATGCATTTTTGAGACTGAACATACATTTTGTACATTGTTGCAGTCCACTAAACAATTAACATTCCTTTGAACACTTATTCCGGAGTTGTGGGAATTTACATTACAAGTTATCCTTAATGCTTATGTGAACATTATGTTGTGCTTATGGCTATGCTGTCATGATCTTTGACAATACACGACACAAGTCTCCAATTGTGTTCAGGTGTCGTCATGACACGCTTGTCACCATATTATTATTGCTACTCTATTGCATACCATGTGTTATGACGATCCCATCTCGATCGCATTCCCCGTGTTTCCGCTATCAGCGGGGGTGTGACAGCTTGTATTTCGAAATCTATATTTGTCCAATTATTTTTATTTTGAAAATTTCCACTTGCATAAGAACATATTTTTTCTTCATTTTTTGGACTGTATTTATTTGGTTTACATAGAAGGACTGCTCCCCATCCTTCTTTACACCCATCTGTTTCTACTATTATGTAGTCTGTTACTAGTGGTAATTCTAACGGTTTAATTTTTTTAACCATATTTTTATTTCTTTTACTATTTTTATATCTTCACTGTTAAAATACCTTTGTCCGTTTTTTGTTGTCTTACTGTATAATGGTCCTACTAGTTTTGATAGATTGGGAATAAATTTTCTAGCATAATTTACCAATCCCAAAAAAGCTTGTATTTGTTTAAGATTTTCAAATTTTTCAGGAAAATCCAAAATTTTGTAGATATATGTGGCTGTAATTCTATCTTACCATTTCCTAGTTCTAACCCAAGAAAAGAAAATTTTGTTTTGAATAACTCCATTTTCTTTTTAGAAACTACTATACCGTTCCTTTTGATTTCTTTGAATACTTCTTGTAAATGCTGTTCATGTTCCTGCACAGTGTTACTAGCTACCAATATATCGTCAATGTATACTAAACAAAATCATATTTTAAAAATATACTGTCCATAAATCTTTGAAAAATAGAAGGTGCATTTTTTAGGCCGAAACTAAGTACGTTCCATTCGTATTGCCCTTCTGAACACGTAAAAGCTGTCCATGGTTTAAAGCTTTCTTCAAGCTTTAGTTGATTGTATCCTGATTTCAAGTCAAATTTTGAAAATACTTTCTTTTGCTGTATTAAGCTCAATAAGCTGTCTTTATAAGGGATATTATATCCATCGTCTTCTGTGTTATCGTTTAATCTTTTGTAATTATAAACTATCCTAGCTTTTCCTCTTTTTATTTCACTATGATTTCTTACTATAAAAGTTGCTGTTCTATGGGGACTTTCTGATTTTCTAATTAATCCTTGTGATATCATTTCAGGGATTTGTTTTCTAAATTCTCTTTGTCTAATGGGTCTGTATTCTATATTACTTGTTCTTATAGTATATCTGGGTTTTTTAATTTAATTTCAAAATATTGCACTTTTGATTTTGTTATATCTTCTCCTATTAATCCTATTTTTTCAAGGTGTAGATCATAGGATGATTTGTACTTTTAGTTATGTCCTTTCCTTTTTCTAATTCATGGTTTAAAAATTCTGTTAATAATTTCATACTTTCATTTTCTACAATTCTGTTCTAAGTGTTTGTGTTTTTTAAAAGTCTAAATTACCTTGTCCACCACGCTTCTGCGCAATTTCTGATGTATAAGTATATCGTAATGTTGGAATGGTTAAATGTTTTTACTAAAGTGATAAATGTCTTGTTAATGTAAGTGCCCCGTGATTGTTAAATAAGAAATTTAACCCAAGGACAAAGTCTTTTGATTTTATGTATTTAGGGTTAATATTTATTTGTGGTATAGGATATTTTATACTGTAATTTTTAGAAAAGTCTAGAAACTGTATGCAATAGGTCGTAAACATGTGTTACTGATATTAACCTATCTTCTATTGTTCTACTTTCTATTTTATATGGTAATTTTTCATGATATTCCTTTGGTGCTAATTTATACGAGATTACACTTGTAGTAGCCCCTGTATCTACTAATCCTGTTATATCTATAAATTTATTTGATCTAACCATATTCTACATTGTATTTTTATCATGTTCATAGACCTTGTGTTTGTATATATTAGACTCACTATTTCTACTGATATTTTACTAATTTCTTGAGTTGTTTCTTCTTTTATAAATTTTCTAATTTATTTCTAATTCTTTTATTTTTAGTGTATGTAACTCTACTATTATTTCTAATTTTTCTAATTTCTCTGTTGTTATCTTTAAATCTTCTATATTTCTTTCTCTTGTGGATGTACTTATTTCTATATTGTATAATTTTTTAATACAAATGTAACATATTTCTTTAAAACATGTATTACATTGGTATCTTTTTCTATACTAGGGAATAATCCATAATTATAACATTTAATATATTGTTTCCTCTATTATGTATCCATTGATGTTCACATTCTTCCTCTGTATTCATGTATGTATATGTTACTTTGCTATTGGTTTTTCATCTTCACTAAATATACTGTAAATTGACTCATTATCTGAATCATCTGTTTGTATAGCTTCTATTTCATAATCATTTAGCTGTTCTATTAGGTTAGTTCTTTCTGTATTTTATTTTTATTTGGACATTTATTTGCTAAGTGTTTTTCATCGCCGCATATAAAACATCTGCATTTTCTCGTTTGAGGTTTTCTAACATATTTATTTTTATTATAATTAGATTTATAATTTTTATTATATGTTGTACTTTTCCTAATACTTTTCTTTCTATCATAAAAACCATAAGCTTGTGGTGTATATATTGCTGTTTTAAAGAATGCATACGAATTTCTTTTTAATTGTTCTTGTAATGCTACTTCTTTACATTTTTCTTCTAATATCCCAAATGTATATGTTATCCTAGGTCCTATTCCTAAATTTTGTGTATTACCATATGTTTGCTTCCATGATTCATGTATGTTGGAGTTTATATAGTCATATATAGTGTGTCCGTCGCTTGACGAATAGTCTAGGCTTAATGTTATACACCTTGTAAACACATGAAACTGGGTCATTCGCAGGAGCATATGCGAATGAGACTCAGTCGTACGACTGAGCCATGCTAATGGACCAGTCATGCGACTGAGAGATGCGATTGGGGCATTCGTAAGACTGAACCATAAGAATGGTCCAGTCGTACGATTGAACCATATGCATGGTCCAGTCGTACGATTGAACCATACGCATGGTCCAATCGCACGAATGGGCCCAGTCGCATCTAATATGGGCCGAGGCCTATATATACCAGTTTCAATGTGTAGAAACCTAAGGGTTTTGATTGTGTGCCCGGCACCCAGGCGCTGCCGGATGAGAGGGGAGATCATGCTCGATCCCCCCTTGCCAAAGTCTTGATTCTTAAGTTGTAACGAGCTTAAAATCGTTATGTTTTATCAATAAAATCATTCGATTATTGTTCGTGTTATTGTTTGTCTTTTGGTTTTTATCCTTCCATCAAGAACGTGCTCGGATGTCTATCGATCCAGCGACTTCACAATTGGTATCAGAGCCGGTTACTGCTAGAATGATCTAACAATCATTCTAGCAACCGAGCTCTTGATTTCTGGATCAAAGTTCAGATCTTGACGTTAACCCACTTCGTGTTCATCTTGTTTTGCTCAAATCTCATTGCGCGTGATGTTTATTTGTTAAAAGCGGACTCGGAATCTTCTTCAGATCATAAAACGAATTACAATTATTGTGCTGTGTCTCGTCCAAATCATCGGATTAGGGTTTTTTTCAGCCTTGTTGCGGCTGCAGATCTGGTCTTCTGCGTTCAGACCGTTCATGCGATTGGGCCATGCGACTGGGCCTCATTCGCACGACTGAACCACTCGTATGTCCATTCGTACGAATGAACCTTCAGTCGCACGACTGACCCTTTCGTGTACTTCAGTCGCCCGACTGACCCATTCGTGTTATCCATTCATACTACTGAACCATTCGGAGTGTCCATTCGCACGAATCACTCATTCACACGTATGTCTTCATTCGTCTGTTTCAGTCGCACGAATGAGCTGTGTACCAGACCAAAAAAAAAAAAAAGAGTCCGGAACAGCTTCTTGCACGAATTTTTCCCTAAACCATTTTTATCAGTCGGGAAGCCTTCTGAAAAGTTTGGTAAAATAAAATTTTTTTTGGAAAATTCGGGTCATTTTTGGATCATTTCGGGTCAATAGTGAAGATTTTCTTGGAGAGTCTATGCAAGAGTTGAGGATGAGCAAAGCACATTCACCCTGAGTTTCTTATGTCAAACAAGTTCGATGGATACCCCATTATTCGTTGGACTTCCAGAATCGGTGAATGTTGTTAGAACATGAAAGAGAGAAGAGAAGATGTCAGCTGTCGGTGCTGATTTTGTGGGGTAGTCTGGAGCATCTGACTATTTATGGGCCAATCAAGTTATATTTATCCGCACAGAGAGGATTCTCATTCTTAGGGGGATCCATGTATAGAGAAATTGAAGACGCAATCAGAAAGTGATGATGTGAGAAGGTTTCTGATAATGAATCTTCGTGCATGCTGATTTGTTTGATATTGTCAGCTATGGATTGGAACCTTCAACCTTTTGCCCAATACATCGTATGAAGACGACAGGAGAGCATAATGTATATATATTGGGATATGCTGAACGTGAGGGGGAGTTTCTACAGTTGGAAATGTTAAACAGGTTAGACTGTGTGAAGATTGAAGCAATGGAAAACTGGTCATGTCATTATCAGGAAAAATCAGTCATTTGTGGAATCTTACTGCTATGATGGTGTTCCGCATGTGCATCGATTTTCGCGAGTTGAACAAGTTGACTGTGAAGAATTGATGATTTATTTGACCAGTTACAAGGAGCTTCGTATTTCTCCAAGATTGATCTCCGTTCTGGATGTCATCAACTGGGAGTTTTGAGGATGACATACCGAAAACAGCATTCAGGACTCGTTATAGGCATTATGAGTTCTTAGTCATGCCATTCGGACTGACTAATGAACCAGCCGTGTTCATGAACCTGATGAATCGAGTATGCAAACCTTATTTGGATAAGTTTGTGATCGTATTTATAGACGATATACCTATCTACTCTCGATTGAAATAAGACCCGAAGGAACATCTTCGGACCATACTGAGCCTATTGCAAGAAGAGAAGCTTTACGCCAAGTACTCGAAGGGCGAGTTTTGGCTTTGAAAAGTGAGGTTCTGGGTCAGGTGGGGTTAACGAAAGTGGAATTCAGGTAGATTGCAAATTTCGCAAAGTTGCCCAACTGTTAACCTTGATGACTCAGAAAGGCAAGACATTTGATTGGAAGGAAAGCAAATGTGATGGCTGACGCCCTAAGTCGTAAAGGGCGCGTGAAATCACGATCTGCTTGAGCTTTGGATTGACTATTCAGACGAACTTGAAAGCTCAGATCCAACTTGCACAAAGGGAAGCATTGAGAGAAAAAACCTCGCGAGAAAAGAGTTCTAAGGGTTAGACAAACAGTGTTCTGCAAAGTAAACGAAAGCTATTGTGCCTAAATTTATTTTCAGGGATATTGTGGTAACCTGATGGATCGGCAATGTTGGCTAATATGGTTGGTTTCGTTTGATTCTATTGGAAACCAGAGCAAAGATTGACTGAAGATTGTAAGAGGTGTTATCTACTATTCGCAAGCAACGTCCAAGGGGGAATTTGTTGGAGCATATATAGTCATATATAGTGTGTCCGTCGCTTGACGAATAGTCTAGGCTTAATGTTATACACCTTGTAAACACATGAAATGGGTCATTCGCAGGAGCATATGCGAATGAGACTCAGTCGTACGACTGAGCCGTGCTAATGGACCAGTCGTGCGACCGAGAGATGCGATTGGGGCATTCGTAAGACTGAACCATAAGAATGGTCCAGTCGTACGATTGAACCATATGCATGGTCCGTCGTACGATTGAACCATACGCATGGTCCAATCGCACGAATGGGCCCAGTCGCATCTAATATGGGCCGAGGCCTATATGTAAGGCCCCGTTCCCGGGCACCTCACAGTTGGTCGTCATTAACCCATAAAAACATACATTTAATACAACTTAGTAAAAACCATGCAGCGGAAACTTTAAATTTACTATAAATGCTTTTGCAAAGTAATACAACACCCGTTACAAAATATCGTTTGTTTGCATTACAATACAAAAACATTAACAAAAGAATGCCATCCCAAAAGAGCTGAGTAGCCGCCTCGTGCCATCCTCAGCAACACTACCTGCCAACTGGAAAATACATAAAAGTCAGCGTTGCTGAGTGAGTTCTAGTTTTGTAATAAAACATACTTTTACTTATTTTAAAGTATCCTTTCGTGCGTGCGTTCATACATCATACGTACACAGAGATAATATCGTTATATCTTCATCATTCGTTATTCATCGTTATCTTTAACTTCTCGTATGGATTCTGTCAGGCTTTACCCACTTCATAGCACTTGGCTATGATTACTGTGGTCGAATGACAAGAATCCCGTTCATACTTACTTGCACGCATTGAAAGGTGAATTGTACCAATACCATATGCTACACCCCGATCGTTGTTAGCTACCGGGCCGTAGTCAACATATGACGGGAAATCGTATGCCACGGTACTAGAGGTAAGCGGTAGAGGTACCATGACCATGGTCAATCACAAGAAGGACCAATCGCGTTATTCAATGCTTGCAAGACATAATTCGTTCGTTCATTAATGCATGTATTCATCATCATTCTTCTTTTTCGTTCATTCGTTAATACATGCATTCGTCATCATGTTCCTCTTTCATTATCTTTCACTTTACGATACATAATACTTCATTAGTTCATTCTCATTATTCGTAAAGTTTCAGAAAGATAAGCATACACAATTACAAGGAACATACACACTCATCATACATACTCATCATACGTTCGTCATCATACATTCATCATCATACATTCATCATCATACATAGCATCATAACATACTTAACAATATTTTAATAATATTGTTAACAATAATGCATTGATAATAATATCAGTAACAATAAGGGTTAACCATAATCATCATTACATGCATGAAACATCATCATTTGTTAACCCTAGTCAACCCCTGGTCAAAACCTCGAACTTCAGTATTTCAGGAATTTCTGAAAATTCTAAGTGTCCTAGGCGTTTGAGCCCTGTTGGGCGTAAGAGCCCTCTGGCCGTATGAGCACTATTGGCGTAAGAGTACTGCTGGACTTTTCATCTTACACAGATTTATCATCTGGTCATACGACCACACTATTGGTCGTATGAGCACTATTGGTCGTACCATCCCTGGACTTGGGAAATATATTCTGATCATACGACCACTGTTGGTCGTATGAGTCCTGTGGGTCTCTTCATCATACTTAGAAAATTTCATCACATAGTCATACGACCACTGTTGGTCGTATGAGTCCTATTGGGCTCAACACTTAGACAAATTACTTGGTCATACGACCACACTGTTGGTCGTATGAGTCCTGTTAGACTCATTAGCACTTAGAAAAATACATCTCCTGGTCATACGACCACACTGTTGGTCGTATGAGCACTAGTGGACTCATCAACCTGTAAATAATTATTCTAAGTCCCATTTTCAGACATATTTGCAACCTGTTCATGAGTCTAATCCATAATCCAAGTCCCAAACATCATAATGCCTAATTCTAAGCATATACACATGATTCTAGGCATAAATCTAACATAAACATAAGCATACATACATTCATTTCATACGGGTTTCAACCCAACTTTACAAAACATACTTGCATGCATTTTCCAGCCCCAAACATTTAAAAACCAGTAAAACGGGGTCTAGAACTCACCTTAATTTGTCTTCGGGTTTTGGATGCCCTTTCCTTGAACGTCTCAGTCGTTTATACACCTAAAACACACCCAGTGCAACCCGAACACACTAGTTACATTTATAAGCTCATGTATGGTTCTAGAATCGTCCTAACATCATAAATTCGAGATTTCTTACCAAAAACTTCGAATTCCTCAGGTCCTTCTTCAAAAATCCCGATGGTTTCCTGCTCCTGCTGCTTTCCTCTCTAAAAGTCGAATAAATGTTATGCAGAAGGTAATGGGCGGCCATGCCACCTTTTTACCAACTTTATAAGATTTTTTTTTCTATTATTTTACACTTTTGGTCCTTCCACAAAAGCAGGCTTTTTATTTCCTTCTCCTTTCTTTCTATTTCATTCTTTTAATTTCTTTAATAAGAATTACGGGTGTTACAAGTCCACCCCCTTATATAGGTTTCGTCCCGAAACCTGTTATTCCTCAAACAAATGTGGGTAGTGTTGTCTCATTTCTTCTTCAGTCTCCCACGTAGACTCGGATCCCTTCCTGTGCTTCCACTGTACACGCACAAGAGGAACCACTTTATTTCTTAACCTCTTTTCTTTACGATCAATGATTGCCACTGGTTGCTCCACGTAGTTGAGCCTCTCATCCACCTCAATATCCTCCAGTGGTACAACCATGTCATCATCAGCTAAGCACTTCCTCAGATGGGATACATGGAATGTGGGATGAATTCCACTTAACTCATCCGGCAGTTCAAGTCGATAGACCACCTCTCCTACTCGTGCGACAATTCGGAAAGGTCCTATGTACCTCGGGCTTAGCTTACCTCGTTTCCTGAATCTAATGATCCCTTTCCAGGGCGAGACCTTCAACATAACTCGGTCACCAACCTTGAACTCTATCGGTCTCCGCCTCTTGTCAGCATACGACTTTTGCCTATCTTTCGCCGCCTTCATGAAGGCTTTGATCTTTTCTAACTTCTCAGTCGTAGCTTCGACCACCTCAACACCTCCTAACTCTTTCTGCCCAATGTCTCCCCAACATACGGGCGTCCTACACCTCCTCCCGTATAGCATCTCGTAAGGTGGCATGCCAATACTGGCATGATAACTATTGTTGTATGAGAATTCTGCTAACG
Organism: Flaveria linearis; assembly: GCA_024085815.1. NCBI lineage: Eukaryota > Viridiplantae > Streptophyta > Magnoliopsida > Asterales > Asteraceae > Flaveria > Flaveria linearis. Next base: position 11,354,302 of record CM044003.1, read on the forward strand.
GCAAGTGATCATCCCAACTTCCTCCAAAATCAATCACGCATGCCCGAAGCATGTCTTCGAGTGTTTGGATCGTCCTCTCAGACTGACCGTCCGTCTGAGGGTGATATGCTGTACTAATGTGTAGTCTCGTCCCCATCGCATCATGAAATCTCCTCCAAAACTTGGAGGTAAACCGGGTGTCGCGATCAGATACAATAGACACCGGCACACCATGACGAGCTACAATTTCTTTGATGAACAGATCCGCCAATCTTTCGGATGAGTACGTTTCATGGATCGGTAGGAAGTGGGCACTCTTTGTCAAGCGGTCAACTATCACCCATATGGCATCATACCCTTTCGGGGTACGTGGTAGTTTCGTGATGAAGTCCATGGTGATGTGCTCCCACTTCCACTCAGGTATATCCAACGGTTGGATCTTCCCGTAAGGTTTCTGGTGTTCCGCCTTCACTTGTAAACAAGTCAGGCACTTACTCACGTACTCCACTACGTCACGTTTCATACCCGGCCACCAGTAATCCTTCTTCATATCGTGGTACATTTTGGTAGCACCGGGGTGAATGGAGTATCGGGTCTTATGGGCCTCATCCATGATTCTTCCACGTAGATCCCCGTATCGAGGAATCCACATTCGCCCAAATCGGCTCTTAACACCAAGAGTGTTCTCACCCAATTCCGTCACTAGGCCTCTCATCCTTTCGGAGTTAAGACGATCTTCTTTCAAAGCCTCGTCTTGAAACTCCTTAACCTGTGTCATCACATCGGGGTCATGATCAGCTGATAAGCCTTCACCCGAATCGGCTCAGGTCTTTCTTTTCGGCTAAGGGCATCAGCCACCACATTGGCCTTGCCCGGATGGTAATGGATTTCGCAGTCATAATCCTTTATGAGCTCCAACCATCGCCTTTGCCTCATGTTTAAATCCTTCTGCTCGAAGAATACTTCAGGCTTTTGTGGTCTGTGAAGATAGTGCACTTTGTCCCGTATAGATAGTGCCGCCAAATCTTCAACGCAAAAACCACCGCGGCTAATTCTAGATCGTGTGTGGGATAGTTGACTTCGTGGGTCTTCAGCTGTCGAGATGCGTAGGCTATCACCTTTCCACGTTGCATCAACACACAACCTAGCCCAGAATAAGATGCATCTGAATAGACCACTAAGTCTTCACTTCCCTCAGGCAAAGTCAAGACAGGAGCTTGTGTTAGTCTTGCCTTCAACTCCTCAAAAGCCATCTCCTGCTCTCGACCCCACACGAATTTTACGTCCTTACGAGTCAATTTTGTCAAAGGTGAGGCGATCTTTGAAAAGTCTTGAATAAATCTTCTATAATAGCCCGCCAATCCCAAGAAGCTACGAATCTCGGATGGCGTCTTTGGTGATTTCCATTGCATCACAGCCTCAACCTTTGCTGGGTCCACCATTATTCCTTCTGCATTCACTACGTGACCCAGAAATTGCACCTCGCGTAACCAAAAGGCGCACTTGGAGAACTTGGCGTACAATTTCTCCCTTCTCAACGTTTCCAACACTTCCCGAATATGCCCGCATGCTCTTTTTCACTTCTTGAATAAATCAGAATATCATCGATGAATACAATTACTGATTTATCCAACATTGGTCGGCACACTCGGTTCATCAAATCCATAAAAGCAGCCGGCACATTGGTCAACCCAAAAGACATGACAAGAAACTCGTAGTGACCATAGCGCGTACGAAAGGCTGTTTTAGGGATATCCTGTTCCTTCACCTTTAGTTGATGGTAACCCGATCGAAGATCTATACTTGAAAACCAACTGGCACCCTGAAGTTGATCAAACAAGTCATCGATCCTTGGTAAGGGTATCTGTTCTTCACCGTCAGCTTATTCAGCTCGCGGTAGTCGATGCACATCCTCATACTACCATCCTTCTTCTTTACGAACAGAACCGGAGCACCCCAAGGTGAGATACTCGGTCGGATAAACCCCTTATCCAGCAGCTCCTGCAACTGCTCCATCAACTCTTTCATCTCCGTCGGAGCCAAGCGATACGGTGCTTTTGCGACAGGTTGGGCACCCGGTATCAGGTCGATCTGGAATTCGATCTCTCGGTCAGGTGGCAATCCCGATAAGTCTTCAGGAAACACGTCTGGAAAGTCACACACCACTGGCACATCGCATAGCTGTGGTGTTGGCGTCTCTACATTCTTTACATAACATAAGTAGGCGCTACATCCGCGCCTCATACACTTTCCCGCCACCGCCATCGAGATCACCTTCGGAATCGTCGTAACTCGATCGCCATAAATTGTCACCGGACTCCCGTCGGTCGCCGTCAGTCTAATCATCTTCTTTCGGCACACGATATTCGCTTCGTAGGTTGCTAACCAGTCCATCCCTAACACTACATCAAATCCTCCTAGGGGCATCACATGTAACTTGGCAGCAAACCTATGGCCCTATAATTCTATGGCACAGCCTTCTATCACATCCGTAACCCTAGTGGATTTACCAATAGCGGTTTCTACGTCAAAGGATTTGTCAAGGCATTTACTTCTAACAGGCAATTTAGCACAGAAAGTAGTAGAAATGAAACTCTTACTAGCACCAGAGTCAAATAACACAGAAGCAAGAGTTGGTTTACTAGAAACGTACCTGACACCACATCGGGGTCCGTCCTAGCCTCTTCCTGCGTCATAGTGAAAGCCCTGGCACTTGCTCTCGGACCTTCACTTCCTATCTTCTTTACCCCTGAAGTCTCAGCCCTCGGCTTCTTACAGTCCCTGCTCATATGACCACTTTCTCCACAGTTAAAGCACTTGCCCATCCGGCAGTCTTTTGATATGTGCCCTGTCCTCCCGCACTTAAAGCAGAGGTTAGATCCCCACTTGCACTCCCCTGAGTGCTCCTTTCCACACTTACCACACTTCCTCACCCCAGCTCCAGACACGACCACTCGCGGTCATCCACCCTTGCTTTCTTGTTGTTTGTCGAAGTATCACCCCGACCAAATCTCTTCCCCTGCCAGTTCTTCTCTCCACTTCCTTTCTTGCTTCCCTCAGCCTTCACCAAAGCAGCACGTTCATCGAATAACCTTCCCGCCAAATCCACTGCCGACCTGAAAGTGCTTGGTCGGGCAGAAATCAAGTGCCAACGAATTTCAGCCGGCAGTCCTTGAATATACCGGTTGATCTTTCGAGACACCGGCGTCACCTGCTCCGGCACCAACAGCGCCAACTCGTTAAACTTGGTGGTATATTGTTGGTGGGTCATCGTCCCCGCCTCCAACTGCAGGAACTCTCTCTCTATTCTATCCATTTCCCGACGAGGACTGAATTCCTCGATCACCAGCCTTTTCAACTCAGCCCACTTCATCTTCCCTATAGCCCTGCTACCCTCGGCTTGGACTATATTTTTCACCAGCATAAAGCCGACCCTGTAAAAGAGTGGGTAGCAAACTTCACCTTCTTGTCCTCCTGGCAATCACTAATATCGAGGACAGCTTCCATTTCCATCACCCATTGGTGAGCATCAGTAGCAGTACCAGACCCATCAAAAGTTGGGGGTTTGCACCTCATGAATGCCCGTAGTTACAACCCCGGGCGGTCTCCCGTAACTGTTCTTCTTCCTCTTCCTCCTCATCATCAGATAGTACCGTTTCTGCTTTCGCCTGTTGTTGTCTACCTGAGGACCGATTCCTCCCTCGTCTATCGTCTTCACGTACTGCCTTTATCACTTCAGTCACTACAGACGGTAAGATCGTCTGCATGACTTGGTGCACCTCCTCGATCACAGTCTCTTTCACCGAGGCTCTCACATTATCACTCTCATCCACTCCCCCCGAGGGAGTAGTATTAGGTTCTTCGGGAACCTTCTTCTCTTGTCTAGGCCTACCTCTTATGGCTCGTGGTTCCGCACCACTTCCGCCACTGCCTCCACCAATTGGGGCTTTAGATGATCTACCACCGACCATCTTCTATCACACTGAAAGATTTAAAACACCAACGCGGTCATTCAAGGAAATAGCACAGTTTATGTCAAGTATAGTAAGTCCCTAATTACAGTGGCCAGTTGTGATTAGCCACTTACTCTACTCTTCACACCCCGAGCATTACCTGTCCTGACTACATTAGTATCTAAGTCTAACAGTACACATAAACACATAACATGCACACGTAACACTGGTTAACTTTCAAGAAAATACCTGATGGCACGCAGCTACTCAGATGGCATTCTCATTCTCCCTGTCCCATTCTCAGTTTAAGTTTTAGGTTTGTTTTAAAAATTTACCCATTTCACTTAAACTTTGGCTCTGATACCAACTTGTAAGGCCCCGTTCCCGGGCACCTCACAGTTGGTCGTCATTACCCATAAAACATACATTTAATACAACTTAGTAAAAACCATGCAGCGGAAACTTTAAATTTACTATAAATGCTTTTGCAAAGTAATACAACACCCGTTACAAAATATCGTTTGTTGCATTACAATACAAAAACATTAACAAAAGAATGCCATCCCAAAAGAGCTGAGTAGCCGCCTCGTGCCATCCTCAGCAACACTACCTGCCAACTGGAAAATACATAAAAGTCAGCGTTGCTGAGTGAGTTCTAGTTTTGTAATAAACATACTTTTACTTATTTTAAAAGTATCCTTTCGTGCGTGCGTTCATACATCATACGTACACAGAGATAATATCGTTATTATCTTCATCATTCGTTATTCATCGTTATCTTTAACTTCTCGTATGGATTCTGTCAGGCTTTACCCACTTCATAGCACTTGGCTATGATTACTGTGGTCGAATGACAAGAATCCGTTCATACTTACTTGCACGCATTGAAAGGTGAATTGTACCAATACCATATGCTACACCCCGATCGTTGTTAGCTACCGGGCCGTAGTCAACATATGACGGGAAATCGTATGCCACGGTACTAGAGGTAAGCGGTAGAGGTACATGACCATGGTCAATGTAACACCCGTAATTTCTTATTAAAGAAATTAAAAAATGAAATAGAAAGAAAGGGGAAAGAAATAAAAGTCTACCTTGTGGAAGGACTAAAGTGCCAAATATGCAAAGTTTATATTTATTTGGCACAAAAAGGTGGAATGGCCACCCATGTTGTCTGCATTTCACTCATTCGAACTTTTTAGAGAGAGAAAGTAGCAGGAGCAGAAAACCTCGGATTTTTGAAGAAGAACCTGTGAACTTGGAAGCTTTTGGTAAGAATTCTCTAGTTTTTGAAGTTTTAGATAATTCTAGAACCGTGTGGGTGCTTATAAGTGTGTCTTGTGTGTTCGGGTGGTGTGGTGTGTGTGTTCTAGGTGTTAGAACAAGTGAGCAGGTTCGGGTTGAAGGGTGTAAACTCGAAGAAGACGACTAAGGTGAGTTCTAGACCCCGTTTTTACTGTTTTAAATGTTTTGGGGCTGGAAATGCATGTAAAGATGTTTTATAAAAGTTTGGGTCGAAACCCGTATGAATGACTGTATGTATGTTTATGTTTATGTTAAAATTTATGCTTAGAATTTATGTGCATATGCTTAGAAATAGGCATTTTGGATGTTCTGGACTTGAATTATGAATTAGACATATGAGTAGGATGCTAATGTGTCTGAAAATGGGACTTAGAATAAATAAGAAAAGTTGATGTGTCCAGCAGTGCTCAAACGACCAACAGTGATCGTATGATCAGGATTTTCTAAGTGTTGATGAGTCCAATAGGACTCATACGACCAACAGTGGTCGTATGAATATGTTATATTTTCTAAGTATGAGGCCAATAGGGCTCATACGACCAACAGTGGTCGTATGATTATGTGAGAATTTCCAAGTCTGAGGCCCACAGGACTCATACGACCAACAGTGGTCGTATGATGATGATGAAAATTCTAAGTGTGGACTCATACGACCAACAGTGGTCGTATGATCCGAATATGTTCTAAGTCCAGAGTGGTACGACCAGCAGGGGTCATACGACCAGGTCGTATGACCAGTGAATAATTCTAAGTGTTAGGTGGAAAAGTCCAGCAGGACTCATACGGCTAATAGTGCTCATACGACCAGGGGGTTATACGACCAATAGTGCTAAAACGCCTAGACACTTAGAAATTTTCAGGAAATTTCCAGTAAGCTCGAAGTTCGAGGTTTGACCGGGGTTGACTAGGGTTAATAAATGATGATGTCTCATGCATATAATGATGAGAATGATTAACCCTAATCGTTACTAATATTATTATTAGTAGTATATTATGTTAACAATATTATTAAAATATTGTTAAGTAAGGTATGATGCTGTGCATGATGATGTACGTATGAGGATGAATGTATGAGGATGAATGCATGAAGAATACTTATGATGTGTGTATGTTCCTTGTGATTGTGTATGTTTATCTTTCTGAAACTTTACGAATAATGAGAAAATAAATTAATGAAGTATTATGTATCGTAAAGTGAAAGATAATGAAAGAGGAATATGATGACGAATGCATGTATTAACGAATGAACGAAATGAAGAATGATAATGAATACATGCATTAATGAACGAATGAGCTATGTCTTGCAAGCATTGAATAACGCGATTGGTCCTTCTATGTGATTGACCATGGTCATGGTACCTCTACCGCTTACCTTTAGTACCGGGCATACGTTTTGTTGTTCATATGTTGACTTCGGCCCGGTAGCTAATGACGTTACCTCTAGTACCGTGGCACTATGTTTGCTGTCCCTCCATAGACTTCGGCCCAGCACGTGGCATATGTTTGTTGTTCATTTGTTGACCTCGGCCCGTACTGTGGCAATACGTTTTGCTGCCTATGGATTGACTTCGGCCCGGTAGCTAAGACTGTTCGAGGTGTAGCATATGGTATTGGTACAATTAACCTTTCAATGCGTGCAAGTAAGTATTTATGTGTATGGAACCCTACCGCTTACTTCGAGTACCGGGCATACGTTTTGCTGTTCATTTATTGACTTCGGCCCGGTAGCTAATAACGTTTGGGGTATAGCACAAGGTAGTGGTACAAAAGATAGCCAAAGGGCAAGTAAGTATGACGGGATTCGTGTCATTCAACCACAGTAATCATAGCTGAGTGCCATGAAGTGGGTAAAGTCTGACAGAATCCATACGAGAAGTTAAAGATATTGCTGAATAACGAATGATAAAGATATTAATGAATATCATCTATGTGTACGTATGATGTATAAACGTATGAACGAAAGGATACTTTTAAATAAGTAAAAGTATGTTTTTAATATAAAACTAGAACTCACTCAGCAACGCTGACTTCTATGTATTTTCCAGTTGGCAGGTAGGGTTGCTGAGGATGGCGCGAGGCGGCTACTCAGCTCTTTTGGGATGACATTCTTTTGTTAATGATTTTGTATTGTAATGCACACAAACGATATTTACTAATGGGTGATGTATTACTTTGCAAAAGCATTTATAGTAAATTCAAAGTTTCCGCTGCAAGATGTTTATTAAGTTATATTAAATGTATGTTTTATGGGTGATGACGACCAACTGTGAGGTGCCCGGGAACGGGGCCTTACAAGTTGGTATCAGAGCTAAAGTTTAAGTGAATTGGGTAAAATTTTTTTAGAATAAACCTAAGACTTAAACTGAGAATGGGACAGGGGGAATGGGAATGCCATCTGAGTAGCTGCGTGCCATCAGGTATTTTCTTGAAAGTTAACCAGTGTATGTGTGCATGTTATGTGTTTATGTGTACTGTTAGACTTAGATACTAATGTAGTCAGGACAGGTAATGCTCGGGGTGTGAAGAGTAGAGTAAGTGGCTAATCACAACTGGCCACTGTAATTAGGGACTTACTGTACTTAACATAAACTGAGCTATTTCCTTGAATGACCGTGTTGGTGTTTAAATCTTTCAGTGTGATAGAAGATGGTCGGTGGTAGATCATCGAAAGCCCCAATTGGTGGAGGCAGTGGCGGAAGTGGTACGGAACCACGAGTCACAAGAGGTAGGCCTAGAAAAGAGAAGAAGGTTCCCGAAGGACCTAATACTACTCCCTCGGGGGGAGTGGATGAGAGTGATGATTTTAGAGCCTCGGTGAAGGAGGCAGTTGTCGAGGAGGTGCACCAGGTTATGCAGACGATCTTACCGTCTGTAATGACAGAAGTGTTAAAGGCAGTACGAGAGGATGAGAGACGGGGGAGAAACCAGTCCTCCGGTGGACAACAACAGACAGGGCAGAAACGGTATTGTCCGATGATGAGGAGGAAGAACAGGTACGGGAGACAGCCCGGGGCTGTGATTACGGGAAATTCATGAGGTGCAAGCCCCCAACTTTCGATGGGTCTGGTACTGCTACCGATGCTCACCAATGGGTGATGGAAATGGAGGCTGTCCTCGATATCAGTGATTGCCAGGAGGACAAGAAGGTGAAGTTTGCCACCCACTCTTTTACAGGGTCGGCTTTATGCTGGTGGAAAAATATGTCCAGGCCGAGGGTAGCAGGGCTATAGGGAAGATGAAGTGGGCTGAGTTGAAAAGGCTGGTGATCGAGGAATTCAGTCCTCGTCGGGAATGGATAGAATAGAGAGAGAGTTCCTGCAGTTGGAGGCGGGAACGATGACCCACCAACAATATACCACCAAGTTTAACGAGTTGGCGCTGTTGGTGCCAGAGCAGGTGACGCCGGTGTCTCGAAAGATCAACCGGTATATTCAAGGACTGCCGGCTGAAATTCGTTGGCACTTGATTTCTGCCCGACCGAACACTTTCAGGTCGGCAGTGGACTTGGCGGGAAGGTTATTCGATGAACGTGCTGCTTTGGTGAAGGCTGAGGGAAGCAAGAAAGGAAGTGGAGAGAAGAACTGGCAGGGGAAAAGATTTGGTCGGGGTGATACTCCGACAAACAACAAGAAAGCAAGGGTGGATGACCGCCGAGTGGTCGTGTCTGGAGCTGGGTGAAGAAGTGTGGTAAGTGTGGAAAGGAGCACTCAGGGGAGTGCAAATGGGGATACAACATCTGTTTCAAGTGTGGGAGGACTGGGCATATGGCCAAGGATTGTCTGAAGGGCAAGTGTTTTAACTGTGGGGAAATTGGTCATATGAGCAAGGATTGCAAGAAGCCGAGGGCTGAGGGCTCGGGAGAGAAGAAGAAGGGAGGAGAAGCACCGAAGGCAAAGGCTAGGGCGTTCACGATGACACAAGAAGAGGCTAGGACGGACCCCGATGTGGTGTCAGGTACGTTTCTAGTAAACCAAACTCTTGCTTCTGTGTTATTTGACTCTGGTGCTAGTAAGAGTTTCATTTCTGTTACTTTCTGTGCTAAGCTGCCTGTTAGGAGTAAATGCCTTGATAAGTCCTTTGATGTAGAAACCGCTATTGGAAAATCCACTAGGGTTACAGATGTGATAGAGGGCTGTACCATAGAATTAGAGGGCCATAGGTTTGCTGCCATGTTACATGTGATGCCTCTAGGAGGATTTGATGTAGTGTTAGGGATGGACTGGTTAGCAACCTACGAAGCGAATATCGTGTGCCGAAAGAAGATGATTAGACTGACAGCGACCGACGGAAGTCCGGTGACGATTTATGGCGATCGGGTTACGACGATTCCAAAGGTGATCTCGATGGCGGTGGCGGGAAAGTGTATGAGGCGCGGATGCAGCGCCTACTTATGTTATGTAAAGAACGTAGAGACGCCAACACCACAGCTATGCGATGTGCCAGTGGTGTGTGACTTTCCAGATGTGTTTCCCGAAGACTTATCGGGTTTGCCACCTGACCGAGAGATCGAATTCCAGATCGACCTGATACCGGGTGCCCAACCTGTCGCGAAAGCACCGTATCGCTTGGCTCCGACGGAGATGAAAGAATTGATGGATCAGTTGCAGGAGCTGCTGGATAAGGGGTTTATTCGACCGAGTATCTCACCTTGGGGTGCTCCGGTTCTGTTCGTAAAGAAGAAGGATGGTAGTATGCGGATGTGCATCGACTACCGCGAGTTGAATAAGCTGACGGTGAAGAACAGATACCCCTTACCAAGAATCGATGACTTGTTTGATCAACTCCAGGGTGCCAGTTGGTTCTCGAGGATAGATCTTCGATCTGGCTACCATCAATTAAAGGTGAAGGAACAAGATATCCCTAAAACAGCCTTTCGTACGCGCTATGGTCACTACGAGTTTCTTGTTATGTCTTTTGGGTTGACCAATGCGCCGGCTGCTTTTATGGATTTGATGAACCGAGTGTGCCGACCAATGCTGGATAAATCAGTAATTGTATTCATCGATGATATTTTGATTTATTCAAGAAGTGAAAAAGAGCATGCTGGGCATATTCGGGAAGTGTTGGAAACGTTGAGAAGGGAGAAATTGTACGCCAAATTCTCCAAATGCGCCTTTTGGCTACGCGAGGTGCAATTTCTGGGTCACGTAGTGAATGCAGAAGGAATAATGGTGGACCCAGCAAAGGTTGAGGCTGTGATGCAATGGAAACCCCCAAAGACGCCATCCGAGATTCGTAGCTTCTTGGGATTGGCGGGCTATTATAGAAGGTTTATTCAAGACTTTTCAAAGATAGCCTCACCTTTGACAAAATTGACTCGTAAGGATGTGAAATTCGTGTGGGGTCGAGAGCAGGAGATGGCTTTTGAGGAGTTGAAGGCAAAACTAACACAAGCTCCTGTCTTGACTTTGCCTGAGGGAAGTGAAGACTTAGTGGTCTATTCGGATGCGTCTTATTCTGGGCTAGGTTGTGTGTTGATGCAACGTGGAAAGGTGATAGCCTACGCATCTCGACAACTGAAGACCCACGAAGTCAACTATCCCACACACGATCTAGAACTAGCTGCGGTGGTTTTTGCGTTGAAGATTTGGCGGCACTATCTATACGGGACGAAGTGCACAATCTTCACGGACCACAAAAGCTTGAAGTATTTCTTCGAGCAGAAGGATCTAAACATGAGGCAGAGGCGGTGGTTGGAACTGATAAAAGATTATGATTGTGAGATCCATTACCACCCGGGCAAAGCCAATGTGGTGGCTGACGCCCTTAGCCGAAAAGAAAGGCCTGAGCCGATCCGGGTGAAGGCTTATCAGTTGATCATGACCTCCGACGTGATGACACAGGTTAAGGAGTTCCAAGATGAGGCTTTGAAGGAAGATCGTCTTAACTCCGAAAGGATGAGAGGTCTAGTGACGGAGTTGGGTGAGAACACTCTAGGTGTTAAGACCCGATTTGGGCGAATGTGGATTCCTCGATACGGGGATCTACGTAGTAGAATTATGGATGAAGCTCATAGGTCTCGATACTCCATTCATCCCGGCGCCACCAAGATGTACCAAGATATGAAGAAAGATTATTGGTGGCCGGGTATGAAACGCGATGTGGTGGAGTATGTGAGTAAATGCCTCACGTGTTTGCAAGTGAAGGCGGAGCACCAGAAGCCGTATGGAAAGATTCAACCTTTGGACATCCCGGAGTGGAAGTGGGAACACATCACCATGGATTTCATCACAAAGCTGCCACGTACCCCTAAAGGGTATGATACGATCTGGGTGATTGTGGATCGATTGACGAAGAGTGCTCACTTCTTACCGATGCGGGAGACATATTCGTCCGAAAGGTTGGCCGATCTTTTCATTAAAGAGATCGTAACTCGTCATGGTGTACCGGTGTCGATTGTGTCTGATCGCGACACCCGGTTTACATCCAAATTTTGGAAGAAATTCCATGATGCCATGGGGACGAGGTTGCATATTAGCACGGCATATCATCCTCAAACAGACGGTCAGTCTGAGAGGACGATCCAAACACTCGAAGATATGCTTCGGGCGTGCGTGATCGATTTTGGAGGAAGTTGGGATGATCACTTGCCGTTAGCAGAATTCTCGTACAACAATAGTTATCACGCCAGCATTGGCATGCCACCTTACGAGATGCTATACGGTAGGAGATGTAGGACGCCCGTGTGCTGGGGAGACATTGGGCAGAAGGAGTTAGGAGGTGTTGAGGTGATTGAAGCAACGACTGAGAAATTAGAGAAGATCAAAGCCTTCATGAAGGCGGCGAAAGATAGGCAAAAGTCGTATGCTGACAAGAGGCGTAGACCGATAGAGTTCAAGGTTGGTGACCGGGTTATGTTGAAGGTCTCACCTTGGAAAGGAATCATTAGATTCAGGAAACGAGGTAAGCTAAGCCCGAGGTACATAGGACCTTTCCGAATTATCGCACGAGTAGGAGAGGTGGCCTATCGACTTGAACTGCCAGATGAGTTAAGTGGAATTCATCCCACATTCCATGTATCTCATCTGAGGAAGTGCTTAGCTGATGAAGACATGGTTGTACCACTGGAGGATATTGAAGTAGACGAACGGCTCAACTACGTGGAGCAACCAGTGGCAATCATTGATCGTAAGGAGAAGAGGTTAAGGAATAAAGTGGTTCCTCTTGTGCGTGTACAGTGGAAGCACAGGAAGGGATCCGAGTCTACGTGGGAGACTGAAGAGGAGATGAAACAACACTACCCACATCTGTTTGAGGAATAACAGGTTTCGGGGACGAAACCTATATAAGGGGGGTGGACTTGTAACACCCGTAATTTCTTATTAAAGAAATTAAAAGAATGAAATAGAAGAAAGGGGAAAGAAATAAAAGTCTACCTTGTGGAAGGACTAAAAGTGCCAAATATGCAAAGTTTATATTTATTTGGCACAAAAAGGTGGAATGGCCACCCATGTTGTCTGCATTTCACTCATTCGAACTTTTTAGAGAGAGAAAGTAGCAGGAGCAGAAAACCCTCGGATTTTGAAGAAGAACCTGTGAACTTGGAAGCTTTTGGTAAGAATTCTCTAGTTTTTGAAGTTTAGATAATTCTAGAACCGTGTGGGTGCTTATAAGTGTGTCTTGTGTGTTCGGGTGGTGTGGTGTGTGTGTTCTAGGTGTTAGAACAAGTGAGCAGGTTCGGGTTGAAGGGTGTAAACTCGAAGAAGACGACTAAGGTGAGTTCTAGACCCCGTTTTTACTGTTTTTAAATGTTTTGGGGCTGGAAATGCATGTAAAGATGTTTTTATAAAAGTTTGGGTCGAAACCCGTATGAATGACTGTATGTATGTTTATGTTTATGTTAAAATTTATGCTTAGAATTTATGTGCATATGCTTAGAAATAGGCATTTTGGATGTTCTGGACTTGAATTATGAATTAGACATATGAGTAGGATGCTAATGTGTCTGAAAATGGGACTTAGAATAAATAAGAAAAGTTGATGTGTCCAGCAGTGCTCAAACGACCAACAGTGGTCGTATGATCAGGATTTTCTAAGTGTTGATGAGTCCAATAGGACTCATACGACCAACAGTGGTCGTATGAATATGTTATATTTCTAAGTATGAGGCCAATAGGGCTCATACGACCAACAGTGGTCGTATGATTATGTGAGAATTTCCAAGTCTGAGGCCCACAGGACTCATACGACCAACAGTGGTCGTATGATGATGATGAAAATTCTAAGTGTGGACTCATACGACCAACAGTGGTCGTATGATCCGAATATGTTTCTAAGTCCAGAGTGGTACGACCAGCAGGGGTCATACGACCAGGTCGTATGACCAGTGAATAATTCTAAGTGTTAGGTGGAAAAGTCCAGCAGGACTCATACGGCTAATAGTGCTCATACGACCAGGGGTTATACGACCAATAGTGCTAAAACGCCTAGACACTTAGAAATTTTCAGGAAATTTCCAGTAAGCTCGAAGTTCGAGGTTTGACCGGGGTTGACTAGGGTTAATAAATGATGATGTCTCATGCATATAATGATGAGAATGATTAACCCTAATCGTTACTAATATTATTATTAGTAGTATATTATTGTTAACAATATTATTAAAATATTGTTAAGTAAGGTATGATGCTGTGCATGATGATGTACGTATGAGGATGAATGTATGAGGATGAATGCATGAAGAATACTTATGATGTGTGTATGTTCCTTGTGATTGTGTATGTTTATCTTTCTGAAACTTTACGAATAATGAGAAAATAAATTAATGAAGTATTATGTATCGTAAAGTGAAAGATAATGAAAGAGGAATATGATGACGAATGCATGTATTAACGAATGAACGAAATGAAGAATGATAATGAATACATGCATTAATGAACGAATGAGCTATGTCTTGCAAGCATTGAATAACGCGATTGGTCCTTCTATGTGATTGACCATGGTCATGGTACCTCTACCGCTTACCTTTAGTACCGGGCATACGTTTTGTTGTTCATATGTTGACTTCGGCCCGGTAGCTAATGACGTTACCTCTAGTACCGTGGCACTATGTTTTGCTGTCCCTCCATAGACTTCGGCCCAGCACGTGGCATATGTTTGTTGTTCATTTGTTGACCTCGGCCCGTACTGTGGCAATACGTTTTGCTGTCTATGGATTGACTTCGGCCCGGTAGCTAAGACTGTTCGAGGTGTAGCATATGGTATTGGTACAATTAACCTTTCAATGCGTGCAAGTAAGTATTTATGTGTATGGAACCCTACCGCTTACTTCGAGTACCGGGCATACGTTTTGCTGTTCATTTATTGACTTCGGCCCGGTAGCTAATAACGTTTGGGGTATAGCACAAGGTAGTGGTACAAAAGATAGCCAAAGGGCAAGTAAGTATGAACGGGATTCGTGTCATTCAACCACAGTAATCATAGCTGAGTGCCATGAAGTGGGTAAAGTCTGACAGAATCCATACGAGAATTAAAGATATTGCTGAATAACGAATGATAAAGATATTAATGAATATCATCTATGTGTACGTATGATGTATAAACGTATGAACGAAAGGATACTTTTAAATAAGTAAAAGTATGTTTTTAATATAAAACTAGAACTCACTCAGCAACGCTGACTTCTATGTATTTTCCAGTTGGCAGGTAGGGTTGCTGAGGATGGCGCGAGGCGGCTACTCAGCTCTTTTGGGATGACATTCTTTTGTTAATGATTTTGTATTGTAATGCACACAAACGATATTTACTAATGGGTGATGTATTACTTTGCAAAAGCATTTATAGTAAATTCAAAGTTTCCGCTGCAAGATGTTTATTAAGTTATATTAAATGTATGTTTTATGGGTGATGACGACCAACTGTGAGGTGCCCGGGAACGGGGCCTTACAGTCAATCACAAAGAAGGACCAATCGCGTTATTCAATGCTTGCAAGACATAATTCGTTCGTTCATTAATGCATGTATTCATCATCATTCTTCTTTTCGTTCATTCGTTAATACATGCATTCGTCATCATGTTCCTCTTTCATATCTTTCACTTTACGATACATAATACTTCATTAGTTCATTCTCATTATTCGTAAAGTTTCAGAAAGATAAGCATACACAATTACAAGGAACATACACACTCATCATACATACTCATCATACGTTCGTCATCATACATTCATCATCATACATCATCATCATACATAGCATCATAACATACTTAACAATATTTTAGTAATATTGTTAACAATAATGCATTGATAATAATATCAGTAACAATAAAGGTTAACCATAATCATCATTACATGCATGAAACATCATCATTTGTTAACCCTAGTCAACCCCTGGTCAAAACCTCGAACTTCGGTATTTCAGGGAATTTCTGAAAAATTCTAAGTGTCCTAGGCGTTTGAGCCCTGTTGGGCGTAAGAGCCCTCATGCCGTATGAGCACTATTGGGCGTAAGAGTACTGCTGGACTTTTCATCTTACACAGATTTATCATCTGGTCATACGACCACACTATTGGTCGTATGAGCACTATTGGTCGTACCATCCCTGGACTTGGGAAATATATTCTGATCATACGACCACTGTTGGTCGTATGAGTCCTGTGGGTCTCTTCATCATACTTAGAAAATTTCATCACATAGTCATACGACCACTGTTGGTCGTATGAGTCCTATTGGGCTCAACACTTAGACAAATTACTTGGTCATACGACCACACTGTTGGTCGTATGAGTCCTGTTAGACTCATTAGCACTTAGAAAAATACATCTCCTGGTCATACGACCACACTGTTGGTCGTATGAGCACTAGTGGACTCATCAACCTGTAATAATTATTCTAAGTCCCATTTTCAGACATATTTGCAACCTGTTCATGAGTCTAATCCATAATCCAAGTCCCAAACATCATAATGCCTAATTCTAAACATATACACATGATTCTAGGCATAAATCTAACATAAACATAGCATACATACATTCATTTCATACGGGTTTCAACCCAAACTTTACAAAAATACTTGCATGTATTTTCCAGCCCCAAAACATTTAAAAACCAGTAAAACGGGGTCTAGAACTCACCTTAATTTGTCTTCGGGTTTTGGATGCCCTTTCCTTGAACTTCTCAGTCGTTTTATACGCCTAAAACACACCCACAGTGCAACCCGAACACACTAGTTACATTTATAAGCTCATGTATGGTTCTAGAATCGTCCTAACATCATAAATTCGAGATTTCTTACCAAAAACTTCGAATTCCTCAGGTCCTTCTTCAAAATCCCGATGGTTTCCTGCTCCTGCTGCTTTCTCTCTCTAAAAGTCGAATAAAATGTTATGCAGAAGGTAATGGGCGGCCATGCCACCTTTTTACCAACTTTATAAGATTTTTTTTTCTATTATTTTACACTTTTGGTCCTTCCACAAAAGCAGCTTTTTATTTCCTTCTCCTTTCTTTCTATTTCATTCTTTTAATTTCTTTAATAAGAAATTACGGGTGTTACCTATATATACCAGTTTCAATGTGTAGAAACCTAAGGGTTTTTGATAGTCTGCCCGGGGCCTAGGTGCTGCCGAATGAGAGGGGAGATCATGCTCGATCTCCCTTGCCAAAAGTCTTGATTCTTAAGTTGTAACGAGCTTAAAATCGTTATGTTTTATCAATAAAATCATTCGATTATTGTTCGTGTTATTGTTTGTCTTTTGGTTTTATCCTTCCGTCAAGAACGTGCTCGGATGTCTATCGATCCAGTGACTTCATAATGTATACTTTTTCCTAAGTCTCCTGGAAGTTTATAAAGTATTTATCACATAGATCATCATACATTGCTTTACCTGTTTGTGATAATAACCTTGTAAAGTCTAACATAAATTCATTTATGTATTTCTGTAAGGCCCACCTCTCTCAGGGAAGCCTCACAGTTGGTCATTCACAGCAAAACATCGAGTTAAAACGATCATTTACTCATATACGTATAAAATATATATTGCAGCAGAAAAATACTGTCATTTCAATTCATTACAAGTAAAATATAAGCATTGTCTTTAATCCACAAAACTATTTAGGAGTTCTTTGTTTAGCTTTTCTTCATCCGGGATGCCAGTCTTCTAGTGCCAAGAAGCTTCAGTCCCATGCCTCTATTCCATCGCTCTAACAATTACCTGTCAACTGATATGCATACAAAGTCAGCTTCGCTGAGTGAATTCTAGGTTTTCTTTGTAAATAACTTTTGTAAAGGTATTAGCTTTAGCAGTTGAAAATAGTTCTCGTCTATCAAACATCAATACATACAGGCTATCACTTTATCGATACTTTATCATTACTTTTCATTTCTCGTTATTTATTACTCTTTTTTATCCGTCAATTCTTTGTCACAATCGGTGCCTAGGCTTGCCTAGGACTTTACCGACACGCCAATTAAGGGCTTACAGTCGTACTCGATCGGGCCATTATTGTCATGCCAATTTAGGGCTTACAGACCTGCCTGTTCGAGCATTACTTTATCCGGGTGAGGGCACAACAAATGCAACCCTCCTTTAGCCATTGCTTGCAAGTCTTTACTTTATCCCTTGCCTGCAGGACTTTACTTGCAAGACTTTACTTTATCCAGGTACATGTTATGGGCCCAATAACAATTCTTTAAGTTTCACTTATATCTTTAGTTTTCATATACACTTAACACATAATAAGAAGCAAACTCTTAGTCTAAGCATTCACATTTCATCAATCATAAGAGATAAACTAGATAACTGACCCTCCGCGGGACATCGGGGGTTCGGGGGCGGCAGCCCCTGATAGCAGGGTTCTAGGGGCAGCAGCCCCTAGTGGGGTCCAAGGGGCAACGCCCCTGGCTGGGGCCGGGCTGCCAGGTCAGCGCGCCCGAAAATTATTTTGAACAATTTAAATGGCACATTTTACTTTAGGAAATTTTATTTTCTTGATAAAAGGTCTTAAAAACCGTCATCATAAAAGTATGTAATTCAGTATGCATATCACCCCAAAACATTGAAAACGGGTAAAAGAGGGGTCTAGAACTCACCTGAACTCGTCCAAGTAGCTTAAATTCTAAGTCACTTAAGCTATAGCCTGAACACTCTAGCTGCACGAAAGTTAATATGCAAAAACGTCATTTTCTTCATAGTTTCGCCCATAGTTTCGCTACAGCGAAACTGCAGTTTCGCTGCCAGTTTCGCTGGGCAGCACTTCTGCTAGTTTCGCTAGGCAGATTCGCTGCCTTGTGCGCCCAACTTTCGTTGAAATTCTCTAGTCTCGCAAAGCCTATAGGTCAGTCTGGGTCATAGCGAGATTACTGGCGAAACTATAGTTTCGCCCCAGCGAAACTGTAGTTTCGCTGGAATCTCTCCTAGTCTCGCTGAACTAATGTGCAGTTTCGCTGGTTAAATGCTGAAATTCGCTGGATCGGGGCCCAGTTTCGCTGGATGAACAGAAACTCGGATCCAGCCCATTTTTATCCCAAAATCTTAACTTTTTACGTCCAAATCCTTAGTTTATCTTCCATGAAACCAAATCTAAGCTTTTTACACGTTTTTATATGTAAAAATTCGACCTTTATGTGTTTCTTTAAACTTTTCAAAACCCCAAAACCCTAGAATCCGGGTTTGATCTACAGAAGGTCTTAGAGGTCGATTCTTACCTTGTTTTGTTGCTATTTCCTTGGGTTTTGATGCTCCAAACACCCAGCTCTTCAATCCTTCAATCTTCCAAGCTCAAATCTTGAGTTCTTCCCACTTTCTCTCTCTACTTTCTCTCTCTATGAAATTTTGGTGGCTAGGGTTGAAGTGAGGAGATGGATATGATCATGCATGTTTAAGGGCTGATTAGGGCCCTTAAACCCATTAAGTCTAGCCCATTAAGACTAATTTTATCCATAGCCCACTAATTTACCCCTTTATTTCTTAAATTAACCCTTAAAAGCCCATTATTATTAAATGGCTTGTTTCGGGAAATTTCGGGGCGTTACAAGTCTCCCCCTTATTTAGGTTTCGTCCTCAAACCTAACTCGTCACTAAATAGATCGGGGTATTGGCGTCTCATTTCCTCCTCGGATTCCCAGGTGGCATCCGACCCTTTTCGGTGTTTCCATTGCACCTTGACTTGCTTGACTACTTTATTTCTCAATTGTTTCTCCTTCCGATCCAGTATAGCCACTGGTTGTTCTACATAGTTCAGCTTCTTGTCCACCTCGATGTCATCTAGATGTACGACTGCCTCATTTGGTGCTAAACATTTTCTTAAGTGCGACACATGAAAGGTAGGATGAATCCCACTTAATTCTTCTAGAAGGTCTAGCCTGTAAGCTACGTCCCCAACTCGTGCTAGTACCTCGAATGGTCCGATAAACCTGGGACTTAGTTTCCCCCTCTTCCTAAATCGGATGATTCCCTTCCATGGTGACACTTTTAGCATTACCCTGTCACCCACGCTGAACTCTATTGGTATCCTTCTTTTGTCGGCATATGACTTTTGTCTATCCTTGGCAGCCTTCATATACGCCTTGATTTTCTCCAACTTTTCCGTTGTGGCTTCCACAACTTCTAAGCTTCCTAGCTCCTTCTGTCCGACATCACCCCAACAAATAGGAGTTCTGCACCGTCGACCGTACAATAGCTCATATGGGGGCATCTTAATACTGGCGTGGTAGCTGTTGTTATAGGAGAACTCTGCTAGTGGCAGATGATCATCCCAGTTACCGCCAAATTCGATAACGCATGCCCGAAGCATATCCTCCAGTGTCTGGATCGTTCTTTCCGATTGCCCATCGGTCTATGGGTGGTATGTGGTACTAACATGCAACCTCGCACCCATCTCTTCATTTAACTTTTTCTAAAACTTTGAGGTGAACCGCGTATCCCTATCTGAAACAATCGATACGGGCATACCATGTCGTGCCACAATTTCTCGGATAAATAGTTCAGTAAGCTTTTCTGAACTAATTGCTTCCTTGATTGGCAGGAAATGCGCACTTTTAGTCAGTCTATCAACAACCACCCATATCGCGTCACGGCCTTTTGTCGTGCGGGGTAGTTTGGTGATGAAGTCCATGGTAACATGTTCCCACTTCCACTCTGGCACTTCTAATGGCTGAACATAACCATAAGGTCTTTGGTGCTCAGCCTTCACCTGTAGGCACGTGAGACATTTGTTTACATACGCAACCACATCTCTTTTCATCCCAGGCCACCAATAATCTTTCTTCAAATCATGGTACATCTTATTTGCGCCTGGATGTATTGAGTAGTGGGTCTTGTGCGCTTCATCCATAATCTTTTCCCGCAAGTCACCATGCTTCGGAACCCATATCCTGCCATGGAAGGTCTTAACGCCCAAGGTGTTTTCTACCAATTCATCCACTTTTCCCACCATCCTTTCCTTATTGATTTGCTGCTCTTTTAAAACGTCCATTTGAGCTTTGCTTATCATCCTCATAACATCTGGGGTCACTACTAGTTGGCATGCCTTCACCCGGATCGGTTCATATCCTTCCTTTCGGCTCAGGGCATCGGCTACCATGTTCGCCTTACCCGGGGTGATAATGGATTTCACAGTCGTAATCCTTTATCAACTCCAACCACCTCCTCTGTCTCATATTTAGGTCCTTCTGCTCAAAGAAATATTTCAGACTTTTGTGGTCGGTAAATATGGCGCACTTAGTTCCATACAAATAGTGTCTCTAGATCTTTAATGCGAACACTACTGCGGCAAGTTCAAATCGTGAACCGGATAGTTAACCTCTGTGTCCTTTAACTGTCTGGATGCGTAAGCTATAACCTTCCCTCTTTGCATCAACACACAGCCTAACCCGCAGTAAGAAGCATCGGAGTATACCGTTAGGTCTTCATGTCCCTCCGATAGGGTTAGTATAGGAGCTTTGGTTAATCTATCCTTCAATTCCTGGAACGCATCTTCCTGTTCCTTTCCCCAGTCGAACACCACGTTCTTCCTCGTTAACCTTGTTAATGGGGAAGCTATCTTCGAGAAATCTTTGATGAACCTTCTATAATAACCAGCCAATCCCAAGAAACTACGGATTTCGGATGGCGTCCTCAGGGAATTCCATTGCGTAACTGCTTCAACTTTCGCTGGATCAACCATTACTCCCTCGGAATTTATAACGTGCCCTAAAAACTGTACCTCCCGTAGCCAGAAGGCACATTTAGAGAACTTCGCATACAGTTTCTCCCTTCGTAAAGTCTCTAACACCTCCTTAATGTGACAAGCGTGGTCTCCTTCATTCTTTGAGTATATCAAAATATCGTCAATGAAGACTATCACTGATCGGTCCAACATCGGGCGACACACACGATTCATTAAGTCCATGAATGCCGCAGGAGCATTGGTTAGCCCGAAAGACATAACCAGGAACTCATAGTGGCCATAGCGTGTTCGGAAGGCCGTCTTTGGGATATCTTGCTCCCTTACCTTCAGTTGATGATATCCGGATCGGAGATCTATTCGGGAGAACCAACTTGCCCCTTGCAACTGATCAAACAATCATCTATCCGGGGTAGAGGGTACCGATTCTTCACGGTCAGCTTATTCAACTCCCTGTAATCTATACACATCCTCATGCTGCCATCCTTCTTCTTCACAAACAGCACGGGAGCGCCCCATGGAGAAATGCTGGGCCTAATGAATCCCTTGTCAAGGAGTTCCTGCAGTTGTGACATGAGCTCCTTCATCTCGGACGGAGCTAGGCGGTAGGGTGCTTTGGCAATGGGTTGGGCTCCTGACAGTAAGTCAATCTGAAACTCTATCTCCCTGTCCGGTGGTACTCCGGGCAGATCCTCTGGGAATACGTCAGGAAAGTCCCGCACCACTGGTACATCGGACAAATCCTTCACTTTATCTTTAGCATCCTTGACGTACGCTAGATAAGCTCCGCACCCTCGCCTCATACGTTTCTCCTCCTTGATCATGGAAATGATCCTTGGAACCTTACAATCGTTATCACCGTAGATCGTAACCGGACTACCATCTGGAGCCATTAACCGGATCATCTTCTGTTGACATACTATGTTAGCATCGTGGGCAGCTAGCCAATCCATCCCTAGTACGACATCGAAACCTCCTAGGGGCATAACAAACAATCGTGCGGGAAAGTAAAGGCCTCCTAATTTAATATGGCAATCCTTTATCATCCTGACTATTCTAATGGACTTACCATTGGCTGTTTCTACTTCGAAGGCATCATCTATTTCCTTAGTTTGGACATCTAGTGTAGCACAGAAGGATACAGATATGAAACTCTTACTGGCACCACTATCAAATAATATGGAGGCGCAAACATCATTGACAAGGAGCGTACCTGACACTACGTCCGGGTCCTTCCTTGCTTCCTTCTTGTTCATGGTGAAAGCCCTTGCCTTGACCTTGGGCTTTCCATCATCCCCCTTGTCATCACCCCTGCTCGTGCCTGAGCTTCCCGGCTTGGCTTTCTTGCAATCCCTGCTGTAGTGCCCCGACTCATGGCAGTTAAAGCACTCGTTTACTTCCAGGCACTCCCTAGCCATGTACCCGTTTTCCCACACCGGTAGCTCCCATGGCTACCCAATCGGCACTCTTCGGGATGCCTCCTCCCACACTTCCCACAGTTCTTAACTTCCTCGACCCCCTTCACAACCATCTGTTTTGCATCCACCCTTGCTTTCTTGTTCCCGGTTAGTGGCCACTACTTCCATATCTCTTCCCATTTTTATTCCAAGCCTTCTTCGTCTCACCCACTATCACCGGCCTGCGATGATCGTACAACCTTCCACTGAGGTCCACCGCTGATCTAAAAGTACCAGGTCGGGCCGTGACCATGTCCCTACGAATGTCCAGAGGCAACCCTTGTATGTACCTCTTGATTCTCTTGGATTCAGGAGTCACCAAGTCAGGCACCAGACGTGCCATTTCATTGAATTTTGTAGTGTACTCCTGGTGAGTCATATTTCCAGCCTCCAAACTCACGAACTCTTGCTCAATCTAGTCAAGCTCTCTTTCCGGGCAGTACTCCTCTATCACCAACCTCTTCATCTCCGGCCACTTCATCCTCTCAATGGCCTCCTCTCCGTAAGACTCAACAATGTTATCCCACCAACACAATGCTGGATCCAAAAGGGAATGGGAAGCAAACTTCACCTTTTGGTTTTCATGGCACTCACTGATCTTCAGTACGACCTCCATTTCCCTGATCCAATGCTAAGCAGTGGCAGCGTTACCAGTACCATCAAACGTTGGGGGCTTACACCTCTGAAAATCCCCGTAGCTGCACCCCTTCGCCCTCTCTTCCACTTCAGGGCCATCATGGTTACCCAGACGATCTCCCTCGTCGCTCAATTCCTCAGTCTTGACTGCCCCTTTCTTATCAACTTTTTCTGAAGCCGTACTCTTCTTACTGTCGCCCTTAACCTGCTCCACAAATTCCGCAAGCAGAGCGGGCATCACTCCAGACAGGACCTGATGCACCTCTTGGGCAATAGCTTCCTTTACTGTCTCTTTCAATTTGGCCTGATCAGGGGTAGACCCCTCGGCTCCCGTTTCTAACTCAACCTCCTCCTCCTTAATCGGTTCCTCAACCGGCTTTCTGGTTGACCTTTTTGTTGGCTTCACAGTTGCACTTGCAGTTTCCTTTGCCTTAGTCGGGGGCCTTCCCCTAGTGCTTCTACGGGTGACCATGGTTGGAACTTCTTTCTTAGGTGCCATTCGTTCTACTTCCTATAAGATTCAGAATGTTAATATGGTCTTTCAAGACAAGTTCAGTTCACGACAAGTTTTGTAAATTTTTAATAACAGTGGCCAGTTGTGATTAACTACTTACAGAACTCCTTGTGCCATAAACTTTCCTATTCTGAACCACACTAACACTAGAACCTACTATACTTATTCTATGCACGTATAAGTCACATAAATTCAGATAGGTGTCACATATAACTTTATCATACTCTATCTCGGCTCTTACTTAAATAAGAAGGCACTATCCCTCGGAATAATACCTACAACATACTTTGTTACCTCTTGGCATGGAGCTTCTTGGACTGGCATCCTTGACACTTGGTCCCATTATCTGTTTAAGTTTAGGTTTACAAAAACAGTTTTCCCAAATCTCTTAAACATTGGCTCTGATACCAACCTGTAAGGCCCACCTCTCTCAGGGAAGCCTCATAGTTGGTCATTCACAGCAAAACATCGAGTTAAAACGATCATTTACTCATATACGTATAAAATATATATTGCAGCGGAAAAATACTGTCATTTCAATTCATTACAAGTAAATATAAGCATTGTCTTTAATCCACAAAACTATTTAGGAGTTCTTTGTTTAGCTTTTCTTCATCTGAGATGCCAGTCTTCTAGTGCCAAGAAGCTTCAGTCCCATGCCTCTATTCCATCGCTCTAACTCTTACCTGTCAACTGATATGCATACAAAAGTCAGTTTCGCTGAGTGAATTCTAGGTTTTCTTTGTAAATAACTTTTTGTAAAGGTATTAGCTTTAGCAGTTGAAAATAGTTCTCGTCTATCAAACATCAATACATACAGGCTATCACTTTATCGATACTTTATCATTACTTTTCATTTCTCGTTATTTATTACTCTTCTTTATCCGTCAATTCTCTGTCACAATCGGTGCCTAGGCTCGCCTAGGACTTTACCGACACGCCAATTAAGGGCTTATAGTCGTACTCGATCGGGCCATTATTGTCATGCCAATTCAGGGCTTACAGACCTGCCTGTTCGAGCATTACTTTATCCGGGTGAGGGCACAACAAATGCAACCCTCCTTTAGCCATTGCTTGCAAGTCTTTACTTTATCTCTTGCCTGTAGGACTTTACTTGCAAGACTTTACTTTATCCAGGTACACGTTATGGGCCCAATAACAATTCTTTAAGTTTCACTTATATCTTTAGTTTTCATATACACTTAACACATAATAAGAAGCAAACTCTTAGTCTAAGCATTCACATTTAATCAATCATAAGAGATAAACTAGATAACTGACCCTTCGCGGGACAGCGGGGGTTCGGGGGCGGCAGCCCCTGATAGCGGGGTTCTAGGGGCAGCAGCCCCTAGTGGGGTCCAAGGGCAACGCCCCTGGCTGGGGCAGGGCTGCCAGGTCAGCGCGCCCGAAAATTATTTTGAACAATTTAAATGGCATATTTTACTTTAGGAAATTTTATTTTCTTGATAAAAGGTCTTAAAAACCGTCATCATAAAAGTATGTAATTCAGTATGCATATCACCCTAAAACATTGAAAACGGGTAAAGGAGGGGTCTAGAACTCACCTGAACTCGTCCAAGTAGCTTAAATTCTAAGTCACTTAAGCTATAGCCTGAACACTCTAGCTGCACGAAAGTTAATATGCAAAAACGTCATTTTCTTCATAGTTTTGCCCATAGTTTCGCTACAGCGAAACTGCAGTTCCGCTGCCAGTTTCGCTGGGCAGCACTTCTGCTAGTTTCGCTAGGCAGATTCGCTGCCTTGTACGCCCAACTTTCGTTGGAATTCTCTAGTCTCACAAAGCCTATAGGTCAGTCTGGGTCTTAGCGAGATTACTGGCGAAACTATAGTTTCGCCCCAGCGAAACTGTAGTTTCGCTGGAATCTCTCCTAGTCTCGCTGAACTAATGTGCAGTTTCGCTGGTTAAATGCTCAAATTCGCTGGATCGGGGCCCAGTTTCGCTGGATGAACAGAAACTCGGATCCAGCCCATTTTTATCCCAAAATCTTAACTTTTTACGTCCAAATCCTTAGTTTACCTTCCATGAAACCAAATCTAAGCTTTTTACACGTTTTTATACGTAAAAATTCGACCTTTATGTGTTTCTTTAAACTTTTCAAAACCCCAAAACCCTAGAATCCGGGTTTGATCTACAGAAGGTCTTAGAGGTCGATTCTTACCTTGTTTTATTGCTATTTCCTTGGGTTTTGATGCTCCAAACACCCAGCTCTTCAATCCTTCAATCTTCCAAGCTCAAATCTTGAGTTCTTCCCACTTTCTCTCTCTACTTTCTCTCTCTATGAAATTTTGGTGGCTAGGGTTGAAGTGAGGAGATGGATCTGATCATGCATGTTTAAGGGCTGATTAGGGCCCTTAAACCCATCAAGTCTAGCCCATTAAGACTAATTTTATCCATAGCCCACTAATTTACCCCTTTATTTCTTAAATTAACCCTTAAAAGCCCATTATTATTAAATGGCTTGTTTCGAGAAATTTCGTGGCGTTACAATTTCATATCTGCTATACTTAACTGTTCTAAATTTCTAATAGTTGTATCCTGTATAAGAGTATTATTTTGACTGGGTCGACTCTTAGAACAAGAGTTCGTATTTGTAATGTGAAATTGTAAGGGTTATCTCCTAGAGTTTTTAGGGCATTTACTGCTGATGAATCTTGAGCTTTTTTACTTTGCCAAATTCCTAATGCTATAGGGCCTAATGTAGTTTCTAAGTATGAAAACATATCCATACTATCTTTTCTATTAGTTTCCCACATTCTTACTACTATTTGTTCCCATATGAGTATTTCATCTCCCCATAATTGTGGTTTTTGCTATTCTAATAATAACATATTTCCACTGTATAGTTGACCTATTGGTAATCTTTTACCTGTTCCTTTATACATAGACTGTTGTTGATAGTTAACGGAAGGATTTGTCCAAGGTTCTCTTCCATATGTTTCATTTGTTTCACTTGTTTCTCCATATACAAAATTTCGTGGTCGTTTTTTAGTTTCCTCTTCATCTGCCATAAATATATTTTCTTTCTTATAAAATTTTGATATCATTGTTTTTCCTTGTATGATACTTTCTACTAGCGGTAAATTATAGTATTCTTGTAGAGTTTTATAACTTTCTTCGTAAGTCATTCCTAATTCTATCATACAATCTATTATCATATCGTCTACTTCTTCTTGTATATTTAATTCTGTAAATTTTTTATCTATTATTTGTTCTATTGTTTTAGTAACATTTTCGCTTTTAAAACCTGTATTTATTTCATCTTCTTCTTCTATAAAGGTATAATCCATATGTTCTTGTTCAAATTTTAACCATTCTGTATTTATTTCATCTATATCCTCTGTTTCTGTATCGTATATTGGTTCATCTTGTATAATATTCATATAACTAAATTATTTATTATCTTCTTCATTTTCCTTATATTGTCTGTTTCCTTAAAGTCTACAAATCTTATACTTTGTTGACCATCTGATTTTTCATATATGACACTTTTCTTAGGTACTAATACTGTATCGTCATTTTCCTGTAGAGTATCTAAATTCCATTCTAATCCAGCTAACTGTTCTGGATCTATCTTAATTGGATCTATCATTTTTATTGACTTTGAAGCCATTGTTTGTACTATACCTTCTATATTTACTTTATATTTCATACCAGAACTGTTGCTAGCTTTACCTAGTACTCCTACACTTATTACTAGATTGTTACCTTCGTAGTTTTCATAGCCTTTTGTTTGTAGTGCTATTTTTATTTTATTTAAATCTTTAACATCTTTAAGTATTCCTGGTGTACAATAGAATAATGCTGTGTTTTGACTTAAATCTACTTCCATACCTGAGATAATTGCTTTTTTCATTTCGTTTTTCCAGCTTTTGTCTAATATTAAGGCTAATAGCTTTGTTCCTAAGTCTTTTCTTCCTAAAGCTTTAACTCCTATTATTATTAAACCTGTATGTACAAAATGTTTACCAGATTGTTTAATTTTTTGTATTGTTTCTGGTGATAATAAATCTATTTCTACTGTCCTATCTACTACTCGTAGACTTTCTTCTCTACTACTTCGTATTAATGTTGTGTTAATATTGAATCTTTCTGTTTGATATAATGTTCGTGGATTTAAAATATCTAGTTGATGCTAATTGTATAAATCTATATTTCTGTCTACATTAATTTCATCTTCTATTTGTAACAACTGTCTATTACTATTTGAACCTGATCCTCGTCTAATTATCCTGTTTAAAAAACTATCAGATGTTATAATATCATTTATATTACTAGTAGAATTTCTAGCTTCCTGTATAGTTCTACTACATCCTAGAAAGTTTCTTTCACTCATTTTCTTATTCGCCAATGTTTATATGGTATGAGTTTATTAGTAGTTTTTGTATTAGCGTTTATATCGTTTATGTTTAATTTTTTAACTGCTTGTGTTATTTTATTTATTTCGTCACTAAATATATTACTTGATTCCTGTTTATCGAAAGTATTGTACTTTTTTAGTAATTTTTCGTTTTGCTCTTTAATATAATCTAGATTAGTATTGTATTTCTTAACTTCTTCAATAAGTTTTTCTACTAATTGCCTATTATTGTGTAACTCTGTTTGCAGGTTTTCACCTAAATTTATTACTAAATCTGTTAAGGCGTTCAAATGTGGATTTTCAGTATGTAAACTATGTTTACAAGTTTCTCTAATACAACAATTTAAACTATAATTTTCTGTATTAATTGATCTAAAGGCAGGCTTATCAATGAATTCTAGATTTAGCAATTCAAGTTTTTTGCTTGAAAAGTTATAATTGTTCTCAATATTTGAATAAAATCAAACTCCTTAGTTTTTACCCTTCTTAAGCTTCCCCTTAAAAGATTTTCTCATATCCTTAAAGATTTTTTTTATAAATATTTACAAAATATGACATATAATATCAAACCGTTTTAACCCTTTTGATAATTTAATAATCGGAGCTTAGTTTTCCCATAATCTTCACCTAAGAGAGTTCTCCAAAACAAAAAAGGCATAACACGCCATAAATATGGAGCTTGTCTTAGTCTTTTAGATTTTAAGAAAGCCTTGCTCTGATACCAATGCATCAGAGGGGGTAAGAAGGTTCGGTGTCAACAATAGAGAATATAATCAACAATATAAACGCCAACATATAAATTGAAAACATCTATATAAACACATAAAGTAAGATTTAAAGTAACATAATACTTACAATATGATATAGCAGATGTCTAGTAGTTATGCACAGCGGAGCGGATGATAGAGTGTATGCACAGCGGATGAGCGGATGACTATTTTTTGGGTTTTTTTGCGTTTTTTTTACTAAGGATACAATATGGAGTATAGGGTATGAAGCTTTGTAAGGGGTTAGACTAAGGAGTCTGAGAAGGGATTTAGTGTGCCATAAGAGAGATTGAGAACTGAAGGTTTTTATTGAATTCTCGGTGTGTTTTTACAAATGAATCCGAACGCCTTATATAGGCGGAGTCCTCGAATAATACAATTATTTAATGAAAAGAAATAATGAAAAGGAAAAGAAAAAGAAACGATATTGACATTGTAGTAGCCCCTGTATCCGAACGCCCCTATACTTCATATTGTATCCTTTGGTGCTAAGTTATACGAGATTACACTTGTAGTAGCCCCTGTATCTACTAATCCTGTTATATCTATAAATTTATTTTGATCTAACCATATTCTACATTGTATTTTTATCATGTTCATAGAACCTTGTGTTTGTATATATGTAGACTCACTATTTTCTACTGACATTTTACTAATTTTTTGAGTTATTTTTTCTTTTATTAAATTTTCTAATTTATTTTTTAATTCTTTTATTTTTAGTGTATGTAACTCTACTATTATTTCTAATTTTTCTAATTTCTCTGTTGTTATCTTTAAATCTTCTATATTTCTTTCTCTTGTGGATGTACTTATTTCTATATTGTATAATTTTTTAATACAAATGTAACATATTTCTTTAAAACATGTATTACATTGGTATCTTTTTTCTATACTAGGGAATAATCCACAATTATAACATTTTATATAATTGTTTCCTCTATTATGTATCCATTGATGTTCACATTCTTCCTCTGTATTCATGTATGTATATGTTACTTTTGCTATTGGTTTTTCATCTTCACTAAATATACTGTAAATTGACTCATTATCTGAATCATCTGTTTGTATAGCTTCTATTTCATAATTATTTAGCTGTTCTATTAGGTTAGTTCTTTCTGTATTTTTATTTTTATTTGGACATTTATTTGCTAAGTGTTTTTCATCGCCGCATATAAAACATCTGCATTTTCTCGTTTGAGGTTTTCTAACATATTTATTTTTATTATAATTAGATTTATAATTTTTGTTATATGTTGTACTTTTCCTAATACTTTTCTTTCTATCATAAAAACCATAAGCTTGTGGTGTATATATTGCTGTTTTACAGAATGCATACGAATTTCTTTTTAATTGTTCTTGTAATGCTACTTCTTTACATTTTTCTTCTAATATCCCAAATGTATATGTTATCCTAGGTCCTATTCCTAAATTTTTTGTATTACCATATGTTTGCTTCCATGATTTATGTATACTTTTTCCTAAGTCTCCTGGAAGTTTTATAAAGTATTTATCATATAGATCATCATCCATTGCTTTACCTGTTTGTGATAATAACCTTGTAAAGTCTAACATAAATTCATTTATGTATTTCATATCTGCTATACTTAACTGTTCTAAATTTCTAATAGCTGTATCCTGTATAAGAGTATTATTTTTGGCTGGGTCGACTCCTAGAATAAGAGTTCGTATTTGTGATGTGAAATTGTAAGGGTTATCTCCTAGAGTTTTTAGGGCATTTACTGCTGATGAATCTTGAGCTTTTTACTTTGCCAAATTCCTAACGCTATAGGGCCTAATGTAGTTTCTAAGTATGAAAACATATCCATACTATCTTTTTTATTAGTTTCCCACATTCTTACTACTATTTGTTCCCATGTGAGTATTTCATCTCCCCATAATTGTGGTTTTTGCTGTTCTAATAATAACATATTTCCACTGTATAGTTGACCTATTGGTAATCTTTTACCTGTTCCTTTATACATAGACTGTTGTTGATAGTTAACGGAAGGATTTGTCCAAGGTTCTCTTCCATATGTTTCATTTGTTTCACTTGTTTCTCCATATACAAAATTCCGTGGTCGTTTTTTAGTTTCCTCTTCATCTGCCATAAATATATTTTCTTTCTTATAAAATTCTGATATCATTGTTTTTCCTTGTATGATACTTTCTACTAGCGGTAAATTATAGTATTCCTGTAGAGTTTTATAACTTTCTTCGTAAGACATTCCTAATTCTATCATACAATCTATTATCATATCGTCTACTTCTTCTTGTATATTTAATTCTGTAAATTTTTTTATCTATTATTTGTTCTATTGTTTTAGTAACATTTTCGCTTTTAAAACCTGTATTTATTTCATCTTCTTCTTCTATAAAGGTATAATCCATATGTTCTTGTTCAAATTTTAACCATTCTGTATTTATTTCATCTATATCCTCTGTTTCTGTATCGTATATTGGTTCATCTTCTATAATATTCATATAACTAAATTCTTTATTATCTTCTTCATTTTCCTTTATATTGTCTTTTTCCTTAAAGTCTACAAATCTTATACTTTGTTGACCATCTGATTTTTCATATATGACACTTTTCTTAGGTACTAATACTGTATCGTCATTTTCCTGTAGAGTATCTAAATTTCATTCTAATCCAGCTAACTGTTCTGGATCTATCTTAATTGGATCTATCATTTTTATTGACTTTGAAGCCATTGTTTGTACTATACCTTCTATATTTACTTTATATTTCATACCAGAACTGTTGCTAGCTTTACCTAGTACTCCTACACTTATTACTAGATTGTTACCTTCGTAGTTTTCATAGCCTTTTGTTTGTAGTGCTATTTTTATTTTATTTAAATCTTTAACATCTTTAAGTATTCCTGGTGTACAATAGAATAATGCTGTGTTTTGACTTAAATCTACTTCCATACCTGAGATAATTGCTTTTTTCATTTCGTTTTTCCAACTTTTGTCTAATATTAAGGCTAATAGCTTTGTTCCTAAGTCTTTTCTTCCTAAAGCTTTAACTCCTATTATTATTAAACCTGTATGTACAAAATGTTTACCAGATTGTTTAATTTTTTGTATTGTTTCTGGTGATAATAAATCTATTTCTACTACACTGAATCCTTTATTTTCACTATCCATGTGAAATGCTAGATCCAGTAATTGATGTTGGAGATTGTAAAGAATCAAAGGGAATTGCTCACAGACTTTTTGTGAAACAATCCGCTCAAATTCTGGAAATCTGTCTGTAACCGGCTTCAGGTTTTGATGCCAAGGAGTATCAAGAATCCTTGTTCTGAAGGATTCAAAGTCCTGTGTATCTCTGTATTTTCTTTTTTCTTCTCGAATTTTTGTAATAACTGTGTATATTTTGCTTCGAGTAAAGCAATTTTTTGCTTAATTCTCTATTTTTGTGTGTATAAACTATGTATCTTTTCCTTTCTTTATAAGCTGTTCTTGTAGATCAGTAATCAATTGCTCTTGAGCTTTGATTAACTGTCACACCCCCCGCTGATAGCGGAAACACGGGGAATGCGAGCTAGACGGGATCGTCATAACACATGGTATATGATAGAGTAGCAATAGAAATATGATGACAAGCGTGTCATGACGACACCCGAACACAAATGGAGACTTGTGTCGTGTAAAATCAATGTTCACAACAGCATAGTCATAAGCACATCATAGATGATCATATAAACATTAAGGATAACTTGTAATGTAAATTCCCACAACTTGGGAACAAGTGTTCAAAAGAATGTTAATTGTTTAGTGGACTGCAACAATGTACAAAATGTATGTTCAGTCTCAAAAATGCATCCTAGGGTCTCCACTAAAAGGCAGCACTCCTAGAACTTCAATTACCTTGATCACCTGAAAAGAAATGCTCAAAAACGGTCAACATAATTGTTGGTGAGCTTCGCAGGTTTTAAGTCATAAGAGATGTTAGAATGAAGACAGTGAGTAAGTTTAATAAAAGTTACAGCGACTACACTTATGTATAGCCGGTTTTACTGGTTAAAAATAGCTACAGCCAAACCTAATGTTCGGTTCCTCACGGGAATTGATGGCTGTAAAGAAAGTATTCTCAAAGCATAAATAGTTTAATAAACCGTAGCAAGATCCACACAGCGCATACGTATAGTGTATAACCAAACCAGTCCTTAGGTCCCATAACCGGGATTGATGGTTATATATAAAAAGATTTTCCATAGCATAATAAGTTTAACTTGACGTAGCAAGATCCACACAGCGCATACGTGTCAAGTTAAACATGACGTAGCAAGATCCACACAGCGCATACGTATAGGTTACAACCAAACCAATCTTTAGGTCCCAATTACCGGGATTAATGGTTGTAATGGATGATCGGCTTAGAAGAACCACACAGAAGAACCACACAGCCGAGAGCATCCAAGGTCAATGGCATCCACAAGTAGCATAAATCAACATGTAACATCAAATAGTAGTGTATGGTAGTGTAAAACCCCTAAGTAATATACATAGGGTAACATAGCACATAGTTCAAGTTCATATAGCAGCAAACAGTCAGGATCATCATGTAACCCGGTTTGAGCAAATTCTTAGTATACCGGGATGCTTATGTACAGGGTCCTCCGCAGCATTCCCACCACATCCACGATATACATAGAATGATACCTAAACCAGTTACATGACATCCATTTATCCTTAGTATCAATCAACAAGTTTAGCAAGGTAAGTTACTCATATAAGTAGCAGCCAACTTCCATTAAGGAAGGTGCCTGTAATTAAGTAAATAAGTGAGCATTCTTTTTCCCCAAGTAGAAAATGTTTAAAAAGGTTTTATAAGCGTAAAAAGGGGCCACGAAACTCACAGAACAGATGATAAGCACAATCGATGTAAGATTTCCTGGGATAAGATGCTAGGAACCGTCAAACACCTATTGACAGTTACTGATAAGCATTAATAATGATCATAAAGCATAAGATGATGTTTAAGATTCGGGTAGTTCCGGTTCGGTCGTGGGTAGTACACTCACAAGCAGGCATACACATATCAGACTAGGTTATTTTAAATGACCTCGTTAACACAAGACACTCAATGGGGAAATCACACATACACGCATCATCAATCACACAACAGGACCTGACGCACGACTGACACTCCATTCGTGCGAGTGGACTTTCAGTCGTACGAATTAGATACTTTCGTACGATTGAACCTTCATTCGTGCGACTAAGCCTTCAGTCGTACCATGCAATACCAGCCGCACGACCCAACAGCCAACCGCGCGACTCAACGTCCCTTCGCGCGAATCAGCTTTATTCGCGCGAGTGGACCTTCTTTCGCGTGACAGGCATCTGATCGTGCGACTCACACACGATCGCACACACATACAGTCGCATGGCCCAGTCACGCGACAACCCCTGTCGCGTGACAACTCCAGTCGCGTGAAAACCCTTTCATTCGCACCCACCGATAGCCGCGCGACACAACCGCGCGACTTACCCAATCGTACAGACTCAAGTCGCACACACACACCCAGTCGCACGCCCCATTCGCGCGATAATCCCATTCGCGCCGACGGGGGTCGCGACTGCAGGAAGTTGCAGTGTAACGCCCCGAAATATCCCGAAACGAGCCATTTAATAATAATGGGCTTTTAAGAGTTAATTTAAGAAATAAAGGGGTAAATTAGTGGGCTATGGATCAAATTAGCCTTAATGGGCTAGGCTTAATGGGTTTAAGGGCCCTAATCAGCCCTTAAACATGCATGAACAGCCTCATCTTCATCACATTACAACCCTAGCCACCAAATTCGTAGAGAGAGAAAGTAGAGAGAGAAAGTGAAGAAAATCAAGATTTGGAGTTTGAAGGTTTGAAGGATTGAAGTTCTGGTGGATTGGAGCATCAAAACACAAGGAAAGAACAACAAAACAAGGTAAGAATCGACCTCTAAGGCCCTCTGTAGATCAAACCCGGATTCTAGGGTTTTGGGGTTTTGAAAAGTTTAAAGAAACACATAAAGGTCGAATTTTTACGTATGAAAACGTGTAAAAAGCTTAGATTTGGTTTCATGGAAGGTAAACTAAGGATTTGGACGTAAAAAGTTAAGATTTTGGGTTAAAAACGGGCTGGATCTGAGTTCCAGTTCATCCAGCGAAACTGGGCCCCGATCCAGCGAATTTAAGCCTTTAACCAGCGAAACTGCGTACTCATTTAGCGAGACTAGGAGAAATTCCAGCGAAACTACAGGGGCGAAACTGTAGTTTCACCGGTAACCTCGCTAAGACCCAGACAAACCTATAGACCTTGCGAGACTAGGGAATTCCAACGAAAGTTGGGCGCTCAAGGCAGCGAATCTGTCTAGCGAAACTAGCAGAAGTGCTGCCCAGCGAAACTGCAGGCGAAACTGCAGTTTCGCTGTAGCGAAACTATGGGCGAAATTTTGAGGAAAATGACGTTTTTGCATGTTAACTTTCGTGCAGCTAGAGCGTTCAGGCTATAGCCTAAGTGACTTAGAATTTAAGCTACTTGGGCGAGTTCAGGTGAGTTCTAGACCCCTCTTTTACCCGTTTTCAATGTTTTGGGGTGATATGCATACTAAATTACATACTTTTATGATGACGGTTTTTAAGACCTTTTATTAAGAAAATGAAATTTCCTAAAGTAAAATATGCCATTTAAATAGTCCAAAATAATTTTCGGGCGTTGCCCCTTGGACCCCACTAGGGGCTGCCGCCCCTAGAACCCCGCTATCAGGGCTGCCGCCCCCGAACCCCCGCTGTCCCGCGGAGGGTCAGTTATGTGGTTTATCTCTCATGATTGATTGAAAAGTGAATGCTTAGACTAAGAGTTTACTTCTTATTATGTATTGAGTTGTGTTATATTATGTATAACTTAAACATGACAGTGGAACATAAAGAAAGGTTATGAGGCCCATAACATGTACCTTGATAAAGTGATAAAGTAAAGCCTTGCAAGCAATTGATAAAGGAGGGTTGCATTCGTTGTACCCTCACCAGTGATAAAGTGATAAAGTATGCTCGAACAGGCAGGTCAGTAAGTCCTAAATGGGCATGACAATAATGGCCTGATCGGGTACGACAGTAAGTCCTTAATTGGCATGTCGGTAAAGTCCTAGGCGAGCCTAGGCACCGATAGAGACAGAGAATTGACGGATAAAGAAGAGTAATAAAAAAAAAAAAACGAAACAATAAATGATAAAGAAATGATAAAGTGATAGCCTGTGTGTATTTATATTTTGATAGACAATGATTATTTTCAACTGATAAAGCTAATGTCTGCTCTGATAGTTATTTAGCAAAGTAAACCTAGAATTCACTCAGCGAAGCTGACTTTTGTATGCATATTAGTTGACAGGTAAGAGTTAGTGTTGATGGGATGTGAGCATGGAATGGAAGCTTCTTGGCACTCAAAGACTGGCATCCCCGATAAAGAAAGGCTTAAAAGGACTTTAAATAGTTTTGATGTTTAAAGACAATGTTTATAATTTAATTTAACTACGTTGTAATGGGTTGAATTACAGTATATTTTTCCGCTGCAATATATCTTTACATATATACGAGTAAATGATTGCTTTAAATCTATGTTTGCTGTGAATGACCAACTGTGAGGCTTCCCTGAGAAAGGTGGGCCTTACAAGTTGGTATCAGAGCCAATGTTTAAGGGATTTAGGAAAACCATTTTATAAACCTAAACTTAAACAGATAATGGGACCAAGTGTCAAGGATGCCAGTCCAAGAAGCTCCATACCAAGAGGTAACAAGTATGTTGTAGGTATTATTCCGAGGGGTAGTGCCTTCTTATTTAAGTAAGAGTCGAGGTAGAGTATGATAATGTTATCTGTGATGCCTATCTGAATTTATGTGACTTATACGTGCATAGACTAGGTATAGTAGGTTCTGGTGTTGGTGTGGTTCAGGATAGGAAAGTTTATGGCACGGGAAGTTCTGTAAGTAGTTAATCACAACTGGCCACTGCTATTAAAAATTTACAAAACTTGTCGTGAACTGAACTTGCCTTGAAAGACCATATTAACATTCTGAATCTTATAGGAAGTAGAACGAATGGCACCTAAGAAAGAAGTTCCAACCATGGTCACCCGGAGGAGCACCAGGGGAAGGCCCCCGACTAAGGCAAAAGAAACTGCAAGTGCAACTGGGAAGCCAACAACAAGGTCGACCAAGAAGCCGGTTGACAAACCAGTTAAGGAGGAGGTTGAGTTGGAAATGGAAACCGAGGGACCTACCCCTGATCAGGTCAAACTGAAAGAGACAGTAAAGGAAGCTATTGCCCAAGAGGTGCATCAGGTCCTGTCTGGAGTGATGCCCGCTCTGCTTGCGGAATTTGTGGAGCAGGTTAAGGGCGACAGTAAGAAGAGTACGGCTTCAGAAAAAGTTGATAAGAAAGGGGCAGTCAAGACTGAGGAGTTGAGCGACGAGGGAGATCGTCTGGGTAACCATGATGGCCCTGAAGTGGAAGAGAGGGCGAAGGGGTGCAGCTACGGGGATTTTCAGAGGTGTAAGCCCCCAACGTTTGATGGTACTGGTAACGCTGCCACTGCTCAGCGTTGGATTAGGGAAATGGAGGCCGTACTGAAGATCAGTGAGTGCCGTGAAAACCAAAAGGTGAAGTTTGCTTCCCATTCCCTTTTGGATCCAGCCCTGTGTTGGTGGGATAACATTGCTGAGTCTTACGGAGAGGAGGCCATTGAGGGGATGAAATGGCCGGAGATGAAGAGGTTGGTGATAGAGGAGTACTGCCCGGAAAGAGAGCTTGACAAGGTCGAGCAAGAGTTTGTGAGTTTGGAGGCTGGAAATATGACTCACCAGGAGTACACTACAAAATTCAATGAAATGGCACGTCTAGTGCCTGATTTGGTAACTCCTGAAGCCAAAAGGATCAAGAGGTACATACAAGGGTTGCCTCTGGACGTACGTAGGGATATGGTCACTGCTCGACCTAGCACTTTCAGGTCAGCAGTGGACCTCAGTGGGAGGTTGTACGATCATCGCAGGCCGGTGGCAGTGGGTGAGACGAGGAAAGTTTGGAACAATAATGGGAAGAGGTATGGAAGTGGTAACTACCAACCGGGAAACAAGAAACGAGAGTGGATGCAAAACAAGCGATAGTGAAGGGGGTAGAAGAAATTAAGGAATGTGGGAAGTGCGGGAGGAGGCATCCTGGAGAATGCCGGATGGGTAGCCCTGGGTGCTACCGGTGTGGGAAGACTGGTCACTTGGCGAGAGAGTGCCCGAAAGTGGACAAATGCTTCAACTGCCACGAGTCGGGGCACCGCAGCAATGATTGCAAGAAAGCTAAGGCGGGAGGCTCGGGAACAAGCGGGGAGGATGACAAAGGGGATGATGGAAAGCCCAAGGTCAAGGCAAGGGCTTTCACCATGAACAAGAAGGAAGCAAGGAAGGACCCGGACGTGGTGTCAGGTACGTTCCTTGTCAATGATGTTTGCGCCTCCATATTATTTGATAGTGGTGCCAGTAAGAGTTTTGTATCTGTATCCTTCTGTGCTACACTAGATGCTCAAACTAAGAAAATAGATGATGCCTTCGAAGTAGAAACGGCCGATGGTAAGTCCATTAGAATAGCCCGAGTGATAGATGATTGCCACATTAAACTAGGAGGTCATTACTTTCCCGCACAATTGTTTGCCATGCCCTTAGGAGGTTTTGACGTCGTACTAGGGATGGATTGGTTGGCTGCCCACGATGCTAACATAGTATGCCAGCAAAAGATGATCCGATTAACGGCTCCAGATGGTAGTCCGATTACGATCTACGGTGATAATGATTGCAAGGTTCCAAGGATCATTTCCATGATCAAGGCGGAGAAATGTATGAGGCGAGGGTGCGGAGCTTATCTAGCGTATGTCAAGGATGTTAAAGATAAAGCGAAAGAGTTGTCCGATGTACCAGTGGTGCGGGACTTTCCTGACGTATTCCCGGAGGATCTGCCCGGAATACCACCGGATAGAGAGATAGAGTTCCAGATTGACTTGCTGTCAGGAGCCCAACCCATTGCCAAAGCACCCTACCGCCTAGCTCCCTCCGAGATGAAGGAACTCATGTCACAACTGCAAGAACTCCTTGACAAAGGGTTCATTAGGCCCAGCATTTCTCCATGGGGTGCTCCCGTGCTGTTTGTGAAGAAGAAGGATGGCAGCATGAGGATGTGTATAGATTACAGGGAGTTGAATAAGCTGACCGTGAAGAATCGATACCCTCTACCTCGGATAGATGATCTGTTTGATCAGTTGCAAGGGGCAAGTTGGTTCTCCCGGATAGATCTCCGATCCGGATATCACCAACTGAAGGTAAGGGAGCAAGATGTCCCAAAGACAGCCTTCCGAACACGCTATGGCCACTACGAGTTTCTGGTTATGTCTTTCGGGCTAAACAATGCTCCTGCGGCATTCATGGACTTGATGAATCGCGTGTGCCGCCCGATGCTGGACAGATCGGTGATAGTATTCATTGACGATATCCTGATATACTCAAAGAACGAAGGAGATCATGCTTGTCATATCAAGGAGGTGTTAGAAACTTTACGAAGGGAGAAACTGTATGCGAAGTTCTCTAAATGTGCCTTCTGGCTACGGGAGGTACAGTTTTTAGGGCACGTTATAAATTCCGAGGGAGTAATGGTTGACCCAGCGAAAGTTGAAGCAGTTACGCAATGGAATTCCCCGAGGACGCCATCCGAAATCCTTAGTTTCTTGGGATTGGCTGGTTATTATAGAAGGTTCATCAAAGATTTCTCGAAGATAGCTTCCCCATTAACAAGGTTAACGAGGAAGAACGTGGTGTTCGACTGGGGAAAGGAACAGGAAGATGCGTTCCAGGAATTGAAGGATAGATTAACCAAAGCTCCTATACTAACCCTACCGGAGGGAGATGAAGACCTAACGGTATACTCCGATGCTTCTTACTGTGGGCTAGGCTGTGTGTTGATGCAAAGAGGAAAGGTTATAGCTTACGCATCCAGACAGCTAAAGGACACGGAGGTTAATTACCCGGTTCACGATTTGGAACTTGCCGCAGTAGTGTTCGCACTGAAGATCTGGAGACACTATTTGTATGGAACTAAGTGCGCCATATTTACCGACCACAAAAGTCTGAAATATTTCTTTGAGCAGAAGGACCTAAATATGAGACAAAGGAGGTGGTTGGAGTTGATAAAGGATTACGATTGTGAAATCCATTATCACCCGGGTAAGGCGAACGTGGTAGCCGATGCCCTGAGCCGAAAGGAAGGATACGAACCGATCCGGGTGAAGGCGTGCCAACTAGTAGTGACCCCAGATGTTATGAGGATGATAAGCAAAGCTCAAATAGATGCTTTAAAAGAGCAGCAAATCAATAAGGAAAGGATGGTGGGAAAGGTGGATGAATTGGTAGAGAACACCTTGGGTGTTAAGACCTTCCATGGCAGGATATGGGTTCCGAAGCATGGTGACTTGCGGGAAAAGATTATGGATGAAGCGCACAAGACCCGCTACTCGATACATCCAGGCGCAAATAAGATGTACCACGATTTGAAGAAAGATTTTTGGTGGCCTGGGATGAAGAGAGATGTGGTTGCGTATGTAAATAAATGTCTCACGTGCCTACAGGTGAAGGCTGAGCACCAAAGACCTTATGGTTATGTTCAGCCATTAGAAGTACCAGAATGGAAGTGGGAACATATTACCATGGACTTTATCACTAAATTACCACGCACGACAAAAGGCCACGGCGCGATATGGGTGATCGTTGATAGACTGACTAAAAGTGCGCATTTCCTGCCAATCAAGGAAGCAATTAGTTCGGAGAAGCTTGCTGAACTATTTATCCGAGAAATTGTGGCGCGACATGGTATGCCCGTATCGATTGTTTCAGATAGAGATACGCGGTTCACCTCGAAGTTCTGGAAAAGGTTCAATGAAGAAATGGGCGCGAGATTGCATGTTAGTACCGCATACCACCCACAGACCGATGGGCAATCGGAAAGAACGATCCAGACACTGGAGGATATGCTTCGGGCATGCGTTATTGAATTTGGTGGTAATTGGGATGATCATTTGCCACTAGCAGAGTTCTCCTATAACAACAGCTACCACGCCAGTATTAAGATGCCCCCATATGAGTTATTGTACGGTCGACGGTGCAGAACTCCTATTTGTTGGGGTGATGTCGGACAGAAGGAGTTAGGAAGCTTAGAAGTCGTGGAAGCCACAACGGAAAAGTTGGAGAAAATCAAGGCGTATATGAAGGCTGCAAAGGATAGACAAAAGTCATACGCCGACAGAAGAAGGAGACCTATCGAATTTAGTGTGGGTGACAGGGTAATGTTAAAAGTGTCGCCATGGAAGGGGATTATCCGATTTAGGAAGAGGGGGAAACTGAGTCCCAGGTTCATCGGACCATTCGAGGTACTAGCACGAGTTGGGGATGTAGCTTACAGGCTAGACCTTCCAGACGAGTTAAGTGGGATTCACCCTACCTTTCATGTGTCACACTTAAGAAAATGTTTAGCACCGAATGAGGCAGTCGTACCTCTAGATGACATCGAGGTGGATGAGAAGCTGAACTATGTAGAACAACCGGTGGCTATACTGGACCGGAAGGAGAAACAATTGAGAAATAAAGTAGTCAAACAAGTCAAGGTGCAATGGAAACACCGAAGGGGGTCAGATGCCACCTGGGAATCCGAGGAGGAAATGAGGCGCCAATACCCCGATCTGTTTAATGACGAGTCAGGTTTCGAGGACGAAACCTAAATAAGGGGGGGAGACTTGTAACGCCCCGAAATATCCCGAAACGAGCCATTTAATAATAATGGGCTTTTAAGGGTTAATTTAAGAAATAAAGGGGTAAATTAGTGGGCTATGGATCAAATTAGCCTTAATGGGCTAGGCTTAATGGGTTTAAGGGCCCTAATCAGCCCTTAAACATGCATGAACAGCCTCATCTTCATCACATTACAACCCTAGCCACCAAATTCGTAGAGAGAGAAAGTAGAGAGAGAAAGTGAAGAAAATCAAGATTTGGAGTTTGAAGGTTTGAAGGATTGAAGTTCTGGTGGATTGGAGCATCAAAACACAAGGAAAGAGCAACAAAACAAGGTAAGAATCGACCTCTAAGGCCCTCTGTAGATCAAACCCGGATTCTAGGGTTTTGGGGTTTTGAAAAGTTTAAAGAAACACAT
The DNA here is from genome assembly GCA_024085815.1 of Flaveria linearis. Taxonomy (NCBI): domain Eukaryota; kingdom Viridiplantae; phylum Streptophyta; class Magnoliopsida; order Asterales; family Asteraceae; genus Flaveria; species Flaveria linearis. Next base: position 11,396,612 of record CM044003.1, read on the forward strand.
AAAGGTCGAATTTTTACGTATGAAAACGTGTAAAAAGCTTAGATTTGGTTTCATGGAAGGTAAACTAAGGATTTGGACGTAAAAAGTTAAGATTTTGGGTTAAAAACGGGCTGGATCTGAGTTCCAGTTCATCCAGCGAAACTGGGCCCCGATCCAGCGAATTTAAGCCTTTAACCAGCGAAACTGCGTACTCATTTAGCGAGACTAGGAGAAATTCCAGCGAAACTACAGTTTCGCTGGGGCGAAACTATAGTTTCACCGGTAACCTCGCTAAGACCCAGACAGACCTATAGACCTTGCGAGACTAGGGAATTCCAACGAAAGTTGGGCGCTCAAGGCAGCGAATCTGTCTAGCGAAACTAGCAGAAGTGCTGCCCAGCGAAACTGCAGGCGAAACTGCAGTTTCGCTGTAGCGAAACTATGGGCGAAATTTTGAGGAAAATGACGTTTTTGCATGTTAACTTTCGTGCAGCTAGAGCGTTCAGGCTATAGCCTAAGTGACTTAGAATTTAAGCTACTTGGGCGAGTTCAGGTGAGTTCTAGACCCCTCTTTTACCCGTTTTCAATGTTTTGGGGTGATATGCATACTAAATTACATACTTTTATGATGACGGTTTTTAAGACCTTTTATTAAGAAAATGAAATTTCCTAAAGTAAAATATGCCATTTAAATAGTCCAAAATAATTTTCGGGCGTTGCCCCTTGGACCCCACTAGGGGCTGCCGCCCCTAGAACCCCGCTATCAGGGGCTGCCGCCCCTGAACCCCCGCTGTCCCGCGGAGGGTCAGTTATGTGGTTTATCTCTCATGATTGATTGAAAAGTGAATGCTTAGACTAAGAGTTTACTTCTTATTATGTATTGAGTTGTGTTATATTATGTATAACTTAAACATGACAGTGGAACATAAAGAAAGGTTATGAGGCCCATAACATGTACCTTGATAAAGTGATAAAGTAAAGCCTTGCAAGCAATTGATAAAGGAGGGTTGCATTCGTTGTACCCTCACCAGTGATAAAGTGATAAAGTATGCTCGAACAGGCAGGTCAGTAAGTCCTAAATGGGCATGACAATAATGGCCTGATCGGGTACGACAGTAAGTCCTTAATTGGCATGTCGGTAAAGTCCTAGGCGAGCCTAGGCACCGATAGAGACAGAGAATTGACGGATAAAGAAGAGTAATAAAAAAAAAACGAAACAATAAATGATAAAGAAATGATAAAGTGATAGCCTGTGTGTATTTATATTTTGATAGACAATGATTATTTTCAACTGATAAAGCTAATGTCTGCTCTGATAGTTATTTAGCAAAGTAAACCTAGAATTCACTCAGCGAAGCTGACTTTTGTATGCATATTAGTTGACAGGTAAGAGTTAGTGTTGATGGGATGTGAGCATGGAATGGAAGCTTCTTGGCACTCAAAGACTGGCATCCCCGATAAAGAAAGGCTTAAAAGGACTTTAAATAGTTTTGATGTTTAAAGACAATGTTTATAATTTAATTTAACTACGTTGTAATGGGTTGAATTACAGTATATTTTTCCGCTGCAATATATCTTTACATATATACGAGTAAATGATTGCTTTAAATCTATGTTTGCTGTGAATGACCAACTGTGAGGCTTCCCTGAGAAAGGTGGGCCTTACATGCAGGTCGGCCTTCGGCTTCCCGAACACGAGTTTTACCCAACCAGAACCTCCAGAACTCATATTCTAACCTATCTAGACAAGAAGCACACTCAGAAAGAAGACATGCAAGCCCACACGACCTCATGTGCTCGGATGAACCCGAGCACCCGAAAACCCTAAAACGCAGCAGCTGAATCGGGCTAAAACAAGGTAAGTGAGGTTATCTACCTGCTAGGAACGAGTATACACGATGATAACCGAGATTTGAAGACGAAAATGCGACAAACGGTTCGATTTTTTTTGGTGTAGGCTAGAGAGAGAAAGTGGAGAAGATGAAGATGAAGTGGTGAAGAAGGTGAAAAAAAGTGTGAAAAATGGCTGGGAAGGGGTACTTATACCCAGCCTAGTTTCTCAAAATATCAAGTTTAGTCCCCGCACTTTGCCCCCGGTTCCCAAATTTTGTTTCGGTTGTAAACGTTATAATTTAGTCTTGTTTTATTGATGATAAAATGTTATTAATGTTATTTATAAGTTAAAATAATTTTATTCGTGACAATTACTTTATTATGAAAATGACGTGTTTAGTGTTAACGGGGCAAATCTTGGAGAAACGTCTTAAGATAACGACAAGTCAAGCAACGTTACGACGCATGTAAGGACAACTAAGTAAAACAAATATGGTATCCACGTAGATAGTTTATAAAATTAAGGAATGACTGACAACGAAGGTTAATCGATCACGTTAAATGACAGACCTTTGGTGACGGATGTCACAGTATCCCCCAGTTGAGGGAATTTCGTCCCGAAATTCAACTGGTGCTAGGTCTAAGAGCGTCATCCTCGAATAGATGTGGATATTTGAGTCTCATCTTATCTTCACGTTCCCATGTAAACTCTGGCCCTCGTTTGGAATTCCATCTTATACGAACGATAGGTATCTTGCTGCGCCTCAACTTTTTGACCTTTCGGTCCATGACCTCAATAGGTTCCTCCACAAAATGGAGGTTTTGATCAATCTTGATATCCTCAATAGGCACGTGAAGTGATTCGTCAGCTAAACACTTCTTGAGGTTCGATACATGGAAAGTATCATGTACACTGTTAAGCTCTTGTGGCAACCGTAATCGGTACGCCACCAGACCGATTCTTTCTATGATCTCGAATGGTCCAACATATCTTGGGGCCAACTTCCCTTTCTTTCCAAACCGTACAACCCCTTTCCACGGAGAGACCTTAAGCAACACTCGATCCCCAACGTTAAACTCTAGCGGCTTCCGACGGTTGTCGGCATAGCTCTTTTGGCGATCTCTAGCAGCTTTAAGTCGGTCTTTGATTTGGAAGATCTTGTCGGTGGTTTCTTGAATGATTTCGGGACCTGTTAGCTGGCTTTCACCAACCTCGGCCCAACATACAGGCGATCTACATTTCCGTCCATACAATGCTTCAAATGGAGCGCATCCAATGCTTGTATGATAGCTGTTGTTGTAAGAGAACTCAATCAATGGTAAATGAGTGTCCCAGCTACCACCAAAATCGATTACGCAAGCTCTAAGCATGTCTTCCAAGGTTTGTATAGTTCGTTCACTTTGGCCATCTGTTTGTGGGTGATAGGCAGTACTCATGTCTAATTGAGTGCCCATCGCTTTCTGTAACGTCTACCAAAATCATGAAGTGAATCGACTGTCTCGGTCGGATATGATTGATACCGGCACCCCGTGCCGTGTCACGACCTCTTTGATGTACAACCTTGCCAGCTTATCCATCTTGTAGTCTTCTCGGATAGGCAAGAAGTGAGCGGATTTCGTCATTCTATCCACCACGACCCATATCGTGTCGTGTCCGCTTGGCGTTCTCGGGAGTTTGGTAATGAAATCCATAGTGATGTTCTCCCATTTCCACTCGGGAATTTCAGGTTGTTGCAATAATCCTGATGGTTTCTGGTGTTCAGCCTTGACCTTTGAACAAGTCAAGCATTTGCTCACATATACAGCAATATCTTTCTTCATGCCTGGCCACCAGTACAACTCCTTCAGATCGTGGTACATCTTGTCTGCACCAGGATGAACAGAGTATCTAGTCTTGTGTGCTTCATCCAAGACTAGTGTACGTACACCTCCCCATCTGGGGAGCCATATACGATCCACGAAGTAATGTACGCCGTCATCCTTGCGAGTCATTTGTTTATCCAACCCTCGGAATTCTTCCCCCGTAAGATTTTCTTCTTTTAATGCCTCGTTTTGTGCAATTTGAATCTGAGCCTTTAAATTGGTTTGAATAGTCAACCCTAGCGCTCGAGCACGTAATGGTTTCACGCGTTCTTTGCGGCTTAAAGCATCAGCCACCACGTTAGTTTTCCCCGGATGATACCGGATTTCACAATCGTAGTCGCTAAGTAGCTCTACCCAGCGTCACTGTCGCATGTTAAGTTCTTTCTGATTCATGATGTGTTGAAGGCTCTTATGGTCTGTGTAGATGATGCATTTGGTTCCATATAGATAATGCCTCCATATCTTGAGTGCAAACACTATGGCACCCAACTCCAAGTCGTGAGTTGCGTAGTTCTTTTCATGCACCTTGAGTTGTCGCGAAGCGTAAGCAATTACCTTATCTTTCTGCATCAGTACACAGCCCAAACCTTGATGTGAAGCATCACAGTACACCACAAAATCATCGGTTCCGTTTGGGAGGGACAATATTGGTGCGTTGCACAACTTCTCTTTCAATGTTTGGAACGCTTGTTCTTTTGCTTTCCCCCAATCGAACTTCTTGTCTTTCTGAGTCAACAAAGTTAACGGTTGGGCAATCTTTGAGAAGTTCGCAATGAAGCGACGATAGTATCCGGCCAATCCCAAGAATTGTCGTATCTCTGAAGATGTTTGGGGTGTATCCCATTTCTTCACAGCTTCAATCTTGTCGGGATCCACATGAATTCCATCTTTGTTAACCACATGACCCAAAAACCTCACTTCTCGAAGCCAGAATTCACACTTCGAGAATTTGGCGAAAAGTTTCTCTTCCCGCAACAGTTCCAAAATTGCTCGAAGGTGTTCTTCGTGATCCTCTTTTGAACGGGAGTAGATAAGTATGTCGTCTATGAACACGATCACGAACTTATCAAGATAAGGCTTGCACACCCGATTCATCAAATCCATAAAGACAGCTGGTGCGTTCGTCAATCCGAATGGCATGACCAAGAACTCATAGTGCCCGTAACGAGTTCTAAATGCTGTTTTTGGAATATCGTCCTCGAATACTCTTAGTTGATGATAACCAGATTGAAGGTCGATCTTAGAGAAATACGAGGCTCCTTGCAACTGATCGAACAGGTCGTCGATTCTAGGGAGAGGATACCGATTCTTCACGGTCAGTTTGTTCAATTCCCTGTAGTCGATACACATATGGAACGACCCATCCTTCTTCTTGACAAATAACAGCGGTGCTCCCCACGGTGAATGACTCGGTCGAATGAAACCTTTCTCCAGTAGTTCCTGTAGTTGGCTTGACAACTCTTGCATCTCTGAGGGTGCTAACCGATACGGTGTCTTAGCTATCGGTGTAGCTCCAGGAACTAGCTCTATACGGAATTCCACCTGTCGTGGAGGAGGCAATCCAGACAAATCATCAGGGAACACTTCCGGGTAATCCCGTATAATCGGAATGTCTGCCAATTTTGTCTCTTCTTCCTTCTTTTCTACCACGTGAGCCAGAAAGGTGTAACATTGCTTTCGTAGACCTTAGCGTGCTTTCATGCAGGAGATAAGCTTCAAGTTTCTTCCCGGTCGCTCTCCTTGTATTCTGAGTACTTTCCGTCTGACGTGGGAATCCGCACTACTTTATCTCGACAAACAATCTCGGCTCCATGCTTCGACAACCAATCCATCCCCACTATTACGTCAAAGCTCCCCAACTCGAAAGGTATCAAATCTATGTTGAAGACCTGGTCTTCTAACATTAAGGTGCAATTCTTAATAATCTCGTCTGCTTGTTCAACCCTACCATTAGCCATTTCTACGGAGTAACTAGTTTCTAGTCTACTAGCACTTAAATCAAGCATTTGCACGAACTCAGAAGATATAAAACTATTGTCTGCTCCAGTATCAATAGTATGGATGCGAAATGGTGATTGAGCAGATACGTACCCGTAACAACGTTCGGGTCCTGATGGGCATCATTAGCTCCAATGACGAAGGCGTGTCCCCGTGCAGCATTAACTTGGTTTCCTTGGCCTTGAGCACCCGCTATGGCCAGTATCTGCTGCTGGTTGTTTCCATGCTGACCGGTGCCCTATTCAGTCGAGGGCACATGTTCCTGAAGTGATCGAGGGCTCCACATTCGTAACATGCCCTGGCGTTCCCAGCGGGGTTAACCGCGTTGATGGGTACCACCAGGTTTGGCGTTACTCTGCAGTCTCTTGCTTGATGCCCCGGGCGTCTGCAGTTCAAACACACCCGGCACGGCGTTGCTGGAGGATGATGAAGGTTGCACCTGTCACATCTCAGGTGCGGTCTAGCATATTCCCTCTTCCCTTGAGTCACGGCCACAAAGTTTCTGGTCGTTTTGGCCCGCTTACTAGACTTTCCAGTACCAGACCGGCTTGTTTCCCCAGTCTCTTTCCTTTTCTCCGCTCCCCTACCCAACACTCCTGTTCTTATCATCTCATCAGTGAGAGCGCCCGCTTTCAGAATAGCGCTCTGGATTGTAGGAGGAGCAGCTGCAGTTACCATTGCTCGGATTTGAGGCGCGAGTCCCCAAATGTACCTTTCAATCCTTTTGGATTCCAGAATGACTAGGTGTGGAACTAGTCTAGCCAGCTCATGGAATCGGTCAGTATAAGCTGCATGCCCTGCCCCCACCATAGCATGATTCCAGAACTCATGCTCAAGTTTCTGCATCTCGTTGAGAGGGTAGTATTCTTCGGTAATCAAGGCTTTGAATTTATCCCAGGTAATCTGCATCACAGATTCCCTTCCCCTAGCTTGCACCTGGGTGTTCCACCAGGTTAGTGCTCTGCCCTACAGTGAGCACGTAACATACTTGATCCGCTGGCTGTCGAGGCATTCACTGATGTCGATCACAGCCTCCATTTTCTCAAGCCATCTAATCAGGGCTATCGCCCCACCTTTACCATCGAAATCCCGGGGCTTACAGGCCACAAACTCCTTGTAAGAACAGCCCCGTTTGGCGTTAGCAGCCCCAGTTTCATTACCTGCTGTACCACCATTTCCGGTCTCCTGATTGCTTTCATTCCTAATCGGGTTCCCAGTATCCTCGTTTTCATTACCACCATCCCCGTGGGGGTGGTTTTGCTGTTGCAGGGCGTTGCTCACCTGAGCTACGATAGTTGGAATCAGGGCAGTCAATTGTTGAGTAATTAAGGCTGCCATATCAGCATTTCCAGTCCCTTGGGTATTGCAAGGAGGGCCTTCAATTGCTATTGGAGGTCTACCCCTGCCTCTGCCTCTACCCCTTGGGGCTTCACTTCTGCTACTATTGCTGCGGGTAGATCTTCGAGGCGGCATGTTCTATTCATACAAGAGGCAACAAATAAGCTTTAGTCACCTTAAGATACACAAGTACTCCACTTGTCTAGTTCCAACGTCTCATGTTCCGGTCAGTCAAGATCACCATGCAGCCCATTTTAAGCATATTCTCGGTATATCGGTGGTGTTTATATATAGGGTTCCCCGCAGCGTTCCCACCACACCCACGATGTACCGAGAATGATGCCTAATCCGGTTACATGACATCCGACCTTCCTTCACATCATATGCATAATAATCTATCAAGTCAACTGAGAGCCAAACATGTAATCACGTATAGTCTAGCGGTGGTTGTCTATATCGCGTCCTTGGGAGGACTCAGACATGGCCTCCTCGGGTCGGTCTCTCAGTGTATGAGGTCAAGCGCGATGTATGATCTGTGAAGATCTCTTCGGGTCTCAATACCCGAATTTTTGGCTATGATAACTTGGCGCATAGAGGGAACGGAAGATCCAATAGGAAGCATCTCATAGGGGTCAAGCATAAGGGCTCAAGTACAAGGTGAAGATCACATGACAGAAGGATAATCAAGCATGTAAGGAGGAACACATACACGAGATATATAAATGCACACAAGCTTAAGCATGCAAATCTACATGAAGGTTCTTAGGTTATAGTCTAGGTCAATTGTAATTGCCTAATTCTCTATAACCAATGGCTCTGATACCAGTCTGTCACACCCCCGCTGATAGCGGAAACACGGGGAATGCGAGCTAGACGGGATCATCATAACACATGGTATATGATAGAGTAGCAATAGAAATATGATGACAAGCGTTTCATGACGACACCCCAACACAAATGGAGACTTGTGTCGTGTAAAATCAATGTTCACAATAGCATAGTCATAAGCACATCATAGATGATCACATAAACATTAAGGATAACTTGTAATGTAAATTCCCACAACTCGGGAACAAGTGTTCAAAAGAATGTTAATTGTTTAGTGGACTGCAACAATGTACAAAATGTATGTTCAGTCTCAAAAATGCATCCTAGGGTCTCCACTAAAAGGCAGCACTCCTAGAACTTCAATTACCTTGATCACCTGGAAAGAAATGCTCAAAAACGGTCAACATAATTGTTGGTGAGCTTCGCAGGTTTTAAGTCATAAGAGATGTTAAGATGAAGACAGTGAGTAAGTTTAATAAAAGTTACCGCTACTACACTTATGTATAGCCGGTTTTACTGGTTATAAATCGCTACAGCCAAACCTAATGTTCGGTTCCTCACGGGAATTGATGGCTGTAAAGAAAGTATTCTCAAAGCATAAATAGTTTAATAAGACGTAGCAAGATCCACACAGCGCATACGTATAGTGTATAACCAAACCAATCCTTAGGTCCTATAACCGGGATTGATGGTTATATATAAAAAGATTTTCCATAGCATTATAAGTTTAACTTGATGTAGCAAGAACCACACAGCGCATACGTGTCAAGTTAAAGATGACGTAGCAAGATCCACACAGCGCATACGTATAGGTTACAACCAAACCAATCTTTAGGTCCCAATTACCGGGATTAATGGATGTAATGGATGATCGGCTTAGAAGAACCACACAGAAGAACCACACAGAAGAACCACACAGAAGAACCACACAGCCGAGAGCATCCAAGGTCAATGGCATCCACAAGTAGCATAAATCAACACATAACATCAAATAGTAGTGTATGGTAGTGTAAAACCCCTAAGTAATATACATAGGGTAACATAGCACATAGTTCAAGTTCATATAGCAGCAAACAGTCAGGATCATCATGTAACCCGGTTTGAGCACATTCTTAGTATACCGGGGATGCTTATGTATAGGGTCCTCCGCAGCATTCCCACCATATCCACGATATACATAGAATGATACCTAAACCAGTTACATGACATCCATTTATCCTTAGTATCAATCAACAAGTTTAGCAAGGTAAGTTACTCATATAAGTAGCAGCCAACTTCCATTAAGGAAGGTGCCTGTAATTAAGTAAATAAGTGAGCATTCTTTTCCCCCAAGTAGAAAATGTTTAAAAAGGTTTTATAAGCGTAAAAAGTGGCCACGAAACTCACAGAACAGATGATAAGCACAATCGATGTAAGATTTCCTGGGATAAGATGCTAGGAACCGTCAAACACCTATTGACAATTACTGATAAGCATTAGTAATGATCATAAAGCATAAGATGATGTTCAAGATTCGGGTAGTTCCGGTTCGGTCATGGGTAGTACACACACAAGCAGGCATACACATATCAGACTAGGTTATTTTAAATGACCTCGTCAACACAAGACACTCAAAGGGGAAATCACACATACACGCATCATCAATCACACAACAGGACCTGACGCACGACTGACACTCCATTCGCACGAGTGGACTTTCAGTCGTACGAATTAGCTACTTTCGTACGATTGAACCTTCATTCGTGCGACTAAGCCTTCAGTCGTACCATGCAATACCAGCCGCATGACCCAACAGCCAACCGCACGACTCAACGTCCCTTCGCGCGAATCAGCTTCATTCGCGTGAGTGGACCTTCTTTCGCGCGACAGGCATCTGATCGTGCAACTCACACACGATCGCACACACATACAGTTGCGTGGCCCAGTCACGTGACAACCCCTGTCGCGTGACAACTCCAGTCGCGTGACAACCCTCTCATTCTCACCCACCGAAAGCCGCGCGACACAACCCCGCGAATTACCCAATCGCACAGACTCAAGTCGCACACACACACCCTGTCGCACGCCCCATTCGCGCGATAATCCCATTTGCGCCGACGGGGGTCGCGACTGCAGGAAGTTGCAGGTCGGCCTTCGGCTGCCCGAACATGAGTTTTACCCAACCAGAACCTCCAGAACTCATATTCTAACCTATCTAGACAAGAAGCACACTCAGAAACAAGACATGCAAGCCCACACGACCTCATGTGCTCGGATGAACCCGAGCACCCGAAAACCCTAAAACGCAGCAGCTAAATCGGGCTAAAACGAGGTAAGTGAGGTTATCTACCTGTTAGGAACGAGTATACACGATGATAACCGAGATTTGAAGACGAAAATGCAACAAACGGTTCGATTTTTTTGGTGTAGGCTAGAGAGAGAAAGTGGAGAAGATGAAGATGAAGTGGTGAAGAAGGTGAAAAAAAGTGTGAAAAATGGCTGGAAAGGGGTATTTATACCCAGCCTAGTTTCTCAAAATATCAAGTTTACAAGAAGTATTCAAAGAAATCAAAAGGAACGGTATAGTAGTTTCTAAAAAGAAAATTTAGTTATTCAAAAGAAAAATTTCTTTTCTTGGGTTAGAACTAGGAATTGGTAAGATAGAATTACAGCCACATATATCTACAAAAATTTTGGATTTTCCTGAAAAATTTGAAAATCTTAAACAAATACAGGCTTTTTTGGGATTGGTAAATTATGCTAGAAAATTTATTCCCAATCTATCAAAACTAGTAGGACCATTATACAGTAAGACAACAAAAAATGGACAAAGGTATTTTAACAGTGAAGATATAAAAATAGTAAAAGAAATAAAAAATATGGTTAAAAAAATTAAACCGTTAGAATTACCACTAGTAACTGTCTACATAATAGTAGAAACAGATGGGTGTAAAGAAGGATGGGGAGCAGTCCTTCTATGTAAACCAAATAAATACAGTCCAAAAAATGAAGAAAAAATATGTGCTTATGCAAGTGGAAATTTTCAAAATAAAAATAATTGGATAAATATAGATTTCGAAATACAAGCATTGATTCATTCTCTTGAAAAATTTAAGATATTCTGTAACACCCGTAAATTTTTAGTAAAGAATTTAAAAGAATAAAATAGAAAGAGAAAGAAAAGAAAAACAAAAGTTACTTTTGTTTAAGGGCCAAAAGTGTCAATTGGGCAAACTTTCTATTAATTCTTTGTACAAAAGGTGGTATGGCACCCACGTTGTCTGCATTCTTCACTGCATTCGATATCTTTAGAGAGAGAAAGTAGAAGGAGCAGAAAACCATCGGAATTTTGAAGAAGGATCTGAGAAATTCGAAGTTTTTGGTAAGAATTCTCTAGTTTTTGAAGTTTTAGATAATTCTAGAACCGTATGTGTGCTTATAAGTGTGTCTTGTGTGTTCGGGTGGTGTGGTGTGTGTGTTCTAGGTGTTAGAACAAGTTGAGAAGGTTCGGGTTGAAGAGTGTAAATTCGAAGAAGACGACTAAGGTGAGTTCTAGACCCCTTTTTACTGGTTTTTAAATGTTTGGGGCTGGAAAATGCATGCAAATATATTTTTATAAAGTTTGGGTCGAAACCCGTATGAATGATTGTATGTATGTTTATATTTATGTTAGATCTATGCTTAGAACCATATGTATATGTTTTGAACTAGGCATTGAGATGTTTGGAACTTGGATTATGGTTTAGACACATGAGCAGGTTGCAAATAAGTCTGAAGTTTGACCTAGAACAAATAAGCAAAAGTTGATGTGTCCACCAGTGCTCATACGACCAACAGTGGTCGTATGATCAGGATTTTTCTAAGTGTTGATGAGTCTAATAGGACTCATACGACCAACAGTGGTCGTATGAATAAGTGAAATTTTCTAAGTCTGAGGCCCACAGGACTCATACGACCAACAGTGGTCGTATGATTATGATGAAAAGTTCTAAGTGTGGACTCATACGACCAACAGTGGTCGTATGATCCAAAATATGTTCCCAAGTCCAGGGGTGATACGACCAGCAGTGGTCATACGACCAACAGTGTGGTCGTATGACCAGTTGATAAATCTAAGTGTTAAGTGAAAAGCCCAGCAGTGCTCATACGGCTAATAGTGCTCATACGCCCAGAGGGCTTATACGCCCAATAGTGCTAAAACGCCTAAACACTTAGAATTTTTCAGGAATTTCCAATAAGTCCAAAGTTCGAGGTTTGACCAGGGTTGACTAGGGTTAATAAATGATGATGTCTCATGCATATAATGATGAGAATGATTAACCCTAATTGTTACTAATATTATCATTAGTATATTATTGTTAACAATATTATTAAAATATTGTTAAGTAAGGTATGATGCTATGCATGATGACGTACGTATGATGATGAATGTATGATGATTAAGTATGATGTGTGTATGTTCCTTGTGATTGTGTATGCTTATCTTTCTAAAACTTTACGAATAACGAGAAATGAATTAATGAAGTATTATGTATCGTAAAGTGAAAGATAATGAAAGAGGAACATGATGACGAATGCATGTATTAACGAATGAACGAGATGAAGAATGATGATGAATACATGCATTAATGAACGAATGAATTATGTCTTGCAAGCATTGAATAACGCGATTGGTCCTTCTATGTGATTGGCCATGGTCATGGTACCTCTACCGCTTACCTCTAGTACCGTGGCATACGTTTTGTTGTTCATATGTTGACTTCGGCCCGGTAGCTAATAACGATCGGGGTGTAGCATATGGTATTGGTACAATTCACCTTTCAATGTGCAAGTAGTAATGAATGATGAAGATAATAATGAATATTATCTCTATGTACGTATGATGCATGAGTATTATGAACGTAAAATGAAAGATAATGAAAGAAGAATGATGATGAATACATGCATTAATGAATGAACGAATTATGTCTTGCAAGCATTGAATAACGCGATTGGTCCTTCTATGTGATTGACCATGGTCATGGTACCTCTACCGCTTACCTCTAGTACCGGGCATACGTTTTGTTGTTCATATGTTGACTTCGGCCCGGTAGCTAATAACGTTTGGGGTGTAGCATAGGGTATTGGTACAATTAACCTTTCAATGCGTGCAAGTAAGTATGAACGGGATTCTTTTCATTCGACCACAGTAATCATAGCCGAGTGCTATGAAGTGGGTAAAGCCTGACAGAATCCATACGAGAAGTTAAAGATAATGATGAATAACAAATGATGAAGATGATAATGAATATTATCTATGTGTACGTATGATGTATGAACGCATGAACGAAAGGATACTTTTAAATAAGTAAAAGTATGTTTTATTACAAAACTAGAACTCACTCAGCAACGCTGACTTTTATGTATTTTCCAGTTGGCAGGTAGTGTTGCTGAGGATGGCACGAGGCGGCTACTCAGCTCTTTTGGGATGGCATTCTTTTGTTAATGTTTTTGTATTGTAATGCAAACAAACGATATTTTGTAACGGGTGTTGTATTACTTTGCAAAAGCATTTATAGTAAATTTTCAAGTTTCCGCTGCATGGATTTTTATTAAAATTGTATTAAATGTGTGTTTTATGGGTAATGACGACCAACTGTGAGGTGCCCGGGATCGGGGCCTTACAAGTTGGTATCAGAGCCAAAGTTTAAGTAAAATGGGTAAAATTTTAAAATAAACCTAAACTTAAACTGAAAATGGGACAGAAGGGAAGAGAATGCCATCTGAGTAGCTGCGTGCCATCAGGTATTTTCTTGAAAGTTAACCAGTGTTACGTGTGCATGTTATGTGTTTATGTGTACTGTTAGACTTAGATACTAATGTAGTCAGGACAGGTAATGCTCGGGGTGTGAAGAGTAGAGTAAGTGGCTAATCACAACTGGCCACTGTAATTAGGGACTTACTATACTTAACATAAACTGAGCTATTCCTTGAATGACCGTGTTGGTGTTTAAATCTTTCAGTGTGATAGAAGATGGTCGGTGGTAGATCATCTAAAGCCCCAATTGGTGGAGGCAGTGGCGGAAGTGGTGTGGAACCACGAGCCACAAGAGGTAGGCCTAGACAAGAGAAGAAGAAGGTTCCCGAAGAACCTAATACTACTCCCTCGGGGGGAGTGGATGAGAGTGATGATTTTAGGGCCTCGGTAAAAGAGGCAGTTGTTGAGGAGGTGCACCAGGTTATGCAGACGATCCTACCGTCTGTAATGACAGAAGTGTTAAAGGCAGTACGTGAAGACGATAGACGAGGGAGGAATCGGTCCTCGGGTAGACAACAATAGGAGGAAACAAAAACGGTGCTATCTGATGATGACGAGGAAGAAGAACAGTTACAGGAGACCGCCCGGGGTTGTAACTACGGGGCATTCATGAGGTGCAAGCCCCCAACTTTTGATGGGTCTGGGACTGCTACTGATGCTCACCAATGGGTGATGGAAATGGAAGCTGTCCTCGATATTAGTGATTGCCAGGAGGACAAGAAGGTGAAGTTTGCTACCCAGTCTTTCACAGGGTCGGCCTTATGCTGGTGGAAGAATATAGTCCAAGCCGAGGGTAGCAGGGCTATAGGGAAGATGAAGTGGGCTGAGTTGAAAAGGCTGGTGATCGAGGAATTCAGTCCTCGTCGGGAAATGGATAGGATAGAAAGGGAGTTCCTGCAGCTGGAGGCGGGGACCATGACCCACCAACAATATACCACCAAGTTTAACGAGTTGGCGCTGTTGGTGCCAGAGCAGGTGACGCCGGTGTCTCGAAAGATCAACCGGTATATTCAAGGACTGCGGCTGAAATTCGTTGGCACTTGATTTCTGCCCGACCAAGCACTTTCAGGTCGGCAGTGGATTTGGCGGGAAGGTTATTCGATGAACGTGCTGCTTTGGTGAAGGCTGAGGGAAGCAAGAAAGGGAGTGGAGAGAAGAACTGGCAGGGGAAGAGATTTGGTCGGGGTGATACTTCGACAAACAACAAGAAAGCAAGGGTGGATGACCGCCGAGTGGTCGTGTCTGGAGCTGGGGCGAAGAAGTGTGGTAAGTGTGGAAAGGAGCACTCAGGGGAGTGCAAGTGGGGATACAACATCTGCTTCAAGTGTGGGAGGACTTGGCATATGGCCAAGGATTGTCGGATGGGCAAGTGCTTTAACTGTGGAGAAAGTGGTCATATGAGCAGAGATTGCAAGAAGCCGAGGGCTGAGGGCTCGGGGGAGAAGAAGACGGGAGGAGAAGCACCAAGGGCAAAGGCTAGGGCTTTCACCATGACACAGGAAGAGGCTAGGACAGACCCCGATGTGGTGTCAGGTACGTTTCTAGTAAATCAAACTCTTGCTTCTGTGTTATTTGACTCTGGTGCTAGTAGGAGTTTCATTTCTGCCACTTTCTGTGCTAAATTGCCTGTTTGTAGTAAATGCATTAGTGAGCCTTTTTGTGTAGAAACTGCTATTGGCAAGTCCACTAGGGTTACGGTTGTGATAGAGGGCTGTACCATAGAATTAGAGGGCCATAGGTTTGCTGCCATGTTACATGTGATGCCTCTAGGAGGATTTGATGTAGTGTTAGGGATGGACTGGTTAGCAACCTACGAAGCGAATATCGTGTGCCGAAGGAAGATGATTAGACTGACGGCGACCGACGGAAGTCCGGTGACGATTTATGGCGATCGGGTTACGACGATTCGAAGGTGATCTCGATGGCGGTGGCGGGAAAGTGTATGAGGCGCGGATGTAGCGCCTACTTATGTTATGTAAAGAATGTAGAGACGCCAACACCACAGCTATGCGATGTGCCGGTGGTGTGTGACTTTCCAGACGTGTTTCCCGAAGACTTATCGGGATTGCCACCTGACCGAGAGATCGAATTCCAGATCGACCTGATACCGGGTGCCCAACCTGTCGCGAAAGCACCGTATCGCTTGGCTCCGACGGAGATGAAAGAATTGATGGATCAGTTGCAGAAGCTGCTGGATAAGGGGTTTATTCGACCGAGTATCTCACCTTGGGGTGCTCCGGTTCTGTTCGTAAAGAAGAAGGACGGTAGTATGAGGATGTGCATCGACTACCGCGAGCTGAATAAGCTAACGGTGAAGAACAGATACCCCTTACCAAGGATCGATGACTTGTTTGATCAACTTCAGGGTGCCAGTTGGTTTTCAAGGATAGATCTTCGATCAGGTTACCATCAACTAAAGGTGAAGGAACAAGATATCCCTAAAACAGCCTTTCGTACGCGCTATGGTCACTACGAGTTTCTTGTCATGTCTTTTGGGTTGACCAATGCGACGGCTGCTTTTATGGATTTGATGAACCGAGTGTGCCGACCAATGTTGGATAAATCAGTAATTGTATTCATCGATGATATTTGATTTATTCAAGGAGCGAAAAAGAGCATGCCGGGCATATTCGGGAAGTGCTAGAAACGTTGAGAAGGGAGAAATTGTACGCCAAGTTCTCCAAGTGCGCCTTTTGGTTACGCGAGGTGCAATTTCTGGGTCACGTAGTGAATGCAGAAGGAATAATGGTGGACCCAGCAAAGGTCGAGGCTGTGATGCAATGAAAATCACCAAAGACGCCATCCGAGATTCGTAGCTTCTTGGGATTGGCGGGCTATTATAGAAGATTTATTCAAAACTTTTCAAAGATCGCCTCACCTTTGACAAAATTGACTCGTAAGGACGTAAAATTCGTGTGGGGTCGAGAGCAGGAGATGGCTTTTGAGGAGTTGAAGGCAAGACTAACACAAGCTCCTGTCTTGACTTTGCCTGAGGGAAGTGAAGACTTAGTGGTCTATTCGGATGCATCTTATTCTGGGCTAGGTTGTGTGTTGATGCAACGTGGAAAGGTGGTAGCCTACGCATCTCGACAGCTGAAGACCCACGAAGTCAACTATCCCACACATGATCTAGAATTAGCCGCGGTGGTTTTTGCGTTGAAGATTTGGCGGCACTATCTGTACGGGACAAAGTGCACTATCTTCACAGACCACAAAAGCTTGAAGTATTTCTTCGAGCAGAAGGATTTAAACATGAGGCAAAGGCGATGGTTGGAGCTCATAAAGGATTATGACTGCGAAATCCATTACCATCCGGGCAAAGCCAATGTGGTGGCTGATGCCCTTAGCCGAAAAGAAAGGCCTGAGCCGATCCGGGTAAAGGCATATCAGCTAATTATGACCTCAGATGTAATGACTCAGGTTAAGGAGTTTCAAGTCGAGGCTTTGAAAGAAGATCGTCTTAACTCCGAAAGGATGAGAGGTCTAGTTACAGAATTGGGCGAGAACACTCTAGGTGTTAAGATCCGATTTGGGCGAATGTGGATTCCTCGATACGGGGATCTACGAGGTAGAATTATGGATGAGGCCCATAAGACCCGATACTCCATTCACCCGGTGCTACCAAAATGTACCACGATATGAAGAAAGACTATTGGTGGCCGGGTATGAAACGTGACGTAGTGGAGTACGTGAGTAAGTGCCTAACTTGCTTACAAGTAAAGGCGGAACACCAGAAACCCTACGGGAAGATCCAACCGTTGGATATACCCGAGTGGAAGTGGGAACACATCACCATGGATTTCATCACGAAGTTACCACGTACCCCTAAAGGGTATGATGCCATATGGGTGATTATGGACCGCTTGACAAAGAGTGCCCACTTCCTACCGATCCGCGAAACATACTCATCGGAGAGATTGGCGGATCTGTTCATCAAGGAGATTGTAGCTCGTCATGGTGTGCCGGTGTCTATTGTGTCCGATCGTGACACCCGGTTTACCTCCAAGTTTTGGAAGAGATTTCATGATGCGATGGGGACGAGACTACACATTAGCACAGCATATCACCCTCAGACAGACGGTCAGTCTGAGAGGACAATCCAAACACTCGAAGACATGCTTCGGGCGTGCGTGATCGATTTTGGAGGAAGTTGGGACAACCACCTGCCATTAGCAGAATTCTCGTATAACAACAGTTATCATGCCAGTATTGGCATGCCACCCTACGAGATGCTATACGGTAGGAGATGTAGGACGCCCGTATGTTGGGGAGACATTGGGCAGAAAGAACTGGGAGGTGTTGAGGTGATCGAAGCAACGACTGAGAAATTAGAAAAGATCAAAGCCTTCATGAGGGCGGCGAAAGATAGGCAAAAGTCGTATGCTGACAAGAGGCGGAGGCCGATAGAGTTCAAGGTTGGTGACCGAGTTATGTTGAAGGTCTCACCTTGGAAAGGAATCATTAGATTCAGGAAACGAGGTACGCTAAGCCCGAGATACATAGGACCTTTCCGAATTATCGCACGAATAGGAGAGGTGGCCTATCGACTTGAATTGCCAGATGAGTTAAGTGGAATTCATCCCACATTCCATGTATCTCATCTGAGGAAGTGCTTAGCTGATGAAGACATGGTTGTACCACTGGAGGATATTGAAGTAGACGAACGGCTCAACTACGTGGAGCAACCAGTGGCAATCATCGATCGTAAAGAAAAGAGGTTGAGGAATAAAGTGGTTCCTCTTGTGCGTGTACAGTGGAAGCACAGGAAGGGATCCGAGTCTACGTGGGAGACTGAAGAAGAGATGAGACAACACTACCCACATCTGTTTGAGGAATAACAGGTTTCGGGGACGAAACCTATATAAGGGGGGTGGACTTGTAACACCCGTAAATTTTTAGTAAAGAATTTAAAAGAATAAAATAGAAAGAGAAAGAAAAGAAAAACAAAAGTTACTTTTGTTTAAGGGCCAAAAGTGTCAATTGGGCAAACTTTCTATTAATTCTTTGTACAAAAGGTGGTATGGCACCCACGTTGTCTGCATTCTTCACTGCATTCGATATCTTTAGAGAGAGAAAGTAGAAGGAGCAGAAAACCATCGGAATTTTGAAGAAGGATCTGAGAAATTCGAAGTTTTTGGTAAGAATTCTCTAGTTTTTGAAGTTTTAGATAATTCTAGAACCGTATGTGTGCTTATAAATGTGTCTTGTGTGTTCGGGTGGTGTGGTGTGTGTGTTCTAGGTGTTAGAACAAGTTGAGAAGGTTCGGGTTGAAGAGTGTAAATTCGAAGAAGACGACTAAGGTGAGTTCTAGACCCCTTTTTACTGGTTTTTAAATGTTTGGGGCTGGAAAATGCATGCAAATATATTTTATAAAGTTTGGGTCGAAACCCGTATGAATGATTGTATGTATGTTTATATTTATGTTAGATCTATGCTTAGAACCATATGTATATGTTTTGAACTAGGCATTGAGATGTTTGGAACTTGGATTATGGTTTAGACACATGAGCAGGTTGCAAATAAGTCTGAAGTTTGACCTAGAACAAATAAGCAAAAGTTGATGTGTCCACCAGTGCTCATACGACCAACAGTGGTCGTATGATCAGGATTTTTCTAAGTGTTGATGAGTCTAATAGGACTCATACGACCAACAGTGGTCGTATGAATAAGTGAAATTTTCTAAGTCTGAGGCCCACAGGACTCATACGACCAACAGTGGTCGTATGATTATGATGAAAAGTTCTAAGTGTGGACTCATACGACCAACAGTGGTCGTATGATCCAAAATATGTTCCCAAGTCCAGGGGTGATACGACCAGCAGTGGTCATACGACCAACAGTGTGGTCGTATGACCAGTTGATAAATCTAAGTGTTAAGTGAAAAGCCCAGCAGTGCTCATACGGCTAATAGTGCTCATACGCCCAGAGGGCTTATACGCCCAATAGTGCTAAAACGCCTAAACACTTAGAATTTTTCAGGAATTTCCAATAAGTCCAAAGTTCGAGGTTTGACCAGGGTTGACTAGGGTTAATAAATGATGATGTCTCATGCATATAATGATGAGAATGATTAACCCTAATTGTTACTAATATTATCATTAGTATATTATTGTTAACAATATTATTAAAATATTGTTAAGTAAGGTATGATGCTATGCATGATGACGTACGTATGATGATGAATGTATGATGATTAAGTATGATGTGTGTATGTTCCTTGTGATTGTGTATGCTTATCTTTCTAAAACTTTACGAATAACGAGAAATGAATTAATGAAGTATTATGTATCGTAAAGTGAAAGATAATGAAAGAGGAACATGATGACGAATGCATGTATTAACGAATGAACGAGATGAAGAATGATGATGAATACATGCATTAATGAACGAATGAATTATGTCTTGCAAGCATTGAATAACGCGATTGGTCCTTCTATGTGATTGGCCATGGTCATGGTACCTCTACCGCTTACCTCTAGTACCGTGGCATACGTTTTGTTGTTCATATGTTGACTTCGGCCCGGTAGCTAATAACGATCGGGGTGTAGCATATGGTATTGGTACAATTCACCTTTCAATGTGCAAGTAGTAATGAATGATGAAGATAATAATGAATATTATCTCTATGTACGTATGATGCATGAGTATTATGAACGTAAAATGAAAGATAATGAAAGAAGAATGATGATGAATACATGCATTAATGAACGAACGAATTATGTCTTGCAAGCATTGAATAACGCGATTGGTCCTTCTATGTGATTGACCATGGTCATGGTACCTCTACCGCTTACCTCTAGTACCGGGCATACGTTTTGTTGTTCATATGTTGACTTTGGCCCGGTAGCTAATAACGTTTGGGGTGTAGCATAGGGTATTGGTACAATTAACCTTTCAATGCGTGCAAGTAAGTATGAACGGGATTCTTGTCATTCGACCACAGTAATCATAGCCGAGTGCTATGAAGTGGGTAAAGCCTGACAGAATCCATACGAGAAGTTAAAGATAATGATGAATAACAAATGATGAAGATGATAATGAATATTATCTATGTGTACGTATGATGTATGAACGCATGAACGAAAGGATACTTTTAAATAAGTAAAAGTATGTTTTATTACAAAACTAGAACTCACTCAGCAACGCTGACTTGTATGTATTTTCCAGTTGGCAGGTAGTGTTGCTGAGGATGGCACGAGGCGGCTACTCAGCTCTTTTGGGATGGCATTCTTTTGTTAATGTTTTTGTATTGTAATGCAAACAAACGATATTTTGTAACGGGTGTTGTATTACTTTGCAAAAGCATTTATAGTAAATTTTCAAGTTTCCGCTGCATGGATTTTATTAAAATTGTATTAAATGTGTGTTTTATGGGTAATGACGACCAACAGTGAGGTGCCCGGGATCGGGACCTTACATATTCTTATATAAAGAATTCACAGTCCGAACGGATTGCGAAGCTATAGTTAAATTATAAAAAATGATCAAAGTAAAAAGATGAATAGGACAAGATGGTAAATTTACAAAATATAATACAAGGAAATGGATATGTTATAAATTTTGAACATATTAAAGGAAAAAAATAACGGGATAGCAGACATGTTATCTAGAAACATAAATAAATGGTTTGTTGTAGATGGAAAGGAAGAACGCTAAAGGTAAAAGAATACTTATACAGCCTACACAGAATAAGAAATCTCCGATGAATTCGGACTCAGAGACAGAAAAATTAATGGGAAGTACTATTAAAATAGAAAGGGCAAAGGCTCGACAGTTATACACAGAATCAACTGAAAAAAATACAAAGTTATAGACAACTTCCAGCTTCGATCACAGGTATTGGGGAAATATCACGATATTATAACCCAATGGAAACTCGTCCATCGAAAAGTACACAGAATACACAAATGACGTTTGCTACAATACAGAATACACAGAATTTAAATATCACATTTGGAGGAATATACTCTCTCCAAAAATGTATTGATATAAGTAAAAAGTTTCGACCTGTTAGTGGAATAACACTAACGGAGAAACAACAGTGTCTACTTGACAATCTCTGGCATATTCAAACCATGCCACAAGCTTCAAATTTTAAGATACAAGTTTTAAATGCTCTAAGTATGTATTATTCTGAGCAAAGCATGATGACACCCGAAAAACAAGATAAACCAAAGTTTACACATTATGTTATTTTTCGAGGAATAAAAATCGGAATTTTTAATAAATGGGCAACTGTTGCTAAATATATACAATGCCCTAACCCAATTTATAAAGGTTTTGAGAGCTTTCAACAAGCTATCGAAACTGCAAGGGAACATTTTGGGGTTAAAGGTTTCTATATTGAACCCGAAGAGGTCAAAACATTTGCTGAAATAGCAAATACACATCCAGAACAGTTAATCAAAGCTCAAGAGCAATTGATTACTGATCTACAAGAACAGCTTATAAAGAAAGGAAAAGATACACAGTTTATACACATAAAAATAGAGAATGAAATTCTTAAGCAAAAAATTGCTTTACTCGAAGCAAAAAATACACAGTTATTACAAAAATTCGAAAAGAAAAAAGAAAATACAGAGATACACAGGACTTTTGAATCCTTCAGAACAAGGATTCTTGATACTCCTTGGCATCAAAACCTTAAGCCGGTTACAGACAGATTTCCAGAATTTGAGCGGATTGTTTCACAAAAAGTCTGTGAGCAATTCCCTTTGATTCTTTACAATCTCCAACATCAATTACTGGATCTAGCATTTCACATGTATAGTGAAAATAAAGGATTCAGTGTAGTAGAAAGAACAGGACGGTAATGGTACAAGACTCCTGCTACTACAAGTCTTTCAGCCTACACAGTTAACTGACGAACAGATAATCCAATTTTACCATCATGGTATGATTGATTATTTGGAAGTCAAGCTTAATAAAAGAACAGAAGATCTCCTTAATCAGCTTGGAGAAAAGATAATCTTAACAGCCGGGAATGTAGCAGCACGATCTGTGTTGCCAACCATCGGGTGCAAGATTATTGCATCATTTCCTTTACAGATTCCTATACTTACAGACCAGCTAGAAAAAGAATCTTCATTGATCATAAAGCCACAACAAATTACCTACAAACCTGCATGACAAAGAAAAATATTGATTTTGCAGTATTAAAAAGGCTTGATCAACAACCAGGACAACCTACCAGTGATCTACAACAGTTTATTAAAACTCATCAGGAAACTCCAGAAATTCCTGACTTCTTCCCATGGCAACAATATAAACTAATTAGGGAAGGACATTATATACAAGTTTATGCAAAAACAAACTGGCACATGCTCTTGCCTTTTGCAGGGGAAGGCGATACACTCCAGTTAAGACACATAATTAATTTAGAAGATTATGAAGAGGAGCAAGGAGATTGCTCAAGTCCACAGTCAATAGAAAGCACTCACAGGGATTTCTAGAAGAAATCAACAGCTGGAGACTCAAGAAACGTAAGACATGATGTCAATTACAAAGAACCAAAAAAGATGACGAAGGCAATGATGAAAAACAGAGATTAAAGAAAGATTCTTTTGATTTTTCTTTTGCTTTTTCTTTTGTAATTATTGATATGCTTTTGTACGACTCATTCTGAGCCGTTTTCTTTTTCTTTTCCTTTTCATTATTTCTTTTCATTAAATAATTGTGTTATTCGAGGACTCTGCCTATATAAGGCATTCGGATTCATTTGTAAAAACACACCGAGAATTCAATAAAAACCTTCAGTTCTCAATCTCTCTTATGGCACACTAAATCCCTTCTCAGACTCCTTAGTCTAACCCCTTACAAAGCTTCATACCCCTATACTTCATATTGTATCCTTAGTAAAAAAAAAGCAAAAAACCCAAAAAAAATCATCCGCTCATCCGATGTGCATACATTCTATCATCCGCTCCGCTGTGCATAACTACTAGACATCTGCTATATCATATTACATCTGCTATATCATATTGTAAGTATTATGTTACTTTAAATCTTACTTTATGTGTTTATATAGTAGTTTTCAATTTATATGTTGGTGTTTATATTGTTGATTATATTCTCTATTGTTGACACCGAACCTTTTTACCCCCTCTGATGCATTGGTATCAGAGCAAGGCTTTCTTAAAATCTAAAAGACTAAGACAAGCTCCATATTTATGGCGTGTTATGCCTTTTTTGTTTTGGAGAACTCTCTTAGGTGACATTTTACTGACATTTTCTACTGACATTTTACTAATTTCTTGAGTTGTTTCTTGTAACACCCGTAATTCTTGTCAAAAAAAGAAATAAAAGAATAAAGAGAGAGAAAAAGGAGGAAAAGGGAAGTCAACCCCAAGTTGGAGGACCAAAGGTGTAAAATGAATAAAAATCTCAAAAGTTGGTGAAAAGGTGGCATGGCTGCCCATTTTCACTCTGCACAATTCCTTGCATTCGGTTTTTAGAGAGAGAAACAGCAGGGACTTCGATTCTTAGAGAGAGAAAGAAGAAGAAATCGGATTCAAGGTAAGAATTGATGTTTTTAAGTTGTGTTTTGGCTAAGAAACCGAGAATGCATGTTCTTATGTGTGTGTGTTTGTGTTCGGGTTGCACTGTGTGTGTGTTTTAGGTGTAGAAACGACTGGGAAGTTAAGAAAGGGCATCCAAAACCCGAAGACAAACTAAGGTGAGTTTCTAGACCCCTTTTTACCTGTTTTAAACGTTTTGGGGCTGGAAAATGCATGTATATATGTTTTTATAAATATGGGTTTGATACCCGTATGATATGAATGTATGTATGTTTATGTTTATTTTAGATTTATGCCTAGAATCATGTGTATATGTTTAGTACTAGGCATTCTGATGTTTGGGAATTTGAAATATGAATTAGTCATATGAGCAGGTTACTAAAACGACTAACAAGCCCAAATAGTAGTAATAAGTCTGAAATTTGGACTTAGAATAACTAAGTGCAAGGTAATGTATCCAATAGTGCTCATACGACCAACAGTGTGGTCGTATGACCAGGTGATTTTTCTAAGTGTTGAAGAGTCCAATAGGACTCATACGACCAACAGTGTGGTCGTATGACCAGGTGATTTTTCTAAGTGTTGAAGAGTCCAATAGGACTCATACGACCAACAGTGTGGTCGTATGACCAGGTGATTTTTCTAAGTGTTGAAGAGTCCAATAGGACTCATACGACCAACAGTGTGGTCGTATGACCAGGTGATTTTTCTAAGTGTTGAAGAGTCCAATAGGACTCATACGACCAACAGTGTGGTCGTATGACCAGGTGATATTTTTCTAAGTGTGTTGAAGAGTCCAATAGGACTCATACGACCAACAGGGTGGTCGTATGACCAGCTGATATTTCTAAGTATAGGATGAAAAGTCCAATAGGGCTCATACGACCAGCAGTGCTCTTACGCCTAACAGGGCTCATACGCCCAGGGGGCTTATACGCCCAACAGGGCTCAAACGTTCAGAACACTTAGGATTTTTACAGAAATTTCCTGCAAATCCGAAGTTCGAGGTTTTGACCAGGGTTGACTAGGGTTAATAAATGATGATGTTTTATGCAGGTAATGATGATTATGATTAACCCTTATTATTACTGATGATGCTATGTATGATTACGTATGATGATGAACGTATGATGATGAATGTATGATGATGAATGAATGATGAGGTTTGAATGTAATAATATCCTCTTCTTAATATTATAATTAATATTATGATTAGGGATATTATTAAGAGTATGAATAATATTATTTATAATATTATTAGTATTATTATTATTAATATGCTTATTAATAATAATACTGTATGTTTCTATGTGGAATGATCATGATCAATAATTATTATCATTAATAAAGTGAAAGATTAATGATAAAGAGGAATGGAACGTGAACGAATGAACGAAAGTCTTGCATGCAAATGAATGGAGGTGCACACCCCTGGTAGGTGTTAGCTCAACTGTGATGCGGGTTCGCTACCCCGAAGGATGCACACAGGATCAATCCTTGAGATTGATATAGAGGTGAGTGACTTGGTGTCACAACAGACTCACAGGAATGTAGGTCAATCTTTGTGATTGGCTTAGAGGTGAGTGACTTGGTGTCACAACAGACTCATAGTATGTAGGTCAATCTTTGTGATTGACTTAGAGGTGAGCGACTTGGTGTCGCAACAGACTCACAGCTTAATTAAAGAGGAATGATAAAAGTACGAATTGAACGATGATGAAGATAATGAAAGTATTACCTATGTGTACGTACGATGTATGATCACCTGTGAAAATGAGGAACGGTTTTTGAACGAAAAGTAAAGTATTTTAACTATAAAACTAGAACTCACTCAGCAACGCTGACTTTTATGTATTTTCCAGTTGGCAGGTGACAGGTTGCTGAGGATGGCATACAGGGGTGGCTGCTTGGTGGGCAAGACTGACATCCATTATGTTTTTGACGATACTGTTGTTTTGTAATCCATTCAATTAAATATTTTGTGACTTGTGAACAAAAATGTATTGCTTAACAACAGTGTTTTAAATGAATGGATGGTTTTTGTTTAAATAATTCCGCTGCTTAAAATTATATTATGTATGTTTTATGCTGTGAATGTCCAACTGTGAGGTGCCCGGGATCGGGGCCTTACAAGTTGGTATCAGAGCTAAAGTTTAAGTGAAACGGGTAAATTTTCAAATTAAACCTCAACTTAAACTGAGAATGGGACGGAAAGAGGGATGTCAGCCCGAGTAGCCATGTGCCATCAGGTATTGCTTTCTTAAAAATCAACCAGACTTATGTGCGTGTGCTATATGTGATTTATGTGTTCTTAGTAGATTTAGATACTGATGTAGTCAGGATAGGAAATGCTTGGGGTGTGAAGAGTAAAGTAAGTGGCTAATCACAACTGGCCACTGTAATTAGGGACTTACTATACTTGACATAAACTGAGCTATTACCTTGAATGACTGTTTTAGTGTTTGAATCTTATAGTGTATAGGAAAATGGCTGGGAAGAAACCTTCTAAGGCTGCTAGAGGTAGAGGTCGTCCGCGTACGACTAGGAACAGTACTAAAGCTCCTGAGACGGCTCCTGTGAACCCTGAGGTTCCTAACTGGAATGAAGAAACCGAGAATGCGAGCCTGAATGCCTCAGCTAGGGAGGCGATTGCTGATGAGGTACACCAAGTCCTGCAGGCAGTTATGCCATCTGTGGTGACTGATGTTATTCGTGCTGTGAGGAATGAGGAAAGGAAGGAGAAGGAGGATAGGAGAGGGTCAACTGGGAAGGAAAGCAAGGGAGGAGAGGAACGACCAGATCCAGAGATAGTAGTATCTGATGAAGAGGAAGATGATGTGGTAGGGGTGACGACTAAAGGATGCAATTACAGGGCATTCCAGAGGTGCAGGCCCCCGACTTTTGACGGAAATGCCAATGCTGCTGCTGCCCACCGTTGGGTAAGGGAGATGGAGGCGGTACTCGAGATCAGTGAGTGTCGGGAAGATCAGAAGGTGAAATTTGCCACCCACTCTTTTACCGACTCAGCACTATGTTGGTGGGACAATATTGTCCAAGCTAAGGGCAGCAGGGCTATAGGCAAGATGAAGTGGCCCGAGTTGAAGAAACTGGTAATTGAGGAATTCTGTCCTCACAGGGAACTTGATAAGATTGAGAGAGAGTTCCTACAACTCGAGGCGGGAACCATGAGCCACCAGCAATACACTGCCAAGTTCAATGAGATGGCGAGGCTGGTGCCAGATTAGGTGACACCGGTATCTCGCAAGATTAACCGGTATATACAGGGGCTACCAGCCGATATTCGTAGGCATTTGATTGCTGCACGACCAGGCACTTTTAGGTCGGCAGTAGATTTGGCTGGGAGGCTTTATGATGAGAGGGAGGTAGCAGATGCGGAGGTGAAGAAGGCTGGTGGTGGTGACCGAAACTGGAATGGGAAACGGTTCGGGCGTGGTGGCTTTACCCCGAACAACAAAAGGATGAAAACGAATGACCGTAGGGTGGGGTCATCAAGCTCGAGGCCCAAAAGGTGTGGCAAGTGCGGGAAGGAGCATACGGGTGAGTGCAGATCAGGGCTCAACATGTGTTTCAAGTGCGGGAAGCCGGGCCACATCCTGAAGGATTGTAAGGATCTTAGGTGTTACACCTGCGGCGAGGCGGGCCATATGAGCAAGGATTGCAGGAAGCCAAGGGCTGAGGGTTCCGGGGGAAAGAAGACGGCGGGGCTGAAGGGCAGAAGGCGAGCGCCAGGGCTTTCACCATGACCAGAGAGGAGGCTAGGACAGACCCCGATGTTGTGTCAGGTACGTTTCTAGTAAATCAAACTCTTGCCTCTGTGTTATTTGATTCTGGTGCTAGTAAGAGTTTCATTTCTGCTACTTTCTGTGCTAAATTGCCTGTTAGTAGTAAATGCATTGATGAGCCCTTTGATGTAGAAACCGCTATTGGTAAGTCCACTAGAGTTACTGATGTGATAGAGGACTGTACCATAGAGTTAGAAGGCCATAGGTTTGCTGCCAAATTACATGTGATGCCCTTAGGAGGATTTGATGTAGTGTTAGGGATGGATTGGTTAGCAACCTACGAAGCGAATATCGTGTGCCGAAAGAAGATGATTAGGCTGACGGCGACTGACGGAAGTCCGGTGACAATATATGGCGATCGGGTTACGACGATTCCGAAGGTGATCTCGATGGCGGTGGCGGGAAAGTGTATGAGGCGCGGATGTAGCGCCTACTTATGTTATGTAAAGAATGTAGAGACGCCAACACCACAACTATCTGATGTACCAGTTGTGCGTGACTTTCCGGACATGTTTCCCGAAGACTTATCGGGATTGCCGCCTGACCGAGAGATCGAATTCCAGATCGACCTGATACCGGGTGCCTAACCTGTCGCAAAAGCACCGTATCGCTTGGCTCCGACGGAGATGAAAGAGTTGATGGAGCAACTGCAGGAGTTGGTTGACAAAGGCTTTATTAGACCGAGTATCTCTCCTTGGGGTGCTCCGGTCTTGTTTGTGAAGAAGAAGGACGGTAGCATGAGAATGTGTATCGACTACCGTGAGTTGAACAAGCTAACGGTAAAGAATCGGTATCCGTTACCAAGGATTGACGACTTGTTCGACCAGCTCCAGGGTGCCAGTTGGTTCTCGAGGATAGATCTTCGATCTGGCTACCATCAATTGAAGGTAAAGGAGCAGGACATTCCTAAAACAGCTTTCCGTACGCGTTATGGACACTATGAGTTTCTCGTTATGTTATTTGGTCTAACTAACGCGCCAGCTGCTTTTATGGATTTGATGAACCGAGTGTGTCGGCCAATGTTAGATAAATCAGTAATTGTGTTCTGTAAGGCCCCGCTCCCGGGCGCCCTACTGTTGGTGGTTCATCGCACATAAATCATACATAATGTATATAATCATAAAATAACGCAGCGGAAATGATAAAATATATATACATTCTCATTCATTAACAACAGTCATTACATCATTGACTCGATTACAAAATGAAGCTTTCTCTACTTTGTCCCTCCTCCTAAGATCATACAGCGACCTCTAGAGGGGGTATCGAGTGCAAACATTTAAAGTTTATAATTTTTATACTAAAGAATATTCCTTAAGTAATTCCGTACATCGGAACTCTGACGGAATACTCTTGACACACACATGCAACATATTTCGTTGCATGTGCTACGCGCACGCACCTATGCGTGGCGAACTTATCAAAATCTAAAGAAGATTTCTTAAATAATCCCTTCCGGGGGAATACTCAAGAAATCTCATAATGGCATGCAACGTGATGAGTTGCGTGCGTTATAGACCCACAACGCATGACGTTGCATCATTATTAAATGGAGAATGCCATCCCAAAAGAGCTGAGTAGCCGCCTCGTGCCATCCCCAGCAACGCTACCTGCCAACTGGAAACACATAAAAAGTCAGCGTTGCTGAGTGAGTTCTAGTTTTATAATAAAACATACTTTTACTTATTTAAAAGTATCCTTTCGTGCATGCGTTCAAACATCATACGTATACAGAGATAATATTCATTATTATCTTCATCATTCGTTATATATCATCATCTTTAACTTCTCGTATGGATCCTGTCAAGCTTTACCCACTTCATAGCACTTGGCTATGATTACGGTGGTCGAATGACAAGAATCCCGTTCATACTTACTTGCGCACATTGAAAGGTGAGTTGTACCAATACCATATGCTACACCCCAATCAGTCTTAGCTACCGGGCCGTAATCAACATATGACGGGAGCGTATGCCCGGTACTAGAGGTAAGCGGTAGAGGTACCATGACCATGGTCAATCACATAGAAGGACCAATCGCGTTATTCAATGCTTGCAAGACATAATTCGTTCGTTCATTAATGCATGTATTCATCATCATTCATTCATTCGTTCATTCATTAATACATGCATTCATCATCGTGTTCCTCTTTCATTATCTTTCGCTTTACGTTACATAATACTTCGTTCGTTCGTTCATACGTAAAGTCATGGAAAGATATTCATTTATTATTATAGGAACACACACACATCGTACATTCGTCATCATACATTCATCGTACATACATCGTCATCATCATCACACTTACATCGTCATCATCGTCATACATACATCGTCATACCTAACATCTTACAGGCATCATCATCATCATCATACATAACCTCGTACATACATAGCCTACGTCATCATTCATCACTAGGCACTTACTATGTGTCATCCTGGTGCAGTAGCACTAACTGTCCTTCCAAGACCGTGGGGACTCATACTAAGACCTTACATAACATGTCGAGTCCACCATCATACCTTAAACGTATAACACAACATTATGCCCAAACGGGTCATACATACATACATCATTAAACCAGTTTATATGTGTTCCAGCCCCAAAACCATTTAAAACAAGTAAATGAGGGGTCCTAGAACTCACCTGTGCTTGACAAGCAGCCTCTCAATCAAGCCTTTAAGACGCGGGTAACACTACACTGCCTGCAGATAAGTTAACGCTCAAAAGAGTTAATTTCTGCCTAATTTCGCTACTAATTTCGCAGGTAGTTTCGCCCGTAAATTCGCCCCTAGTTTCGCCAGACGAATTAGCAGTTTCGCTGCTAGTTTCGCTGGGCAGCATTCTGCCAGTTTCGCTGGACAGATTCGCTACCTCGAGCGCCCAACTTTCGTTGGAATTCCCTAGTTTCGCAATATCTAAGGTCAACTTGGACCTTGGCATAGTCATCAGCGAAACCATAGTTTCGCTCAGGCGAATGTGTAGTTTCGCTACAGCGAAACTGTAACTTCGCTGTAAGTTCCTCCAGTTTCGCTGGACGAACTTACAGTTTCGCTGGACGAGACCTTAATTTCGCAGAACGAGCTGAAATTCACGAATCAGCTCGTTTTAGCCCAAAAATCCAATCCTTTCCACCCAAACCCTTGCATTATCATCCAGGAAGCTATATCTAAGCTTCTTACACGTTTTAATACCCTAAAACGTGTGTTTTGGGCGATTTTTGCCACTAGAAACCCCAAAAACCCCAAACCCGGGTTTTTCACCAAATGTGGCAATTTAGATACGTTTCTTACCTTGATTCTTGTAGTTTTGGAGTCCACAAACACTAGCCTTCGATTCTTGACCACCCGAGCTCCGATCCGGCACTTTCTCTCTCTACACTTTCTCTCTCTAGAATGGCGTTTGAGTGAAAATGAGAGTTGCTCGGCTGATCCATCTATTTATATGTCAGGCGTCCTCGGGACCCCAAACTCGTTAAACTCGTGACCGGAGGGTTAACTTGGTGTAATACCCGCAACCACTCTATATTCATTAAATGGTTTTCATCCGAGCCCATCGCTATCATCCGACTCGATCAGAGAATTTTCCGGGCGTTACAAGTCCACCCCCCTTATTTAGGTTTCGTCCCCGAAACCTGTCACTCTTCGAACAACTGTGGGTAATGCTGTCTCATCTCTTCTTCAGTCTCCCACGTAGACTCCGATCCCTTCCTGTGCTTCCACTGTACGCGCACAAGAGGAACCACTCTGTTTCTTAGCCGTTTCTCCTTTCTATCAATGATCGCCACTGGTTGCTCCACATAGTTGAGCTGTTCGTCTACTTTGATATCCTCCAGCGGAACGACCATATCTTCATCGGCTAAACATTTCCTCAGATGAGATACGTGGAAGGTCGGGTGAATTCCACTCAGCTCATCTGGTAGCTCCAACCTATAGGCCACCTCTCCCACACGGGCGATAATTCGGAAAGGGCCTATATACCGCGGGCTCAGTTTACCCCGCTTTCGGAATCTAATAATTCCTTTCCAAGGCGAAACCTTTAACATGACCCGATCACCGACCTTGAACTCTATCGGTCTTCGCCTCTTGTCGGCATACGACTTTTGTCTGTCCTTCGCCGCCTTCATGAAGGCTTTGATCTTTTCTAACTTTTCAGTCGTTGCTTCCACTACCTCGACGCCTCCCAGTTCTTTCTGTCCAATGTCTCCCCAACATACGGGCGTCCTACATTTCCTACCGTATAACATCTCGTAGGGTGGCATGCCAATACTGGCATGGTAACTGTTATTGTACGAGAATTCTGCTAACGACAGGTGATCGTCCCAACTTCCTCCAAAATCGATCACGCACGCCCGAAGCATGTCTTCGAGTGTTTGGATCGTTCTCTCAGACTGACCGTCCGTCTGAGGATGATATGCCGTGCTAATATGTAGCCTCGTCTCCATCGCATCATGGAATCTTTTCCAAAACTTGGAGGTAAACCGGGTGTCACGGTCAGACACAATAGACACCGGTACGCCATGACGAGCTACAATCTCTTTGATGAATAGATCCGCCAATCTTTCAGATGAATACGTCTCGCGGATCGGTAGAAAGTGGGCACTCTTCGTCAATCGGTCAACTATCACCCATATAGCATCCTACCCTTTCGGGGTACGCGGTAACTTCGTGATGAAGTCCATGGTGATGTGTTCCCACTTCCACTCAGGTATATCCAATGGTTGGATTTTCCCGTACGGTTTCTGGTGCTCGGCCTTTACCTGTGAACAAGTCAGGCACTTACTCACATATTCCACCACATCACGCTTCATGCCTGGCCACCAATAGTCTTTCTTCATGTCTTGGTACATCTTGGTAGCACCTGGGTGAATGGAATATCGAGTCTTATGGGCCTCATTCATGATTTTTCCACGCAGATCCCCATACCGAGGAATCCACACTCGCCCAAATCGGGTCTTAACACCTAGAGTGTTCTCACCCAATTCTGTAACTAGACCTCTCATCCTTTCGGAGTTTAGACGATCTTCCTTCAAGGCCTCGTCTTGGAACTCCTTGACCTGCGTCATCACGTCTGAGGTCATAATCAACTGATAAGCCTTCACCCGGATCGGCTCAGGCCATTCTTTTCGGCTAAGGGCATCAGCCACCACATTGGCTTTGCCCGGGTGGTAATGGATTTCACAATCATAATCTTTTATCAGCTCCAACCACCGCCTCTGCCTCATGTTTAGATCTTTCTGCTCGAAGAAGTACTTCAAGCTCTTGTGGTCCGTGAAGATGGTGCACTTTGTCCCGTATAGATAGTGTCGCCAAATCTTCAACGCGAAAACCACCGCAGCTAGTTCTAGATCGTGTGTGGGATAATTGACTTCGTGAGTCTTCAGTTGTCGAGATGCATAGGCTATGACCTTTCCGCGTTGCATCAATACGCAACCTAGCCCAGAGTAGGATGCATCCGAATAGACCACCAAGTCTTCATTTCCCTCGGGCAATGTCAAGACAGGAGCTTGTGTCAGTCTCGTCTTTAATTTCTCAAAAGCGTCCTCCTGTTCTCGACCCCACACGAACTTTACATCCTTGCGAGTCAATTTTGTCAAAGGTGAGGCTATCTTGGAGAAGTCTTGAATAAATCTTCTATAGTAGCCTGCCAGCCCCAAGAAGCTGCGAATCTCGGTTGGCGTCTTCGGTGACTTCCATTGCATCACGGCCTCAACCTTTGCTGGGTCCACCATTATTCCTTCTGCATTCACTACGTGACCCAGAAATTGTACCTCGCGTAGCCAAAAGGCGCACTTGGAGAACTTGGCATACAATTTCTCCCTTCTCAACGTTTCCAATACCTCCCGAATGTGGTCGGCATGCTCTGTCTCGCTTTTTGAATAAATCAGGATATCATCGATAAACACAATCACTGATTTATCTAACATTGACCGGCACACTCGGTTCATCAAATCCATAAAAGCAGCCGGCGCATTGGTTAACCCAAAAGACATGACCAGAAACTCGTAGTGACCATAGCGCGTACGAAAGGCTGTTTTAGGGATATCCTGTTCCCTCACCTTTAATTGATGGTAGCCAGATCGAAGATCTATCCTCGAGAACCAACTGGCACCCTGGAGCTGATCAAACAAGTCATCGATTCTTGGTAAGGGGTATCTGTTCTTCACCGTCAGCTTATTCAGCTCGCGGTAGTCGATGCACATCCGCATACTACCATCCTTCTTCTTTACGAACAGAACCGGAGCACCCCAAGGTGAGATACTCGGTCGAATAAACCCCTTATCCAGCAGCTCCTGCAACTGATCCATCAATTCTTTCATCTCCGTTGGAGCCAAGCGATACGGTGCTTTTGCGACAGGTTGGGCACCCGGTATCAGATCGATCTGGAACTCGATCTCTCGGTCTGGTGGCAAACCCGATAAGTCTTCGGGAAACACATCCGGAAAGTCACACACCACTGGCACATCACATAGCTGTGGTGTTGGCGTCTCTACATTCTTTACATAACATAAGTAGGCGCTACATCCGCGCCTCATACACTTTCCCGCCACCGCCATCGAGATCACCTTCGGAATCGTCGTAGCTCGATCGCCATAAATCGTCACCGGACTTCCGTCGGTCGCCGTCAGTCTAATCATCTTCTTTCGGCACACGATATTCGCTTCGTAGGTTGCTAGCCAGTCCATTCCTAACACTACATCGAATCCTCCTAGAGGCATCACGTGTAACATGGCAGCAAACCTATGGCCCTCTAATTCTATAGTACAGTCCTCTATCACATCCGTAACCCTAGTGGATTTACCAATAGCGGTTTCTACGTCAAAGGACTTATCAAGGCATTTACTCCTAACAGGCAGTTAGCACAGAAGGTAGTAGAAATAAAACTTCTACTGGCACCCGAATCAAATAACACAGAGGCTAAAATTTGGTCTATTAGGAACGTACCGGACACCACATCAGGGTCCGTTCTAGCCTCCTCCTGCGTCATGGTGAACTCCCTAGCCTTTGCCCTCGGTGCTTCTCCTCCCGTCTTCTTCTCCCCAGAGCCCTCAGCCCTCGGCTTCTTACAATCCCGGCTCATATGACCACTTTCCCCACAGTTAAAACACTTGCCCATCCGGCAATCCCTTGATACATGTCCCGTCTTCCCACACTTAAAGCAGAGGTTGGATCCCCACTTACACTCCCCTGAGTGCTCCTTTCCACACTTACCACACTTCCTCACCCCAGCTCCAGACACGACCACTCGGCGGTCATCTACCCTCGCCTTCTTGTTACTTGTCGAGGTATCACCTCGGCCAAACCTCTTTCCCTGCCAGCCCTTCTCTCCACCTGCCTTCTTTCCACCCTCCGCCTTCACCAACGCAGCTCTCTCATCGTACAACCTTCCCGCCAAATCCACCGCCGACCTAAAAGTACTCGGTCGAGCGGAAATCAAATGCCAACGAATTTCGGCTGGCAACCCTTGAATA
Source organism: Flaveria linearis (assembly GCA_024085815.1). Taxonomy (NCBI): domain Eukaryota; kingdom Viridiplantae; phylum Streptophyta; class Magnoliopsida; order Asterales; family Asteraceae; genus Flaveria; species Flaveria linearis. The sequence goes on from CM044003.1 coordinate 11,432,019, forward strand.
TACCGGTTGATCTTTCGGGACACCGGCGTCACCTGCTCTGGCACCAACAGCGCCAACTCGTTAAACTTAGTGGTATATTGTTGGTGGGTCATCGTCCCCGCCTCCAACTGCAGGAACTCTCTCTCTATCCTATCCATTTCCCGTCGAGGACTGAATTCCTCGATCACCAACCTCTTCAACTCAGCCCACTTCATCTTCCCTATAGCCCTGCTACCCTCGGCTTGGACTATATTTTTCCACCAACATAAGGCCGACCCTGTAAAAGAGTGGGTAGCAAACTTCACCTTCTTGTCCTCCTGGCAATCACTAATATCGAGGACAGCTTCCATTTCCATCACCCATTGGTGAGCATCAGTAGCAGTACCGGACCCATCGAAAGTTGGGGGCTTGCACCTCATGAACTTCCCGTAATCACAGCCCCGGGCTGTCTCCCGTACCTGTTCTTCCTCCTCATCATCGGACAATACCGTTTCTGCCCCTGTCTGTTGTTGTCCACCGGAGGACTGATTTCTCCCCCGTCTCTCATCCTCACGTACTGCCTTTAACACTTCTGTCATTACAGACGGTAAGATCGTCTGCATAACCTGGTGCACCTCCTCGACAACTGCCTCTTTCACCGAGGCCCTAAAATCATCACTCTCATTCGTCCCCCCGAGGGAGTAGTATTAGGTCCTTCGGGAACCTTTTCTCTTGTCTAGGTCTTCCTCTTGTGGCTCGTGGTTCCACACCACTTCCGCCACTGCCTCCACCAAGTGGGGCTTTAGATGATCTACCACCGACCATCTTCTATCTCACACTGAAAGGTTCAAATACCAACACGGTCATTCAAGGAAATAGCTCAGTTTATGTCAAGTACAGTAAGTTACTAATTACAGTGGCCAGTTGTGATTAGTCACTTACTCTACTTTTCGCACCCCAAGCATTACCCTTCCTGACTACACCGGTATCTAAATCTAACAGCACACATAACCATATTTCACACGCACATGCTTTAATTAACTTTAAGAAAATACCTGATGGCACGCAGCTACTCAGATGGCATTCTCATTCTCCCTGTCCCATTCTCAGTTTAAGTTTAGGTTTATTATGAAAATTTTACCCATTTTACTTAAACTTTTGCTCTGATACCAACTTGTAAGGCCCCGCTCCCGGGCGCCCTACTGTTGGTGGTTCATCGCACATAAATCATACATAATGTATATAATCATAAAATAACGCAGCGGAAATGATAAAATATATATACATTCTCATTCATTAACAACAGTCATTACATCATTGACTCGATTACAAAATGAAGCTTTCTCTACTTTGTCCCTCCTCCTAAGATCATACAGCGACCTCTAGAGGGGGTATCGAGTGCAAACATTTAAAGTTTATAATTTTTATACTAAAGAATATTCCTTAAGTAATTCCGTACATCGGAACTCTGACGGAATACTCTGACACACACATGCAACATATTTCGTTGCATGTGCTACGCGCACGCACCTATGCGTGGCGAACTTATCAAAATCTAAAGAAGATTTCTTAAATAATCCCTTCCGGGGGAATACTCAAGAAATCTCATAATGGCATGCAACGTGATGAGTTGCGTGCGTTATAGACCCACAACGCATGACGTTGCATCATTATTAAATGGAGAATGCCATCCCAAAAGAGCTGAGTAGCCGCCTCGTGCCATCCCCAGCAACGCTACCTGCCAACTGGAAACACATAAAAAGTCAGCGTTGCTGAGTGAGTTCTAGTTTTATAATAAAACATACTTTTACTTATTTAAAAGTATCCTTTCGTGCATGCGTTCAAACATCATACGTATACAGAGATAATATCATTATTATCTTCATCATTCGTTATATATCATCATCTTTAACTTCTCGTATGGATCCTGTCAAGCTTTACCCACTTCATAGCACTTGGCTATGATTACGGTGGTCGAATGACAAGAATCCCGTTCGTACTTACTTGCGCATATTGAAAGGTGAGTTGTACCAATACCATATGCTACACCCCAATCAGTCTTAGCTACCGGGCCGTAATCAACATATGACGGGAGCGTATGCCCGGTACTAGAGGTAAGCGGTAGAGGTACCATGACCATGGTCAATCACATAGAAGGACCAATCGCGTTATTCAATGCTTGCAAGACATAATTCGTTCGTTCATTAATGCATGTATTCATCATCATTCATTCATTCGTTCATTCATTAATACATGCATTCATCATCGTGTTCCTCTTTCATTATCTTTCGCTTTACGTTACATAATACTTCGTTCGTTCGTTCATACGTAAAGTCATGGAAAGATATTCATTTATTATTATAGGAACACACACACATCGTACATTCGTCATCATACATTCATCGTACATACATCGTCATCATCATCACACTTACATCGTCATCATCGTCATACATACATCGTCATACCTAACATCTTACAGGCATCATCATCATCATCATACATAACCTCGTACATACATAGCCTACGTCATCATTCATCACTAGGCACTTACTATGTGTCATCCTGGTGCAGTAGCACTAACTGTCCTTCCAAGACCGTGGGGACTCATACTAAGACCTTACATAACATGTCGAGTCCACCATCATACCTTAAACGTATAACACAACATTATGCCCAAACGGGTCATACATACATACATCATTAAACCAGTTTATATGTGTTCCAGCCCCAAAACCATTTAAAACAAGTAAATGAGGGGTCCTAGAACTCACCTGTGCTTGACAAGCAGCCTCTCAATCAAGCCTTTAAGACGCGGGTAACACTACACTGCCTGCAGATAAGTTAACGCTCAAAAGAGTTAATTTCTGCCTAATTTCGCTACTAATTTCGCAGGTAGTTTCGCCCGTAAATTCGCCCCTAGTTTCGCCAGACGAATTAGCAGTTTCGCTGCTAGTTTCGCTGGGCAGCATTCTGCCAGTTTCGCTGGACAGATTCGCTACCTCGAGCGCCCAACTTTCGTTGGAATTCCCTAGTTTCGCAATATCTAAGGTCAACTTGGACCTTGGCATAGTCATCAGCGAAACCATAGTTTCGCTCAGGCGAATGTGTAGTTTCGCTACAGCGAAACTGTAACTTCGCTGTAAGTTCCTCCAGTTTCGCTGGACGAACTTACAGTTTCGCTGGACGAGACCTTAATTTCGCAGAACGAGCTGAAATTCACGAATCAGCTCGTTTTAGCCCAAAAATCCAATCCTTTCCACCCAAACCCTTGCATTATCATCCAGGAAGCTATATCTAAGCTTCTTACACGTTTTAATACCCTAAAACGTGTGTTTGGGCGATTTTTGCCACTAGAAACCCCAAAAACCCCAAACCCGGGTTTTTCACCAAATGTGGCAATTTAGATACGTTTCTTACCTTGATTCTTGTAGTTTTGGAGTCCACAAACACTAGCCTTCGATTCTTGACCACCCGAGCTCCGATCCGGCACTTTCTCTCTCTACACTTTCTCTCTCTAGAATGGCGTTTGAGTGAAAATGAGAGTTGCTCGGCTGATCCATCTATTTATATGTCAGGCGTCCTCGGGACCCCAAACTCGTTAAACTCGTGACCCGGAGGGTTAACTTGGTGTAATACCCGCAACCACTCTATATTCATTAAATGGTTTTCATCCGAGCCCATCGCTATCATCCGACTCGATCAGAGAATTTTCCGGGCGTTACAAGTCCACCCCCCTTATTTAGGTTTCGTCCCCGAAACCTGTCACTCTTCGAACAACTGTGGGTAATGCTGTCTCATCTCTTCTTCAGTCTCCCACGTAGACTCCGATCCCTTCCTGTGCTTCCACTGTACGCGCACAAGAGGAACCACTCTGTTTCTTAGCCGTTTCTCCTTTCTATCAATGATCGCCACTGGTTGCTCCACATAGTTGAGCTGTTCGTCTACTTTGATATCCTCCAGCGGAACGACCATATCTTCATCGGCTAAACATTTCCTCAGATGAGATACGTGGAAGGTCGGGTGAATTCCACTCAGCTCATCTGGTAGCTCCAACCTATAGGCCACCTCTCCACACGGGCGATAATTCGGAAAGGGCCTATATACCGCGGGCTCAGTTTACCCCGCTTTCGGAATCTAATAATTCCTTTCCAAGGCGAAACCTTTAACATGACCCGATCACCGACCTTGAACTCTATCGGTCTTCGCCTCTTGTCGGCATACGACTTTTGTCTGTCCTTCGCCGCCTTCATGAAGGCTTTGATCTTTTCTAACTTTTCAGTCGTTGCTTCCACTACCTCGACGCCTCCCAGTTCTTTCTGTCCAATGTCTCCCAACATACGGGCGTCCTACATTTCCTACCGTATAACATCTTGTAGGGTGGCATGCCAATACTGGCATGGTAACTGTTATTGTACGAGAATTCTGCTAACGACAGGTGATCGTCCCAACTTCCTCCAAAATCGATCACGCACGCCCGAAGCATGTCTTCGAGTGTTTGGATCGTTCTCTCAGACTGACCGTCCGTCTGAGGATGATATGCCGTGCTAATATGTAGCCTCGTCCCCATCGCATCATGGAATCTTTTCCAAAACTTGGAGGTAAACCGGGTGTCACGGTCAGACACAATAGACACCGGTACGCCATGACGAGCTACAATCTCTTTGATGAATAGATCCGCCAATCTTTCAGATGAATACGTCTCGCGGATCGGTAGAAAGTGGGCACTCTTCGTCAATCGGTCAACTATCACCCATATAGCATCCTACCCTTTCGGGGTACGCGGTAACTTCGTGATGAAGTCCATGGTGATGTGTTCCCACTTCCACTCGGGTATATCCAATGGTTGGATTTTCCCGTACGGTTTCTGGTGCTCGGCCTTTACCTGTGAACAAGTCAGGCACTTACTCACATATTCCACCACATCACGCTTCATGCCTGGCCACCAATAGTCTTTCTTCATGTCTTGGTACATCTTGGTAGCACCTGGGTGAATGGAATATCGAGTCTTATGGGCCTCATTCATGATTTTTCCACGCAGATCCCCATACCGAGGAATCCACACTCGCCCAAATCGGGTCTTAACACCTAGAGTGTTCTCACCCAATTCTGTAACTAGACCTCTCATCCTTTCGGAGTTTAGACGATCTTCCTTCAAGGCCTCGTCTTGGAACTCCTTGACCTGCGTCATCACGTCTGAGGTCATAATCAACTGATAAGCCTTCACCCGGATCGGCTCAGGCCATTCTTTTCGGCTAAGGGCATCAGCCACCACATTGGCTTTGCCCGGGTGGTAATGGATTTCACAATCATAATCTTTTATCAGCTCCAACCACCGCCTCTGCCTCATGTTTAGATCTTTCTGCTCGAAGAAGTACTTCAAGCTCTTGTGGTCCGTGAAGATGGTGCACTTTGTCCCGTATAGATAGTGTCGCCAAATCTTCAACGCGAAAACCACCGCAGCTAGTTCTAGATCGTGTGTGGGATAATTGACTTCGTGAGTCTTCAGTTGTCGAGATGCATAGGCTATGACCTTTCCGCGTTGCATCAATACGCAACCTAGCCCAGAGTAGGATGCATCCGAATAGACCACCAAGTCTTCATTTCCCTCGGGCAATGTCAAGACAGGAGCTTGTGTCAGTCTCGTCTTTAATTTCTCAAAAGCGTCCTCCTGTTCTCGACCCCACACGAACTTTACATCCTTGCGAGTCAATTTTGTCAAAGGTGAGGCTATCTTGGAGAAGTCTTGAATAAATCTTCTATAGTAGCCTGCCAGCCCCAAGAAGCTGCGAATCTCGGTTGGCGTCTTCGGTGACTTCCATTGCATCACGGCCTCAACCTTTGCTGGGTCCACCATTATTCCTTCTGCATTCACTACGTGACCCAGAAATTGTACCTCGCGTAGCCAAAAGGCGCACTTGGAGAACTTGGCATACAATTTCTCCCTTCTCAACGTTTCCAATACCTCCCGAATGTGGTCGGCATGCTCTGTCTCGCTTTTGAATAAATCAGGATATCATCGATAAACACAATCACTGATTTATCTAACATTGACCGGCACACTCGGTTCATCAAATCCATAAAAGCAGCCGGCGCATTGGTTAACCCAAAAGACATGACCAGAAACTCGTAGTGACCATAGCGCGTACGAAAGGCTGTTTTAGGGATATCCTGTTCCCTCACCTTTAATTGATGGTAGCCAGATCGAAGATCTATCCTCGAGAACCTACTGGCACCCTGGAGCTGATCAAACAAGTCATCGATTCTTGGTAAGGGGTATCTGTTCTTCACCGTCAGCTTATTCAGCTCGCGGTAGTCGATGCACATCCGCATACTACCATCCTTCTTCTTTACGAACAGAACCGGAGCACCCCAAGGTGAGATACTCGGTCGAATAAACCCCTTATCCAGCAGCTCCTGCAACTGATCCATCAATTCTTTCATCTCCGTTGGAGCCAAGCGATACGGTGCTTTTGCGACAGGTTGGGCACCCGGTATCAGATCGATCTGGAACTCGATCTCTCGGTCTGGTGGCAAACCCGATAAGTCTTCGGGAAACACATCCGGAAAGTCACACACCACTGGCACATCACATAGCTGTGGTGTTGGCGTCTCTACATTCTTTACATAACATAAGTAGGCGCTACATCCGCGCCTCATACACTTTCCCGCCACCGCCATCGAGATCACCTTCGGAATCGTCGTAGCTCGATCGCCATAAATCGTCACCGGACTTCCGTCGGTCGCCGTCAGTCTAATCATCTTCTTTCGGCACACGATATTCGCTTCGTAGGTTGCTAGCCAGTCCATTCCTAACACTACATCGAATCCTCCTAGAGGCATCACGTGTAACATGGCAGCAAACCTATGGCCCTCTAATTCTATAGTACAGTCCTCTATCACATCCGTAACCCTAGTGGATTTACCAATAGCGGTTTCTACGTCAAAGGACTTATCAAGGCATTTACTCCTAACAGGCAGTTTAGCACAGAAGGTAGTAGAAATAAAACTTCTACTGGCACCCGAATCAAATAACACAGAGGCTAAAATTTGGTCTATTAGGAACGTACCGGACACCACATCAGGGTCCGTTCTAGCCTCCTCCTGCGTCATGGTGAACTCCCTAGCCTTTGCCCTCGGTGCTTCTCCTCCCGTCTTCTTCTCCCCAGAGCCCTCAGCCCTCGGCTTCTTACAATCCCGGCTCATATGACCACTTTCCCCACAGTTAAAACACTTGCCCATCCGGCAATCCCTTGATACATGTCCCGTCTTCCCACACTTAAAGCAGAGGTTGGATCCCCACTTACACTCCCCTGAGTGCTCCTTTCCACACTTACCACACTTCCTCACCCCAGCTCCAGACACGACCACTCGGCGGTCATCTACCCTCGCCTTCTTGTTACTTGTCGAGGTATCACCTCGGCCAAACCTCTTTCCCTGCCAGCCCTTCTCTCCACCTGCCTTCTTTCCACCCTCCGCCTTCACCAACGCAGCTCTCTCATCGTACAACCTTCCCGCCAAATCCACCGCCGACCTAAAAGTACTCGGTCGAGCGGAAATCAAATGCCAACGAATTTCGGCTGGCAACCCTTGAATATACCGGTTGATCTTTCGGGACACCGGCGTCACCTGCTCTGGCACCAACAGCGCCAACTCGTTAAACTTAGTGGTATATTGTTGGTGGGTCATCGTCCCCGCCTCCAACTGCAGGAACTCTCTCTCTATCCTATCCATTTCCCGTCGAGGACTGAATTCCTCGATCACCAACCTCTTCAACTCAGCCCACTTCATCTTCCCTATAGCCCTGCTACCCTCGGCTTGGACTATATTTTTCCACCAACATAAGGCCGACCCTGTAAAAGAGTGGGTAGCAAACTTCACCTTCTTGTCCTCCTGGCAATCACTAATATCGAGGACAGCTTCCATTTCCATCACCCATTGGTGAGCATCAGTAGCAGTACCGGACCCATCGAAAGTTGGGGGCTTGCACCTCATGAACTTCCCGTAATCACAGCCCGGGCTGTCTCCCGTACCTGTTCTTCCTCCTCATCATCGGACAATACCGTTTCTGCCCCTGTCTGTTGTTGTCCACCGGAGGACTGATTTCTCCCCCGTCTCTCATCCTCACGTACTGCCTTTAACACTTCTGTCATTACAGACGGTAAGATCGTCTGCATAACCTGGTGCACCTCCTCGACAACTGCCTCTTTCACCGAGGCCCTAAAATCATCACTCTCATTCGTCCCCCCCGAGGGAGTAGTATTAGGTCCTTCGGGAACCTTTTTCTCTTGTCTAGGTCTTCCTCTTGTGGCTCGTGGTTCCACACCACTTCCGCCACTGCCTCCACCAAGTGGGGCTTTAGATGATCTACCACCGACCATCTTCTATCTCACACTGAAAGGTTCAAATACCAACACGGTCATTCAAGGAAATAGCTCAGTTTATGTCAAGTACAGTAAGTTACTAATTACAGTGGCCAGTTGTGATTAGTCACTTACTCTACTTTTCGCACCCCAAGCATTACCCTTCCTGACTACACCGGTATCTAAATCTAACAGCACACATAACCATATTTCACACGCACATGCTTTAATTAACTTTAAGAAAATACCTGATGGCACGCAGCTACTCAGATGGCATTCTCATTCTCCCTGTCCCATTCTCAGTTTAAGTTTAGGTTTATTATGAAAATTTTACCCATTTTACTTAAACTTTTGCTCTGATACCAACTTGTAAGGCCCCGCTCCCGGGCGCCCTACTGTTGGTGGTTCATCGCACATAAATCATACATAATGTATATAATCATAAAATAACGCAGCGGAAATGATAAAATATATATACATTCTCATTCATTAACAACAGTCATTACATCATTGACTCGATTACAAAATGAAGCTTTCTCTACTTTGTCCCTCCTCCTAAGATCATACAGCGACCTCTAGAGGGGGTATCGAGTGCAAACATTTAAAGTTTATAATTTTTATACTAAAGAATATTCCTTAAGTAATTCCGTACATCGGAACTCTGACGGAATACTCTTGACACACACATGCAACATATTCGTTGCATGTGCTACGCGCACGCACCTATGCGTGGCGAACTTATCAAAATCTAAAGAAGATTTCTTAAATAATCCCTTCCGGGGGAATACTCAAGAAATCTCATAATGGCATGCAACGTGATGAGTTGCGTGCGTTATAGACCCACAACGCATGACGTTGCATCATTATTAAATGGAGAATGCCATCCCAAAAGAGCTGAGTAGCCGCCTCGTGCCATCCCCAGCAACGCTACCTGCCAACTGGAAACACATAAAAAGTCAGCGTTGCTGAGTGAGTTCTAGTTTTATAATAAAACATACTTTTACTTATTTAAAAGTATCCTTTCGTGCATGCGTTCAAACATCATACGTATACAGAGATAATATTCATTATTATCTTCATCATTCGTTATATCATCATCTTTAACTTCTCGTATGGATCCTGTCAAGCTTTACCCACTTCATAGCACTTGGCTATGATTACGGTGGTCGAATGACAAGAATCCCGTTCGTACTTACTTGCGCATATTGAAAGGTGAGTTGTACCAATACCATATGCTACACCCCAATCAGTCTTAGCTACCGGGCCGTAATCAACATATGACGGGAGCGTATGCCCGGTACTAGAGGTAAGCGGTAGAGGTACCATGACCATGGTCAATCACATAGAAGGACCAATCGCGTTATTCAATGCTTGCAAGACATAATTCGTTCGTTCATTAATGCATGTATTCATCATCATTCATTCATTCGTTCATTCATTAATACATGCATTCATCATCGTGTTCCTCTTTCATTATCTTTCGCTTTACGTTACATAATACTTCGTTCGTTCGTTCATACGTAAAGTCATGGAAAGATATTCATTTATTATTATAGGAACACACACACATCGTACATTCGTCATCATACATTCATCGTACATACATCGTCATCATCATCACACTTACATCGTCATCATCGTCATACATACATCGTCATACCTAACATCTTACAGGCATCATCATCATCATCATACATAACCTCGTACATACATAGCCTACGTCATCATTCATCACTAGGCACTTACTATGTGTCATCCTGGTGCAGTAGCACTAACTGTCCTTCCAAGACCGTGGGGACTCATACTAAGACCTTACATAACATGTCGAGTCCACCATCATACCTTAAACGTATAACACAACATTATGCCCAACGGGTCATACATACATACATCATTAAACCAGTTTATATGTGTTCCAGCCCCAAAACCATTTAAAACAAGTAAATGAGGGGTCCTAGAACTCACCTGTGCTTGACAAGCAGCCTCTCAATCAAGCCTTTAAGACGCGGGTAACACTACACTGCCTGCAGATAAGTTAACGCTCAAAAGAGTTAATTTCTGCCTAATTTCGCTACTAATTTCGCAGGTAGTTTCGCCCGTAAATTCGCCCGTAGTTTCGCCAGACGAATTAGCAGTTTCGCTGCTAGTTTCGCTGGGCAGCATTCTGCCAGTTTCGCTGGACAGATTCGCTACCTCGAGCGCCCAACTTTCGTTGGAATTCCCTAGTTTCGCAATATCTAAGGTCAACTTGGACATTGGCATAGTCATCAGCGAAACCATAGTTTCGCTCAGGCGAATGTGTAGTTTCGCTACAGCGAAACTGTAACTTCGCTGTAAGTTCCTCCAGTTTCGCTGGACGAACTTACAGTTTCGCTGGACGAGACCTTAATTTCGCAGAACGAGCTGAAATTCACGAATCAGCTCGTTTTAGCCCAAAAATCCAATCCTTTCCACCCAAACCCTTGCATTATCATCCAGGAAGCTATATCTAAGCTTCTTACACGTTTAATACCCTAAAACGTGTGTTTTGGGCGATTTTTCCACTAGAAACCCCAAAAACCCCAAACCCGGGTTTTTCACCAAATGTGGCAATTTAGATACGTTTCTTACCTTGATTCTTGTAGTTTTGGAGTCCACAAACACTAGCCTTCGATTCTTGACCACCCGAGCTCCGATCCGGCACTTTCTCTCTCTACACTTTCTCTCTCTAGAATGGCGTTTGAGTGAAAATGAGAGTTGCTCGGCTGATCCATCTATTTATATGTCAGGCGTCCTCGGGACCCCAAACTCGTTAAACTCGTGACCCGGAGGGTTAACTTGGTGTAATACCCGCAACCACTCTATATTCATTAAATGGTTTTCATCCGAGCCCATCGCTATCATCCGACTCGATCAGAGAATTTTCCGGGCGTTACATGTTCATCGATGATATTCTGATTTATTCGAGGAGCGAAGAAGAGCATGTCGGTCACATTCGGGAAGTGTTGGAGACTTTGAGGAGGGAGAAGCTGTATGCTAAGTTCTCCAAATGTGCGTTCTGGCTACGCGAGGTATAATTTCTGGGTCACGTGGTAAATGCAGAAGGAATAATGGTGGATCCAGCAAAGGTTGAGGCTGTGATGCAATGGAAATCACCAAAGACGCCATCTGAGATTCGTAGCTTCTTAGGATTGGCGGGCTACTATAGGAGATTTATTCAAGACTTCTCCAAGATAGCCTCCCCTTTGACAAAATTGACCCGTAAGGACGTGAAATTCATGTGGGGTCAAGAGCAGGAGAATGCCTTTGAGGAGTTGAAGACAAGACTAACACAAGCTCCTGTTTTGACTTTGCCGAGGGGAATGAAGACTTAGTGGTCTATTCAGATGCATCTTATTCTGGGCTAGGTTGCGTGTTGATGCAACGTGGAAGGGTAATAGCCTATGCATCTCGACAGCTGAAAACTCACGAAGTCAACTATCCCACGCACGATCTTGAACTAGCTGCGGTGGTTTTCGCGTTGAAGATTTGGCGGCACTATCTATACGGGACGAAGTGCACCATCTTCACAGACCACAAAAGCTTGAAGTACTTCTTCGAGCAAAAATATCTAAACATGAGGCAAAGGCGATGGTTGGAACTAATAAAGGATTATGATTGCGAAATCCATTACCATCCGGGCAAGGCCAACGTGGTGGCCGATGCCCTTAGTCGAAAAGAACGACCTGAGCCGATTCGGGTGAAGGCTTATCAGCTGATCATGACCCCGATGTGATGACACAGGTTAAGGAGTTTCAAGACGAGGCTTTGAAAGAAGATCGTCTTAACTCCGAAAGGATGAGAGGCCTAGTTACGGAATTGGGTGAGAACACTCTTGGTGTTAAGACCCGATTTGGGCGAATGTGGATTCCTCGATACGGGGATCTACGTGGTAGAATTATGGACGAGGCCCATAAGACCCGATACTCCATTCACCCCGGTGCTACCAAAATGTACCACGATATGAAGAAAGACTATTGGTGGCCGGGAATGAAACGCGACGTAGTGGAATACGTAAGTAAGTGTCTGACTTGCTTACAAGTGAAGGCGGAACACCAGAAGCCCTACGGGAAGATCCAACCGTTGGATATACCCGAGTGGAAGTGGGAACACATCACCATGGACTTCATTACGAAATTACCACGTACCCCAAAAGGGTATGATGCCATATGGGTGATAGTTGACCGCTTGACCAAGAGTGCCCACTTCCTACCGATCCGCGAGACGTACTCATCTGAAAGATTGGCGGATCTATTCATCAAAGAAATTGTAGCTCGTCATGGTGTGCCGGTGTCTATTGTGTCTGAACGTGACACCCGGTTTACCTCCAAATTTTGGAAAAGATTTCATGATGCAATGGGAACGAGACTACACATTAGTACAGCATATCACCCTCAGACAGACGGTCAGTCTGAGAGGACGATCCAAACACTCGAGGACATGCTTCGGGCGTGCGTGATCGATTTTGGAGGAAGTTGGGACGACCACCTGCCGTTAGCAGAATTCTCGTACAACAACAGTTATCATGCCAGCATTGGCATGCCACCTTACGAGATGCTATACGGTAGGAGATGTAGGACGCCCGTATGTTGGGGAGATATTGGGCAGAAAGAACTGGGAGGCGTTGAGGTGATTGAAGCAACGACTGAGAAATTAGAAAAGATCAAAGCCTTCATGAAGGCGGCGAAGGATAGGCAAAAGTCGTATGCTGACAAGAGGCGAAGACCGATAGAGTTCAAGGTTGGTGACCGAGTTATGTTGAAGGTCTCACCTTGGAAAGGAATCATTAGATTCAGGAAACGAGGTAAGCTAAGCCCGAGATACATAGGACCTTTCCGGATTGTCGCACGGGTAGGAGTGGTGGCCTATCGACTTGAATTGCCAGATGAGTTAAGTGGAATTCATCCCACATTCCATGTATCCCATCTAAGAAAGTGCTTAGCTGATGAAGACACGGTTGTACCACTGGAGGATATCGAGGTGGATGAGCGGCTCAACTACGTGGAGCAACCAGTGGCAATCATTGATCGTAAGGAGAAGAGGTTGAGGAATAAAGTGGTTCCTCTTGTGCGTGTACAGTGGAAGCACAGGAAAGGATCCGAGTCTACGTGGGAGACTGAAGAAGAGATGAGACAACACTACCCACATCTGTTTGAGGAATAACAGGTTTCGGGGACGAAACCTATATAAGGGGGGTGGACTTGTAACACCCGTAATTCTTGTCAAAAAAAGAAATAAAAGAATAAAGAGAGAGAAAAAGGAGGAAAAGGGAAGTCAACCCCAAGTTGGAGGACCAAAGGTGTAAAATGAATAAAAATCTCAAAAGTTGGTGAAAAGGTGGCATGGCTGCCCATTTTCACTCTGCACAATTCCTTGCATTCGGTTTTTAGAGAGAGAAACAGCAGGGACTACGATTCTTAGAGAGAGAAAGAAGAAGAAATCGGATTCAAGGTAAGAATTGATGTTTTAAGTTGTGTTTTGGCTAAGAAACCGAGAATGCATGTTCTTATGTGTGTGTGTTTGTGTTCGGGTTGCACTGTGTGTGTGTTTTAGGTGTAGAAACGACTAGGAAGTTAAGAAAGGGCATCCAAAACCCGAAGACAAACTAAGGTGAGTTTCTAGACCCCCTTTTTACTTGTTTTAAACGTTTTGGGGCTGGAAAATGCATGTATATATGTTTTTATAAATTTGGGTTTGATACCCGTATGATATGAATGTATGTATGTTTATGTTTATGTTAGATTTATGCCTAGAATCATGTGTATATGTTTAGTACTAGGCATTCTGATGTTTGGGAATTTGAATATGAATTAGTCATATGAGCAGGTTACTAAAACAACTAACAAGCCCAAATAGTAGTAATAAGTCTGAAATTTGGACTTAGAATAACTAAGCGCAAGGTAATGTATCCAATAGTGCTCATACGACCAACAGTGTGGTCGTATGACCAGGTGATTTTTCTAAGTGTTGAAGAGTCCAATAGGACTCATACGACCAACAGTGTGGTCGTATGACCAGGTGATTTTTCTAAGTGTTGAAGAGTCCAATAGGACTCATACGACCAACAGTGTGGTCGTATGACCAGGTGATTTTTCTAAGTGTTGAAGAGTCCAATAGGACTCATACGACCAACAGTGTGGTCGTATGACCAGGTGATTTTTCTAAGTGTTGAAGAGTCCAATAGGACTCATACGACCAACAGTGTGGTCGTATGACCAGGTGATTTTTCTAAGTGTTGAAGAGTCCAATAGGACTCATACGACCAACAGTGTGGTCGTATGACCAGGTGATATTTTTCTAAGTGTGTTGAAGAGTCCAATAGGACTCATACGACCAACAGGGTGGTCGTATGACCAGCTGATATTTCTAAGTATAGGATAAAAAGTCCAATAGGGCTCATACGACCAGCAGTGCTCTTACGCCTAACAGGGCTCATACGCCCAGGGGGCTTATACGCCCAACAGGGCTCAAACGTCCAGAACACTTAGGATTTTTACAGAAATTTCCGGCAAATCCGAAGTTCGAGGTTTTGACCAGGGTTGACTAGGGTTAATAAATGATGATGTTTTATGCAGGTAATGATGATTATGATTAACCCTTATTATTACTGATGATGCTATGTATGATTACGTATGATGATGAACGTATGATGATGAATGTATGATGATGAATGAATGATGAGGTTTGAATGTAATAATATCCTCTTCTTAATATTATAATTAATATTATGATTAGGGATATTATTAAGAGTATGAATAATATTATTTATAATTTATTAGTATTATTATTATTAATATGCTTATTAATAATAATACTGTATGTTTCTATGTGGAATGATCATGATCAATAATTATTATCATTAATAAAGTGAAAGATTAATGATAAAGAGGAATGGAACGTGAACGAATGAACGAAAGTCTTGCATGCAAATGAATGGAGGTGCACACCCCTGGCAGGTGTTAGCTCAACTGTGATGCGGGTTCGCTACCCCGAAGGATGCACACAGGATCAATCCTTGAGATTGATATAGAGGTGAGTGACTTGGTGTCACAACAGACTCACAGGAATGTAGGTCAATCTTTGTGATTGGCTTAGAGGTGAGTGACTTGGTGTCACAACAGACTCACAGTATGTAGGTCAATCTTTGTGATTGACTTAGAGGTGAGCGACTTGGTGTCGCAACAGACTCACAGCTTAATTAAAGAGGAATGATAAAAGTACGAATTGAACGATGATGAAGATAATGAAAGTATTACCTATGTGTACGTACGATGTATGATCACCTGTGAAAATGAGGAACGGTTTTTGAACGAAAAGTAAAGTATTTTAACTATAAAACTAGAACTCACTCAGCAACGCTGACTTTTATGTATTTTCCAGTTGGCAGGTGACAGGTTGCTGAGGATGGCATACAGGGGTGGCTACTTGGTGGGCAAGACTGACATCCATTATGTTTTTGACGATACTGTTGTTTTGTAATCCATTCAATTAAATATTTTGTGACTTGTGAACAAAAATGTATTGCTTAACAACAGTGTTTTAAATGAATGGATGGTTTTTGTTTAAATAATTCCGCTGCTTAAAATTATATTATGTATGTTTTATGCTGTGAATGTCCACTGTGAGGTGCCCGGGATCGGGGCCTTACATTTCTTCTTTTATTAAATTTTCTAATTTATTTTCTAATTCTTTTATTTTTAGTGTATGTAACTCTACTATTATTTCTACTGACATTTTACTAATTTCTTAAGTTATTTCTTCTTTTATTAAATTTTCTAATTTATTTTCTAATTCTTTTATTTTTAGTGTATGTAACTCTACTATTATTTCTAATTTTTCTAATTTCTCTGTTGTTATCTTTAAATCTTCTATATTTCTTTCTCTTGTGGATGTACTTATTTCTATATTGTATAATTTTTTAATACAAATGTAACATATTTCTTTAAAACATGTATTACATTGGTATCTTTTTTCTATACTAGGGAATAATCCACAATTATAACATTTTATATAATTGTTTCCTCTATTATGTATCCATTGATGTTCACATTCTTCCTCTGTATTCATGTATGTATATGTTACTTTTGCTATTGGTTTTTCATCTTCACTAAATATACTGTAAATTGACTCATTATCTGAATCATCTGTTTGTATAGCTTCTATTTCATAATCATTTAGCTGTTCTATTAGGTTAGTTCTTTCTGTATTTTTATTTTTATTTGGACATTTATTTGCTAAGTGTTTTCATCGCCGCATATAAAACATCTGCATTTTCTCGTTTGAGGTTTCTAACATATTTATTTTTATTATAATTAGATTTATAATTTTTATTATATGTTGTACTTTTCCTAATACTTTTCTTTCTATCATAAAAACCATAAGCTTGTGGTGTATATATTGCTGTTTTACAGAATGCATACGAATTTCTTTTTAATTGTTCTTGTAATGCTACTTCTTTACATTTTTCTTCTAATATCCCAAATGTATATGTTATCCTAGGTCCTATTCCTAAATTTGTGTATTACATATGTTTGCTTCCATGATTCATGTATACTTTTTCCTAAGTCTCCTGGAAGTTTTATAAAGTGTTTATCACATAGATCATCATCCATTGCTTTACCTGTTTGTGATAATAACCTTGTAAAGTCTAACGTAAATTCATTTATATATTTCATATCTGCTATACTTAACTGTTCTAAATTTCTAATAGCTGTATCCTGTATAAGAGTATTATTTTTGGCTGGGTCGACTCCTAGAATAAGAGTTCGTATTTGTGATGTGAAATTGTAAGGGTTATCTCCTAGAGTTTTTAGGGCATTTACTGCTGATGAATCTTGAGATTTTTTACTTTGCCAAATTCCTAATGATATAGAGCCTAATGTAGTTTCTAAGTATGAAAACATATCCATACTATCTTTTTATTAGTTTCCCACATTCTTACTACTATTTGTTCCCATGTGAGTATTTCATCTCCCCATAATTATGGTTTTTGCTGTTCTAATAATAACATATTTCCACTGTATAGTTGACCTATTGGTAATCTTTTACCTGTTCCTTTATACATAGACTATTGTTGATAGTTAACGGAAGGATTTGTCCAAGGTTCTCTTCCATATGTTTCATTTGTTTCACTTGTTTCTCCATATACAAAATTTCGTGGTCGTTTTTTAGTTTCCTCTTCATCTGCCATAAATATATTTTCTTTCTTATAAAATTCTGATATCATTGTTTTTTCTTGTATGATACTTTCTACTAGCGGTAAATATAGTATTCTTGTAGAGTTTTATAACTTTCTTCGTAAGTCATTCCTAATTCTATCATACAATCTATTATCATATCGTCTACTTCTTCTTGTATATTTAATTCTGTAAATTTTTTATCTATTATTAGTTCTATTGTTTTAGTAACATTTTCGCTTTTAAAACCTGTATTTATTTCATCTTCTTCTTCTATAAAGGTATAATCCATATGTTCTTGTTCAAATTTTAACCATTCTGTATTTATTTCATCTATATCCTCTGTTTCTGTATCGTATATTGGTTCATCTTCTATAATATTCATATAACTAAATTCTTTATTATCTTCTTCATTTTCCTTTATATTGTCTTTTTCCTTAAAGTCTACAAATCTTATACTTTGTTGACCATCTGATTTTCATATATGACATTTTTCTTAGGTACTAATACTGTATCGTCATTTTCCTGTAGAGTATCTAAATTCCATTCTAATCCAGCTAACTGTTCTGGATCTATCTTAATTGGATCTATCATTTTTATTGACTTTGAAGCCATTGTTTGTACTATACCTTCTATATTACTTTATATTTCATACCAGAACTGTTGCTAGCTTTACCTAGTACTCCTACACTTATTACTAGATTGTTACCTTCGTAGTTTTCATAGCCTTTTGTTTGTAGTGCTATTTTTATTTTATTTAAATCTTTAACATCTTTAAGTATTCCTGGTGTACAATAGAATAATGCTGTGTTTTGACTTAAATCTACTTCCATACCTGAGATAATTTCTTTTCGTTTTTCCAGCTTTTTCAATAGCTTTTTCCTAAGTCTTTTCTTCCTAAGGCTTTAACTCCTATTATTATTAACCTGTATGTACAAATGTTTATCAGATTGTTTAATTTTTTGTATTGTTCTGGTGATAATAAATCTATTTCTACTGTCCTATCTACTACTCGTAGACTTCTTCTCTACTACTTCGTATTAATGTTGTGTTAATATTGAATCTTCCTGTTTGATATAATGTTCGGGGATTTAAAATATCTAGCTGATGCTGATTGTATAAACAGGATAATTAGACAAGGATCAGGTTCAAATAGTAATAGACAGTTGTTACAAATAGAAGATGAAATTAATGTAGACAGAAATATAGATTTATACAATCAGCATCAGCTAGATATTTTAAATCCACGAACATTATATCAAACAGGAAGATTCAATATTAACACAACATTAATACGAAGTAGTAGAGAAGAAAGTCTACGAGTAGTAGATAGGACAGTAGAAATAGATTTATTATCACCAGAAACAATACAAAAAATTAAACAATCTGGTAAACATTTTGTACATATAGGTTTAATAATAATAGGAGTTAAAGCTTTAGGAAGAAAAGACTTAGGAACAAAGCTATTAGCCTTAATATTAGACAAAAGCTGGAAAAACGAAATGAAAAAGCAATTATCTCTGGTATGGAAGTAGATTTAAGTCAAAAGACAGCATTATTCTATTGTACACCAGGAATACTTAAAGATGTTAAAGATTTAAATAAAATAAAATAGCACTACAAACAAAAGGCTATGAAAACTACGAAGGTAACAATCTAGTAATAAGTGTAGGAGTACTAGGTAAAGCTAGCAACAATTCTCGTATGAAATATAAAGTAAATATAGAAGTTATAGTACAAACAATGGCTTCAAAGTCAATAAAAATGATAGATCCAATTAAGATAGATCCAGAACAGTTAGCTGGATTAGAATGGAATTTAGATACTCTACCGGAAAATGACGATACAGTATTAGTACCTAAGAAAAGTGTCATATATGAAAAATCAGATGGTCAACAAAGTATAGATTTGTAGACTTTAAGGAAAAAGACAATATAAAGGAAAATGAAGAAGATAATAAAGAATTTAGTTATATGAATATTATAGAAGATGAACCAATATACGATACAGAAACAGAGGATATAGATGAAATAAATACAGAATGGTTTAAAATTTGAACAAGAACATATGGATTATACCTTTATAGAAGAAGAAGATGAAATAAATACAGGTTTTAAAAGCGAAAATGTTACTAAAACAATAGAACAAATAATAGATAAAAAATTTACAGAATTAAATATACAAGAAGAAGTAGACGATATGATAATAGATTGTATGATAGAATTAGGAATGACTTACGAAGAAACTTATAAAACTCTACAAGAATACTATAATTTACCGCTAGTAGAAAGTATCATACAAGGAAAAACAATGATATCAGAATTTTATAAGAAAGAAAATATATTTATGGCAGATGAAGAGGAAACTAAAAAACGACCACGAAATTTTGTATATGGAGAAACAAGTGAAACAAATGAAACATATGGAAGAGAACCTTGGACAAATCCTTCTGTTAACTATCAACCACAGTCTATGTAAAAAGGAACAGGTAAAAGATTACCAATAGGTCAACTATACAGTGGAAATATGTTATTATTAGAACAGCAAAAACCACAATTATGGGGAGATGAAATACTCACATGGGAACAATAGTAGTAAGAATGTGGGAAACTAATAAAAAAGATAGTATGGATATGTTTTCATACTTAGAAACTACATTAGGCCCTATAGCATTAGGAATTTGGCAAAGTAAAAAAGCTCAAGATTCATCAGTAGTAAATGCCCTAAAAACTCTAGGAGATAACCCTTACAATTTCACATCACAAATACGAACTCTTATTCTAGGAGTCGACCCAGCCAAAAATAATACTCTTATACAGGATACAGCTATTAGAAATTTAGAACAGTTAAGTATATCAGATATGAAATACATAAATGAATTTACGTTAGACTTTACAAGGTTATTATCACAAACAGGTAAAGCAATGGATGATGATCTATGTGATAAATACTCTATAAAACTTCCAGGAGACTTAGGAAAAAGTATACATGAATCATGGAAGCAAACATATGGTAATACACAAAATTTAGGAATAGGACCTACAATAACATACATTTGGGATATTAGAATAAAAATGTAAAGAAGTAGCATTACAAGAACTGAAGCTTTGTAAGGGGTTAGACTAAGGAGTCATCAATAATTATTTGGGGGGGGTATGAAGCTTTGCATTCGGATTCATTTGTATTTTTTACTAAGGATACAATATGAAGTATAGGGGTATGAAGCTTTGTAAGGGTTAGACTAAGGAGTCTGAGAAGGGATTTAGTGTGCCATAAGAGAGATTGAGAACTGAAGGTTTTTATTGAATTCTCGGTGTGTTTTTACAAATGAATCCGAATGCCTTATATAGGCGGAGTCCTCTAATAATACAATTATTTAAGGAAAAGAAATAATGAAAAGGAAAAGAAAAAGAAACGGCTCAGAATGAGTCGTATAAAAGCATATCAATAATTATAAAAGAAAAAACAAAAGAAAATCAAAAGAATCTTTCTTTAATCTCTGTTTTTCGTCATTGCCTTCGTCATCTTTTTTGGTTCTTTGTAATTGACATCATGGCTTACGTTTCTTGAGTCTCCAGCTGTTGATTTCTTCTAGAAATCCCTGTGAGTGCTTTCTATTGACTGTGGACTTGAGCAATCTCCTTGCTCCTCTTCATAATCTTCTAAATTAATTATGTGTCTTAACTGGAGTGTATCGCCTTCCCCTGCAAAAGGCAAGAGCATGTGCCAGTTTGTTTTTGCATAAACTTGTATATAATTGTCACACCCTCAAAATCCACGTGCGGAGTTCTACCGCGAGGCGTGTGAACAAACCAGGATCACAGTCAATAGTTACTCGGAACGACTCTATATGCAACGTTTAACATAACAAACCAAACTTCAAACTTTTGAAATTCATGCTGAAGCGTAAAGTAAACAAAACATCCCAAAACATGTGAAAGAAACATATGGCAAGAAAAGTGTCAACCAAGTATTTGAAATTATAAATAAAAGACAAGTAAATATGGTTTAGTTTAAGTCTCTAAAATGCATGCTGACCCGTGTGGTGCTCCTATCAGCAGTTCCAGATTAGTGACCTGAGAATAGCATACTAAAAGTCAACACATGGTTGGTGAGTTCAAGAGTTTGTGTTTCATATAACAGTTTAAAAGTGTATATCAACCCAAAGGTTGGTAAGTTCCAGAGCTTGCGTTTAATCATAACAGTTTAACAATAGCGTGTATCAATCCATGGTTGATCAGTTCAAGAGTTCACAGTTAAACATCACAGTTTAACAATAGCGTGTATCAACCCTATGGTTGATCAGTTTCAAGAGTTTACAGTTAAACATCACAGTTTAACAACAGCGTATATTTAAGCATGTGCATTGTAATGGCTAGCTAGTCCATTCACAAATGATATTAAATAGTGATTTCGACATTGAAGCTGACTGTGTTATGTTTGCCTCCTGTCACGACGTCTCCATATCGTGACAATATACATAGGACAAATTGCACCCGGTTGACCTCAAGTCACACAGGTGGGGCTCGTCACACCCAGTAGTACTACCCAACTTTCCCCGCTATCCAATATTAACAATTCGAAAGTGTGAGGACTTTTATCATGATAAACAGCACTATATTAATATCCATACACATCTTAAATATATAAAAAACGTTTGTAACATTACCAGTATGCTATCTCCCCCAAAGAGTTTTAGTAAAATAGTGGGGCTTGAACTCACCTTGAATTGATGTAATGAAATGAACAAGAACTTCAAAGAATAAGGCAATGCACGATCAAACACGATCAACACCTATTATTAATTGTAATTAAATTTTTGAAATGTGTTCAACGTGAATAAATATATTTGGTCGGATTCGGGTCGGTTCGGTTTGACGTACACGATTTGGTATACAAACAACACCATGTCTTAATCATATTACCAATATTGATATTAATATTAACAATGGCGTGATCATAATTATAATGATAATATTCGTATTTGTAAATAATTTATGAAATTTATTAAATATAATTCCTTCATTTATCATAATAAATCCATAATTAAAATAATATAATCTTTATTAATAACTTGATGATTTAAATCATCATTTAAAATCCATTTTTATAAAAGTAACTATTTATAACATTTGTAATAATTATATAAATAAATAATTAAATAAGGTATTTAAAGAAATAAATTTCCAGAAATTAACTATATAATTTCTAAAATTACAAAAGTTTGTAAAAATTATTTTTATAATTTTTAATAATTTTTTTATATTTTTATAAGGCTCAGAAAGGCTTTAAAAAATATGTGTTGGGGGCAGGGTTGAACCCCTGACCTCCGGTTAACCATCACACACACAAACCAGTAAACCAAGGCTTATAGCCGCGGTGATTCTCCACCTTTAATTGTTTTAATCTCAAACTCTAAAACCCCATTTCACCTAAGAACCCCAGGTTCGATTCTCGACCAAATCGATCCCAAATCATTTCAATTGCATCAGAACTCATGGGGTTATTGTTCCCCTTGTAAAAACGCACACAATGGTGTGTTTAAGTACCTGTTTCGAATTTCCACAGTGGGTGTTCGACCGTTTGCAGGTCCGCGGCGATGAGGGGATCGGATTGATGGATTTTCAAGTGTTTAAAATGTGTGTGAATGTATCATCAGTTTAGGGATGCTTATATAGCCCTCCCTGTTCGATTAATTGGAATAAAATAACCTGGTGGTGCGTTTTTGGTGAGTGGGTCGGCCGAACTTTCGGTCGAAGTGGGAAACATACCTAACCGATTCTAATTGTCAAATTGAAATGGTCCACTAATTCGAATCATCCTCTAGAAGGTGTCGGGATAGTTGGTTTGCATTAGAACCGCGTCGTTCTTGGCTTTTGGGGTTGCCGGAGAGACGCCGGAGAGTCGCCGGAGAATCGAAGGGGACGGGCGGCGGGTTGGGTATTTTAAAACAAATTTACACATTTAGCCCCTGTAGTTTATTTGGTTTATTATTTCATGTGTAAAGTTTTAAAATATGTTTCAAGAATTACAAATCAGTCCCTGAACTTATTTAATCAATTAAATTAATTTGTAAATAATAATATTTTCATTATTATTATTATTTTCATTATTAACATTATTAGTTTTAATAATAATATTATTATTATTATCATTGTCATTATTTTTATTATTATTAATACTATTATTAAATAATAATAAAAATATAAAAATAAATTGTAAATTCACATAAAATTTATATTAAATCACGAAAAATTTTCGGGTTGTCACATCATCCCCCTGTTAGAGGAATTTTCGTCCCGAAAATTTAAGATGTACTGGCAACATCCTTGAAACGGCTAGGATACTTACGCATCATTTGGTCCTCTCGTTCCAAAGTGAACTTAGGACCATGCCGGGAGTTCCACCGAACTCTGCCAATCAGAATTTTCTATGCATAAGTTGTTTAACTTATCGATCCATAATTTTCAGAATATAATTTCGTGGTAAGGTGATAAGACCAACAATGATAAGAAAGGTTGTTCGTCAGAATTTAAGAATCATAGACGTCATCATATGAAACGATCTTAACGCATATCTTGTGAAGATGTATTCCTCCTTTGACCAACCATGGGTCTAAAAATACGCTATGCGAAGATCTTGGAATGAGTTCATGACAATGGTCTATAATGCACCAATTGTCATCATGACCGCTAAGATAATAAGCATTTTAAAAGGAAAGTTAAACAGAAGATCCATAGGATCACGAAGATTAGGTCTTATCACTTGTGAAGATAAGACACTTGGACACACACCAAGTTACGTCTTTTCCTTTAGACCAAACCCATGTCTACAAGTTACGAAGGTTTATGAACCTTTATATTCACATCGCAATGAGGATAATAACGAGTCTTGTTGTTTAAATCCAAATGATTTTCAAGCTTAAGGATTCAAAAGCGATTCAAGAAGTGACTCGAACAATAGGAAACATGCTTTGCAAGGTAGCAATATTTAGGTATGTTTACATACGCAGTTTCAACAAACCATAAGCTCAGCTGAGAACATTTGTATGACTAGAAAGTCATGAACATAAGCTGACAATATCTTCAGCAGAGAGATTGTTTAGGAAGGCTACCATCGCACAATCACGTTTTGATGATAGCTCAAAATGAAAATCGATAGATAAGGAATAAATGATTCCATATAGCTAGGTCAAATGAGGATAAAGGGAGATAAATCATCTTAAGAAGTTAAGTGATCCAAGCTTAGAATAAAAATCAACCTAAAGCGATTGGGTCTCCTTTCAGATTTAGAGATCATGCTTTGGTTTGATAGGTCGAATCACCTTCTCCTGACGGACTATCTTGGTTTCCTTCTTCGATAACCAATTCATACGTATTAAGTCTATGTCAAGGTCATGATCTTCGTGTACTTTTGTGTAACCTCTAATCATCACCATTGGTCATTTTAACAGAGTAAATAATTTCTAAACAACTAGGGTTAATGCTAAATTAAAGAATAATTCCAGAAGAATCTAAGCTTATTATCAACCCTGGTATTAAATAGATGTGTAACTATTGATGATAAGATACGTACAAGTAACAACATTTAGTCTTGTCGAATGTGGTTTGCTTCAGTCGTAAATGTATAACCGCGTGATGTATTACTTTGACTTATATGACCTTTATTTCCATAATTTAACTGTTCTTACTTTCTAGCTATAGTCATTTCCTAATTCTGGTGTTTCTAACTTGTTCTAGGGTCCTAATCGACCTAGGGCACACTTATGGTAATAGTCGGAACTCCACCTTCTTAATGTCCCCGTTTAGCGCATGTTAACTTAATCATATTAACCAACATAGCTAGGTTCACAACATTGGCTTCTTGTCTACCTTACCGCTAGATTGCTTGTTCGACCCTCCAACTTCTTTCTACTCACTAGATTTTCCCAGTGTCCTTCCTAATTCTATTGGTCTAATGTCATAAGGTATGACTTCAGCTTTGTCAATTCAAGGGAGTTCGTTAGTATAAAGAGCACGACCTAACACTACATTGCACGATTTTAGAATTACCACTCTAACTTTTGCATTTTATTCCTTAGGTAATAGTACTCAATCACCAAGGCTTTAAACTTATCTTAAGTCATTTTTATCAATTGGACTTATCCTGTTTGGACTTATCTTAACTTAGCTTGAACCTGGGTGTTCCACCAGGTTAGTGCCTTGCCCCGTAGTGAACACGTGGCATACCTGATTCATCAAATCCATGAAGACAGCTGGTGTGTTGGTCAACCCGAACGGCATGACCAAGAACTCATAGTGTTCATATCGAGTTCTAAACAATATTTTCGGTATGTCATCTTCACGAACCCTCAATTGATGATAGCCCGATCGAAGATCGATCTTGGAGGAGTACATTGATCTCTGCAACTGATCAAAGAGATCGTCGATCCTGAGAAGGGGTATCGGTTCTTAACAGTCAAATTGTTCAATTCCCGATAATCTTGTCAAGTACAGAGTGTTATCCATGATTTGAGTATCAAAGATATGGTTATTAACGAAGAGTTAATTAACCGAGTTGTACAAAGGAAACTATTTGAGAAGGAATTTACTTGGTCAAGGAGCGATCAAAGGAATCTATGTACAATAATCTAAAATCCGATGAAGTAGTATTATTAGAGTATGTCGCGTCTCTTGTCTACTGATGTCGTATTAGCCGGTGTTTTTGTCTTTCTAGACTAAATCCAACAAGTTGTGAATAAGGGCGCATATAGCAAGTGCGACATCGACAGACGTATGGAATAGAAGTTGGGTTAACAACATAAGTCCTTGAGAGAGTTCTTATAAAACCCTTATTAATCCAAAATATAAGTCAAACAATAATGATAGGGTGTGATTATCGAGGGTCTTCTCAAAGTACTAATATGTGATATAATACCCACAACGTTCTTAAATAAGTATACCATAGATAGTTTGTAGGACAGGCTATGTACTCATAACCAAAATGCACTTAAAGTATTCAATCAGTTCCTTAGTTACTGAAATGCTAAGTGTAGGAATGTCTCTAGAAGATAAAATTAATATCATGATTGGAAATATCATGAAGGCTCTAAGTAGGACAGGACTTAAGTAATAGCAAGTGTTAGTAATGTTCTGTTACCCTTAACAAGGACTTACTAGAATTATGATCCTAGCACCCTAGGGTATAGAATAGAAAACTTGTAATACTCATGATCGTTACTTCTCCCACGTCCACGTCCTCTTCCGGACATTCTTTAAATTACCAAATATCAACAGCTATCAGTCGTATGAAAATAGATCTTTTGTCTTGAAATGAAAAGGAAAAGAAATTCAAGGATTTAAAGAAACAGACAAGCTAGAGAATCAGTCCGAATCCGTGGGATTAACACAAATGTCATGGTTTGAATTTCGTCCAAATTCAAGGTAAGGGTGAGCATTCCTACAAGTAGAACTGATAGATAGTTAGTGGCTATGTTCTATGAAGACCGAGACTTTCTTGCTCAAGGTGTAGGAATGATGAATTATACTGACTACAATGTTACCTCCCGACCAGATTCACCGGACTTAGCATGCACGACAAATTACAATTACGTGTGCACCCGTAATGGTAATTTGCTTTGCATGATCACCCCGGTTCCTCCTATCAGGCTAACATATCTTGTCAAGTATAGTGGTCATCAATGATAGAAGTACCAAATATGTATGTATTATATCGGGTTGATCAATCAAAGTATACGTAAGTATCAGTAAAGTTTGGGAATCATTGACACGCCAAGGTAATTCGACCCATTTGCCTTAAAGACCTGTGTATTGACCATAGTTTATCACTCATCCCAGAAATCCCCAGGTAAGCATACCAGGTCTCGCAATGAGATTTATGCGATATGCTTGCCTTAGCCCGAGGGCCTTTTGCCAGGAAATCCAGAATACAGGTGTCTATGTGTCACACAAGTTCATTTGGTTCATGGAATTCAAAACCTCGATAAGATTTCATAGATTAGACATAAAGTCTAAGGATTTGAACCTACGATGATAAGTAAGTTTAGGAAGACTAGGAACAAGTAACTAACTAACTGTGTGCGGTTATAGTCTAGTGTGTATGCAACCTAGTTCTCTATAACCAATGGCTCTGATACCAATCTGTCACACCCTCAAAATCCACGTGCGGAGTTCTACCGCGAGGCGTGTGAACAAACCAGGATCACAGTCAATAGTTACTCGGAACGACTCTATATGCAACGTTTAACATAACAAACCAACTTCAAACTTTGAAATTCATGCGGAAGCGTAAAGTAAACAAAACATCCCAAAACCAAAACATGTGAAAGAACATATGGCAAGACAAGTGCCAACCAAGTATTTGAAACTATAAATAAAAGACAAGTAAATATGGTTTAAGTTTAAGTCTCTAAAATGCATGCTGACCCGTGTGGTGCTCCTATCAGCAGTTCCAGATTAGTGACCTGAGAATAGCATACTAAAAGTCAACACATGGTTGGTGAGTTCAAGAGTTTGTGTTTAAACATACAGTTTAAAAGTGTATATCAACCCAAAGGTTGGTAAGTTCCAGAGCTTGCGTTTAATCATAACAGTTTAACAATAGCGTGTATCAATCCAATGGTTGATCAGTTCAAGAGTTCACAGTTAAACATCACAGTTTAACAATAGCGTGTATCAACCTATGGTTGATCAGTTCAAGAGTTTACAGTTAAACATCACAGTTTAACAACAGCGTATATTTAAGCATGTGCATTGTAATGGCTAGCTAGTCCATTCACAAATGATATTAAATAGTGATTTCGACATTGAAGCTGACTGTGTTATGTTTGCCTCCTGTCACGACGTCTCCATATCGTGACAATATACATAGGACAAATTGCACCCGGTTGACCTCAAGTCACACAGGTGGGGCTCGTCACAACCAGTAGTACTACCCAACTTTCCCCGCTATCCAATATTAACAATTCGAAAGTGTGAGGACTTTTATCATGATAACAGCACTATATTAATATCCATACACATCTTAAATATATAAAAAGCGTTTGTAACATTACCAGTATGCTATCTCCCCCAAAAGAGTTCTAGTAAAATAGTGGGGCTTGAACTCACCTTGATTGATGTAATGAAATGAACAAGAACTTCAAAGAATAAGCAATGCACGATCAAACACGATCAACACCTATTATTAATTGTAATTAAATTTTGAAATGTGTTCAACGTGAATAAATATATTTGGTCGGATTCGGGTCGGTTCGGTTTGACGTACACGATTTGGTATACAAACAACACCATGTCTTAATCATATTACCAATATTGATATTAATATTAACAATGGCGTGATCATAATTATAATGATAATATTCGTATTTGTAAATAATTTATGAAATTTATTAAATATAATTCCTTCATTTATCATAATAAATCCATAATTAAAATAATATAATATTTATTAATAACTTGATGATTTAATCATCATTTTAAAATCCATTTTTATAAAAGTAACTATTTATAACATTTGTAATAATTATATAAATAAATAATTAAATAAGATATTTAAAGAATAAATTTCCAGAATTAACTATATAATTTCTAAATTACCAAAGTTTGTAAAATTATTTTTATAATTTTTAATAATTTTTTTTATATTTTTATAAGGCTCAGAAAGGCTTTAAAAAAATATGTGTTGGGGGCAGGGTTCGAACCCCTGACCTCCGGTTCACCATCACACACACAAACCAGTAACCAAGGCTTATAGCCGCGGTAGTTCTCCACCTTTAATTGTTTTAATCTCAAACTCCAAACCCCCATTTCACCTAAGAACCCCAGGTTCGATTCTCGACCAAATCGATCCCAAATTGATTTCAATTGCATCAGAACTCTTGGGGTTATTGTTCCCCTTGTAAAAACACACACAATGGTGTGTTTAAGTACCTGTTTCGAAGTTCCACAGTGGGTGTTCGACTGGTTGCAGGTCCGCGGCGATGAGGGGATCGGATTGATGGATTTTCAAGTGTTTAAGATGTGTGTGAATGTATCATCAGTTTAAGGATGCTTATATAGCCCTCCCTGTTCGATTAATTGGAATAAAATAGCCTGGTGGTGCGTTTTTGGTGAGTGGGTCGGCCGAACTTTCGGTCGAAGTGGGAAACATACCTAACCGATTCTAATTTTCAAAATTGAAATGGTCCACTAATTCGAATCATCCTCTAGAAGGTGTCGGGATAGTTGGTTTGCATTAGAACCGCGTCGTTCTTGGCTTTTGGGGTTGCCGGAGAGACGCCGGAGAGTCGCCGGAGAATCGAAGGGGACGGGCGTCGGGTTGGGTATTTTAAAACAAATTTACACATTTAGCCCCTGTAGTTTATTTGGTTTATTATTTCATGTGTAAAGTTTTTAAATAAGTTTCAAGAATTACAAAATCAGTCCCTGAACTTATTAATCAATTAAATTAATTTTGTAAATAATAATATTTTCATTATTATTATTATTTTCATTATTAACATTATTAGTTTTAATAATAATATTATTATTATTATCATTGTCATTATTTTTATTATTATTAATACTATTATTAAATAATAATAAAAATATAAAAATAAATTGTAAATTCACATAAAATTTATATTAAATCACGAAAAATTTTCGGGTTGTCATAATAATGTCCTTCCCCAATTAGATTATATTGTTGCCATGGGAAGAAGTCAGGAATTTCTGGAGTTTCCTGATGAGTTTTAATAAACTGTTGTAGATCACTGGTAGGTTGTCCTGGTTGTTGATCAAGCCATTTTAATACTGCAAAATCAATATTTTTCTTTGTCATGCATGTTTGTAGGTACTTTGTTGTGGATTTATGATCAATGAAGATTCTTTTTCTGGATGGTCTGTAAGTATAGGAATCTGTAAAGGGAAATGATGCAATAATCTTGCACCCGATGGTTGGCAACATAGATCGTGCTGCTATATTCCCGGCTGTTAAGATTATCTTTTCTCCAAGCTGATTAAGGAGATCTTCTGTTCTTTTATTAAGCTTAACTTCCAAATAATCAATCATACCATGATGGTAAAATTGGATTATCTGTTCGTCAGTTAACTGTGTAGGCTGAAAGACTTGTAGTAGCAGGAGTCCTGTACCATTACCGTCTTCATCTGTTCTTTCTACTACACTGAATCCTTTATTTTCACTATACATGTGAAATGCTAGATCCAGTAATTGATGTTGGAGATTGTAAAGAATCAAAGGGAATTGCTCACAGACTTTTTGTGAAACAATCCGCTCAAATTCTGGAAATCTGTCTGTAACCGGCTTCAGGTTTTGATGCCAAGGAGTATCAAGAATCCTTGTTCTGAAGGATTCAAAAGTCCTGTGTATCTCTGTATTTTCTTTTTTCTTCTCGAATTTTTGTAATAACTGTGCATTTTTTGCTTGGAGTAAAGCAATTTTTTGATTAAGAATTTCATTCTCTATTTTTGTGTGTATAAACTGTGTATCTTTCCTTTCTTTAAAAGCTGTTCTTGTAGATCAGTAATCAATTGCTCTTGAGCTTTGATTAACTGTTCTGGATGTGTATTTGCTATTTCAGCAAATGTTTTGACCTCTTCGGGTTCAATGTAGAAACCTTTAACCCAAAATGTTCCCTTTCAGTTTCGATAGCTTGTTGAAAGCTCTCAAAACCTTTATAAATTGGGTTAGGGCATTGTATATATTTAGCAACAGTTGCCCATTTATTAAAAATTCCGATTTTTATTCCTCGAAAAATAACATAATGTGTAAACTTTGGTTTATGTTGTTTTTCGGGTGTCTTCATGCTTTGCTCAGAAAAATACATACTTGTAAGGCCCCCTTCCCGGGCACCTCACAGTTGGTCATTCATAGCATAAAACATACATAATATAATTTTAAGCAGCGGAATTAAGTTTAACAAAAACCATCCATTCATTTAAAACACTGTTGTTAAGCAATACATTTTAGTTCACAAGTCACAATATTTAATTGAATGAATTACAAAACAACAGTATCGTCAAAACATAAATGGATGTCAGTCTTGCCCGCCAAGTAGCCACCCCCGTGTGCCATCCTCAGCAACCTGTCATCTGCCAACTGGAAAATACATAAAAGTCAGCGTTGCTGAGTGAGTTCTAGTTTTATAGTTAAAATACTTTACTTTTCGTTCAAAAAACCGTTCCTCATTTTCACAGGTGATCATACATCGTACGTACACATAGGTAATACTTTCATTATCTTCATCATCGTTCAATTCGTACTTTTATCATTCCTCTTTATTAAGCTGTGAGTCTGTTGCGACACCAAGTCGCTCACCTCTAAGTCAATCACAAAGATTGACCTACATACTGTGAGTCTGTTGTGACACCAAGTCACTCACCTCTAAGTCAATCACAAAGATTGACCTACATACTGTGAGTCTGTTGTGACACCAAGTCACTCACCTCTAAGCCAATCACGAAGATTGACCTACATTCCTGTGAGTCTTTTGTGACACCAAGTCACTCACCTCTATATCAATCTCAAGGATTGATCCTGTGTGCATCCTTCGGGGTAGCGAACCCGCATCACAGTTGAGCTAACACCTGCCAGGGGTGTGCACCTCCATTCATTTGCTTGCAAGACTTTCGTTCATTCGTTCACGTTCCATTCCTCTTTATCATTAATCTTTCACTTTATTAATGATAATAATTCTTGATCATGATCATTCCACATAGAAACATACAGTATTATTATTAATAAGCATATTAATAATAATAATACTAATAATATTATAAATAATATTATTCATACTCTTAATAATATCCCTAATCGTAATATTAATTATAATATCAAGAAAAGGATATTATTACATTCAAACATCATCATTCACATTCAATAACGTCCTAGTCAACATTCAGGTGAAACCCTACTGCACAAACTCCAAGGGAAATATGTTAAAAGTCCAGTATTCTGGGCGTATGAGCCCTGTTCTAGGCGTTTCACCACTGTCGGACACATCAGCTACACTTAGAAAAATTTCAGGCTCTGGGCGTATGAGCACTGCTGGGCGTATGACCCCTGTTGGTCGTATTAGCCCTGTTGGTCGTACCATCCCATACTTAGAAAATATTTTCTGGTCATACGACCAGAATTCAGACTTTTCACCCTTTACTTAGTTTTCAGACTCATGGGTACTGTGGGACTCATGAGTCCTGTTGGGACTTATAAGTCCCCATACTTAGCAAATTTTCAGACTTATGAGTCTGGTCGTTTTAGGACTATTGGACATATTACAGGCTTGGACACATTACCCCACTTAGCCTATTTCTAAGGCACTTCCTTGTGCGTATAAGCACTATTGGACTCATTAACTTGTACTTAATTATTCTAAGTCCAAATTCAGACATATTTGTAACCTGTTCATGTGTCTAATTCATATTCCAAGTCCCAAACATCATAATGCCTAGTTCTAAACATGCTCACATGATTCTAGGCAAAACTTAACATAAACACATACATTCCTACATTCAAATCATACGGGTATAAAACCCAAATTTTATAAAACATACTTACATGCATTTTCCAGCCCCAAAACGTTTAAAAAGGGTAAAAAGGGGTCTAGAAACTCACCTTTGTTGTTTTAAACCTTCAAACTCAGAAACTTGAATTCCTCAGATGTTCTCAACACCTACAATCCGCTGAAACACATAACCCGAACATGCAATAACACCTATGAGCATACTACTGAGGCTAGATCAACTAGAAATGACTTAAAACACTTAATCTTACCTCAAGCCCGAATTCTTCCTCTTTCCCTCTCTAAAGCTCGTAGTCTCTGTTGTTTCTCTCACTAAAATCCGAACAAGAAAGGGTGTGCAGGGTGAAAATGGGCGGCCATGCCACCTTTTCACCAACTTTTGAGATTTTTATTCATTTTACACCTTTGGTCCCTCAACTTTGGGGTTGACTTCCCTTTTCCTCCTTTTTCTTTCTCTTTATTCTTTTATTTCTTTTTAATAAGAATTACGGGTGTTACAAGTCCACCCCCTTATATAGGTTTCGTCCCCGAAACCTGTTATTCCTCAAACAGATGTGGGTAGTGCTGTCTCATTTCTTCTTCAGTCTCCCACGTAGACTCGGATCCCTTCCTGTGCTTCCACTGTACGCGCACAAGAGGAACCACTTTATTCCTTAACCTCTTCTCCTTACGATCAATGATTGCCACTGGTTGCTCTACGTAGTTGAGCGTTCGTCTACTTCAATATCCTCCAGTGGTACAATCATGTCTTCATCAGCTAAGCACTTCCTCAGATGAGATACATGGAATGTGGGATGAATTCCACTTAACTCATCTGGCAATTCAAGTCGATAGGCCACCTCTCCTACTCGTGCAATAATTCGGAAAGGTCCTATGTACCTCGGGCTTAGCTTACCTCGTTTCCTGAATCTAATGATTCCCTTCCAGGGCGAGACCTTCAACATGACTCGGTCACCAACCTTGAACTCTATCGGTCTTCGCCTCTTGTCAGCATACGACTTTTGCCTATCTTTCGCCGCCTTCATGAAGGCTTTGATCTTTTCTAATTTCTCAGTCGTTGCTTCAATCACCTCAACACCTCCCAGTTCTTTCTGCCCAATGTCTCCCCAACATACGGGCATCCTACATCTCCTACCGTATAGCATCTCGTAGGGTGGCATGCCAATACTGGCATGATAACTGTTGTTATACGAGAATTCTGCTAATGGCAGGTGGTTGTCCCAACTTCCTCCAAAATCGATCACGCACGCCCGAAGCATGTCTTCGAGGGTTTGGATCGTCCCCTCAGACTGACCGTCTGTCTGAGGGTGATATGCTGTACTAATGTGTAGTCTCGTCCCCATTGCATCGTGAAATCTCTTCCAAAACTTAGAGGTAAACCGGGTGTAACGATCAGACACAATAGACACCGGTACACCATGACGAGCTACAATTTCTTTGATGAACAGATCCGCCAATCTTTCAGATGAGTACGTCTCGCGGATCGGTAGGAAGTGGGCACTCTTGGTCAAGCGGTCAACTATCACCCATATGGCATCATACCCTTTTGGGGTACGTGGTAATTTCGTGATGAAGTCCATAGTGATGTGCTCCCACTTCCACTCGGGTATATCCAACGGTTGGATCTCCCGTAGGGCTTTTGGTGTTCCGCCTTCACTTGTAAGCAAGTCACGCACTTACTTACGTACTCCACTACGTCGCGTTTCATACCCGGCCACCAATAGTCTTTCTTCATATCGTGGTACATTTTGGTAGCACCGA
This sequence comes from Flaveria linearis, assembly GCA_024085815.1. Taxonomy (NCBI): domain Eukaryota; kingdom Viridiplantae; phylum Streptophyta; class Magnoliopsida; order Asterales; family Asteraceae; genus Flaveria; species Flaveria linearis. The sequence continues at coordinate 11,466,815 of CM044003.1, forward strand.
GGTGAATGGAGTATCGGGTCTTATGGGCCTCGTCCATAATCTTTTCACGTAGATCCCCGTATCGAGGAATCCACATTCGCCCAAATCGGGTCTTAACACCAAGAGTGTTCTCACCCAATTCCGTAACTAGGCCTCTCATCCTTTCGGAGTTAAGACGATCTTCTTTCAAAGCCTCGTCTTGGAACTCCTTAACCTGAGTCATTACATCTGAGGTCATAATTAGCTGATATGCCTTTACCCGGATCGGCTCAGGCCTTTCTTTTCGGCTAAGGGCATCGGCCACCACGTTGGCCTTGCCCGGATGGTAATGGATTTCGCAGTCATAATCCTTTATGAGCTCCAACCATCGCCTTTGCCTCATGTTTAAATCTTTCTGCTCGAAGAAATACTTCAAGCTTTTGTGGTCTGTGAAGATAGTGCACTTCGTCCCGTATAGATAGTGCCGCCATATCTTCAACGCAAAAACCACCGCAGCTAGTTCTAGATCGTGTGTGGGATAGTTGGCTTCGTGGGTCTTCAGTTGTCAAGATGCATAGGCGATCACCCTTCCACGTTGCATCAACACGCAACCTAGCCCGGAATAAGATGCATCTGAATAGACCACTAAGTCTTCATTCCCCTCGGGCAAAGTCAAAACAGGAGCTTGTGTTAGTCTTGTCTTCAACTCCTCAAAGGCCCTCTCCTGCTCTCGACCCCACACGAATTTCACGTCCTTACGAGTCAATTTTGTCAAAGGTGAGGCTATCTTTGAAAAGTCTTGAATAATCTCCTATAATAGCCCGCCAATCCCAAGAAGCTACGAATCTCGGATGGCGTCTTTGGTGATTTCCATTGCATCACAGCCTCAACCTTTGCTGGATCCACCATTATTCCTTCTGCATTTACCACGTGACCCAGAAATTGTACCTCGCGTAGCCAGAACGCACATTTGGAGAACTTAGCATACAGCTTCTCCCTCCTTAAAGTCTCCAACACTTCCCGAATGTGACCGGCATGCTCTTCTTCGCTCCTCGAATAAATCAGAATATCATCGATGAACACAATTACTGATTTATCTAACATTGGCCGACACACTCGGTTCATCAAATCCATAAAAGCAGCTGGCGCGTTAGTTAGACCAAATGACATAACGAGAAACTCATAGTGTCCATAACACGTACGAAAGCTGTTTTAGGAATGTCCTGCTCCTTCACCTTCAACTGGTGATAGCCAGATCGAAGATCTATCCTCGAGAACCAACTGGCACCCTGGAGCTGGTCGAACAAGTCATCGATTCTCGGTAACGGATACCGATTCTTTATTGTCAACTTGTTCAATTCACGGTAGTCGATACACATTCTCATGCTACCGTCCTTTTTCTTCACAAACAAGACCGGGCACCCCAAGGAGAGATACTCGGTCTAATGAAGCCCTTGTCAAGCAACTCTTGCAGTTGCTCCATCAACTCCTTCATCTCAGTCGGAGCCAATCTATACGGTGCTTTAGCCACGGGTTGGCACCTGGTATCAGATCGATTTGAAACTCAATTTCACGGTCAGTGGCAATCCCGATAAGTCTTCCGGGAACACATCTAGAAACTCACGCACAACCGGAACATCGGATAGTTGTGGTGTTGGCGCTTCCACATCCTTTACGTAACATAAGTAGGCGCTGCACCCACGCCTCATGCTCTTGCCTGCCACCGCCATCGAAATCACCTTCGAATCATCGTGACTCGATCACCGTATATCGTTACCAGACTCCCGTCAGATGCCGTCAGTCTAATCATCTTCTTTTGACATACGATATTCGCTTCATAGGTTGCCAACCAGTACATCCCTAGTGCTACATCAAATCCACCTAGGGGCATCACATGTAATCTAGCAGCAAACCTATGACCTTCTAACTCTATGGCACAGTCCTCTATCACATCAGTAACTCTAGTGGACTTACCAATAGCGGTTTCTACTTCAAAGGGCTCATCAATGCATTTACTACTAACAGGCACTTTAGCACAGAAAGTAGCAGAAATGAAACTCTTACTAGCACCAGAATCAAATAACACAGAAGCCAGAGTTTGATTTACTAGAAACGTACCTGACACAACATCGAGGTCCGTCCTAGCCTCCTCTCTGGTCATGGTGAAAGCTCTGGCGCTCGCCCTCTGCCCTTCAGCCCCGACCGTCTTCTTTCCCCCGGAACTCTCAGCCCTTGGCTTCCTGCAATCCTTGCTCATATGGCCCGCCTCGCCGCAGGTGTAACACCTCAGATCCTTACAATCCTTCAGGATGTGGCCCGGCTTCCCGCACTTGAAACACACGTTGAGCCCCGATCTGCACTCACCCGTATGCTCCTTCCCGCACTTGCCACACCTTTTGGGCCTCGAGCTTGATGACCCCACCCTACGGTCATTCGTTTTCATCCTTTTTTTGTTCGGGGTAAAGCCACCACGCCCGAACCGTTTCCCATTCCAGTTTCGGTCACCACCACCAGCCTTCTTCACCTCCGCATCTGCTACCTCCCTCTCATCATAAAGCCTCCCAGCCAAATCTACTGCCGACCTAAAAGTGCTTGGTCGTGCAGCAATCAAATGCCTACGAATATCGGCTGGTAGCCCCTGTATATACCGGTTAATCTTGCGAGATACCGGTGTCACCTGATCTGGCACCAGCCTCGCCATCTCATTGAACTTGGCAGTGTATTGCTGGTGGCTCATGGTTCCCGCCTCGAGTTGCAGGAACTCTCTCTCAATCTTATCAAGTTCCCTGTGAGGACAGAATTCCTCAATTACCAGCTTCTTCAACTCGGGCCACTTCATCTTGCCTATAGCCCTGCTGCCCTCAGCCTGGACAATATTGTCCCACCAACATAGGGCTGAGTCAGTAAAGGAGTGGGTGGCAAACTTCACCTTCTGATCTTCCCGGCACTCACTGATCTCGAGCACTGCCTCCATCTCCCTTACCCAACGGTGGGCAGCAGCAGCATTGCCATTTCTGTCAAAAGTCGGGGGCCTGCACCTCTGGAATGCCCCGTAATTGCATCCCTTAGTCGTCACCCCTACCACATCATCTTCCTCTTCATCAGATACTACTATCTCTGGATCTGGTCGTTCCTCTCCTCCCTTGCTTTCCTTCCCAGTTGACCCTCTCCTATCCTCCTTCTCTTTCCTTTCCTCATTCCTCACAGCACGAATAACATCAGTCACCACAGATGGCATAACTGCCTGCAGGACTTGGTGTACCTCATCAGCAATCGCCTCCCTAGCTGAGGCATTCAGGCTCGCATTCTCGGTTTCTTCATTCCGGTTAGGAACCTCAGGGTTCACAGGAGCCGTCTCAGGAGCTTTAGTGCTGTTCCTAGTCGTACGCGGACGACCTCTACCTCTAGCAGCCTTAGAAGGTTTCTTCCCAGCCATTTTCCTATACACTATAAGATTCAAACACTAAAACAGTCATTCAAGGTAATAGCTCAGTTTATGTCAAGTATAGTAAGTCCCTAATTACAGTGGCCAGTTGTGATTAGCCACTTACTTTACTCTTCACACCCCAAGCATTTCCTATCCTGACTACATCAGTATCTAAATCTACTAAGAACACATAAATCACATATAGCACACGCACATAAGTCTGGTTGATTTTTTAAGAAAGCAATACCTGATGGCACATGGCTACTCGGGCTAACATCCCTCTTTCCGTCCCATTCTCAGTTTAAGTTGAGGTTCATTTTGAAAATATTTACCCAATTCACTAAAACTTTAGCTCTGATACCAACTTGTAAGGCCCCCTTCCCGGGCACCTCACAGTTGGTCATTCATAGCATAAAACATAGATAATATAATTTTAAGCAGCGGAATTAAGTTTAACAAAAACCATCCATTCATTTAAAACACTGTTGTTAAGCAATACATTTTAGTTCACAAGTCACAATATTTAATTGAATGAATTACAAAACAACAGTATCGTCAAAACATAAATGGATGTTAGTCTTGCCCGCCAAGTAGCCACCCCCGTGTGCCATCCTCAGCAACCTGTCACCTGCCAACTGGAAAATACATAAAAGTCAGCGTTGCTGAGTGAGTTCTAGTTTTATAGTTAAAATACTTTACTTTTCGTTCAAAAACCGTTCCTCATTTTCACAGGTGATCATACATCGTACGTACACATAGGTAATACTTTCATTATCTTCATCATCGTTCAATTCGTACTTTTATCATTCCTCTTTAATTAAGCTGTGAGTCTGTTGCGACACCAAGTCGCTCACCTCTAAGCCAATCACAAAGATTGACCTACATACTGTGAGTCTGTTGTGACACCAAGTCACTCACCTCTAAGTCAATCATAAAGATTGACCTACATACTGTGAGTCTGTTGTGACACCAAGTCACTCACCTCTAAGCCAATCACGAAGATTGACCTACATTCCTGTGAGTCTGTTGTGACACCAAGTCACTCACCTCTATATCAATCTCAAGTCATTTGCTTGCAAGACTTTCGTTCATTCGTTCACGTTCCATTCCTCTTTATCATTAATCTTTCACTTTATTAATGATAATAATTCTTGATCATGATCATTCCACATAGAAACATACAGTATTATTATTAATAAGCATATTAATAATAATAATACTAATAATATTATAAATAATATTATATACTCTTAATAATATCCCTAATCGTAATATTAATTATAATATCAAGAAAAGGATATTATTACATTCAAACATCATCATTCACATTCAATAACGTCCTAGTCAACATTCAGGTGAAACCCTACTTCACAAACTCCAAGGGAAATATGTTAAAAAGTCCAAGTATTCTGGGCGTATGAGCCCTGTTCTAGGCGTTTCACCACTGTCGGACACATCAGCTACACTTAGAAAAATTTCAGGCTCTGGGCGTATGAGCACTGCTGGGCGTATGACCCCTGTTGGTCGTATTAGCCCTGTTGGTCGTACCATCCCATACTTAGAAAATATTTTCTGGTCATACGACCAGAATTCAGACTTTTCACCCTTTACTTAGTTTTCAGACTCATGGGTACTGTGGGACTCATGAGTCCTGTTGGGACTTATAAGTCCCCATACTTAGCAAATTTTCAGACTTATGAGTCTGGTCGTTTTAGGACTATTGGACATATTACAGGCTTGGACACATTACCCCACTTAGCCTATTTCTAAGGCACTTCCTTGGGCGTATAAGCACTATTGGACTCATTAACTTGTACTTAATTATTCTAAGTCCAAATTCAGACATATTTGTAACCTGTTCATGTGTCTAATTCATATTCCAAGTCCCAAACATCATAATGCCTAGTTCTAAACATGCTCACATGATTCTAGGCAAAACTTAACATAAACACATACATTCCTACATTCAAATCATACGGGTATAAAACCCAAATTTTATAAAACATACTTACATGCATTTTCCAACCCCAAAACGTTTAAAACAGGTAAAAAGGGGTCTAGAAACTCACCTTTGTTGTTTTAAACCTTCAAACTCAGAAACTTGAATTCCTCAGATGTTCTCAACACCTACAATCCGCTGAAACACATAACCCGAACATGCAATAACACCTATGAGCATACTACTGAGGCTAGATCAACTAGAAATGACTTAAAACACTTAATCTTACCTCAAGCCCGAATTCTTCCTCTTTCCCTCTCTAAAGCTCGTAGTCTCTGTTGTTTCTCTCACTAAAATCCGAACAAGAAAGGGTGTGCAGGGTGAAAATGGGCAGCCATGCCACCTTTTCACCAACTTTTGAGATTTTTATTCATTTTACACCTTTGGTCCCTCAACTTTGGGGTTGACTTCCCTTTTCCTCCTTTTTCTTTCTTTTTGTTCTTTTATTTCTTTTTAATAAGAATTACGGGTGTTACAATACTTAGAGCATTTAAAACTTGTATCTTAAAATTTGAAGCTTGTGGCATGGTTTGAATATGCCAGAGATTGTCAAGTAGACACTGTTGTTTCTCTGTTAGTGTTATTCCACTAACAGGTCGAAACTTTTTACTTATATCAATACATTTTTGGAGAGAGTATATTCCTTCAAATGTGATATTTAAATTCTGTGTATTCTGTATTGTAGCAAACGTCCTTTGTGTATTCTGTGTATTTTTTGATGGAAGAGTTTCCATTGGGTTATAATATCGTGATATTTCCCCAATACCTGTGATCGAAGCTGGAAGTTGTCTATAACTTTGTAATTTTTCAGTTGATTCTGTGTATAACTGTCGAGCCTTTGCCCTTTCTGTTTTAATAGTACTTCCCATTAATTTTTCTGTCTCTGAGTCCGAATTCATCGGAGATTTCTTATTCTGTGTAGGCTGTATAAGTATTCTTTTACCTTTAGCGTTCTTCCTTTCCATCTGCAACAAACCATTTATTTATGTTTCTAGATAACATGTCTGTTATCCCATTATTTTTTCCTTTAATATGTTCAAAATTTATAACATATCTATTTCCTTGTATTATATTTTGTAAATTTACCCATCTTGTCCTATTCATCTTTTTACTTTGATCATTTTTTATAAATTTAACTATAGCTTCGCAATCCGTTCGGACTGTGAAGTCTTTATATAAGAATATCTTAAATTTTTCAAGAGAATGAATCAATGCTTGTATTTCGAAATCTATATTTGTCCAATTATTTTTATTTTGAAAATTTCCACTTGCATAAGCACATATTTTTTCTTTATTTTTTGGACTGTATTTATTTGGTTTACATAGAAGGACTGCTCCCCATCCTTTTTTACACCCATCTGTTTCTACTATTATGTAGTCTGTTACTAGTGGTAATTCTAACGGTTTAATTTTTTTAACCATATCTTTTATTTCTTTTACTATTTTTATATCTTCACTGTTAAAATACCTTGTCTGTTTTTTGTTGTCTTATTGTATAATGGTCCTACTAGTTTTTATAGATTGGGAATACATTTTCTAGCATAATTTACCAATCCCAAAAAAGCCTGTATTTGTTTAAGATTTTCAAATTTTTCAGGAAAATCCAAAATTTTTGTAGATATATGTGGCTGTAATTCTATCTTACCATTTCCTAGTTCTAACCCAAGAAATGAAAATTTTCTTTTGAATAACTCCATTTTCTTTTTAGAAACTACTATACCGTTCCTTTTGATTTCTTTGAATACTTCTTGTAAATGCTGTTCATGTTCCTGCACAGTGTTACTAGCTACCAATATATCGTCAATGTATACTAAACAAAAATTATATTTTAAAAATATATTGTCCATAAATCTTTGAAAAATAGAAGGTGCATTTTTTAGGCCGAAACTAAGTACGTTCCATTCGTATTGCCCTTCTAAACACGTAAAAGCTGTCCATGGTTTAAAGCTTTCTTCAAGCTTTAATTGATTGTATCCTGATTTCAAGTCAAATTTTGAAAATACTTTCTTTTGCTGTATTAAGCTCAACAAGCTGTCTTTATTAGGGATATTATATCCATCGTCTTCTGTATTATCGTTTAATCTTTTGTAATTATAAACTATCCTAGCTTTTCCTCTTTTTATGTAACACCCATATATTTCTTTTAAAGAAACAAAAGAATAAAAGAGAAAGAAAATGGGGGAAAAGAAAGTCAACCCCAAAGTTGAGGGACCAAAAGTGTTAAAAATGACAAAATCTTGAAAAGTTGGTGTAAAAGGCGATATGGTCGCCCATACCCACTGCACACTCTCTTCTTGTTCGGATTGTAGAGAGAGAAAGAAGAGAAACTTTCGGGTTTTTGAAGAACAAGAAGAAGAATTCGGGTTTAAGGTAAGGTTTAATGTTTTTAAGTTGTTCTTAGCTAGATTAGCCTCAGTTAAATGCTTATATGTGTTTCTATGTGTTCAATTGCGTGTTAAGAAGGTTTCTAAGTGATTGGAATTGTTTGAAGAAGCTCGGGTGAAGAGTGTAAACCCGAACACAACTAAGGTGAGTTTCTAGACCCCCTTTTTACTCGTTTTTAAATGATTTGGGGCTGGAAAATGCATGTATGTATGTTTTTATGAATTTGGGTACGATACCCGTATGTTATGTACAGGTGTATGTTTATAGGATATGATTTGGGATGAAGGTATGTTTATGTTTATGCTAAGTTTATGTTTGGAATCGTGTGTACATGTTTAGAATTAGATATTATGATGTTTGGGGGACTGGAATGTGAATTAGACACATGAACAGGCTGCTAATACGTCTAATAAGGCCAAATAGTGGTCATATGTCTGAAATTTTGACTTAGAAAATCCAGTACAAGGTAATATGTCTAAATAGTGCTTATACGCCCACGAAAATTGCCTTAGAAATATTTTAAGGGTTATATGTCCTAACAGTACTCATAAGTCTGTAAAAATTTCCTAAGTATGGGGGATGAAACGACTGAACAGTGGTCGTATGACTAGTAAAAATTTCCTAAGTATGGGGATGAAACGACTGAACAGTGGTCGTATGACTAGTAAAAATTTCATAAGTACGGGGGATGAAACGACTGAACAGTGGTCGTATGACTAGGAAAATTTTCTAAGTACAAGGTGAAACGACTGAGCAGTGCTCATACGCCCAACAGTGCTCATACGACCAGGGTTGAAAATTTTCTAAGTGTAAGCTGGTATGTCTGACAGTGGTGAAACGACTGAACAGGGCTCTTACGCCCAGCACTTAGAATTTTTAACGGAATTTTCTTGGAGTCTGTGCAGTAGGGTTTTCGCATGAATGTTGACTGGAACTTTATTATACGCGTATGATTATGTTTGAATGTAATAATATCCCTTTCTTAATATTTTAATTAATATTATGATTAGGGCTATTATTAAGCTTATTATTGATATTATTAGTATCATTATTATTAATATGCTTATTAATAATAATATTGTATGACTTTACGTGGAATGATCATGATCAAGACGAAAATTATTATCATTAATAAAGTGAAAGATTAATGATAAAGAAGAATGGAATGTAAATGAACGTAAGAAAGGCTTGCAAGCAAATGTATAGAGGTGCACACCCCTGGCAGGTGTTAGCTCAACTGTGATGCGGGTTCGCTACCCCGAAGGATGCACACAGGGTCAATCTTTGAGATTGATAATGGGTGAGCAACTTTGTGTTGCAAAAGACCGCAGAAGACTTACAACCCGTGAGGATGGTAATGGGTGAGTGACTCAGTGTCGCAACAGACCAAAAGTCTTGCAGTCCTTGAGATTGCTAATGGGTGAGCAACTTTGTGTTGCAAGAGACCGCAGAAGACTTACAACCCGTGAGGTTGGTAATGGGTGAGTGACTCAGTGTCGCAACAGACCAAAAGTCTTGCAATCCTTGAGATTGCTAATGGGTGAGCAACTATGTGTTGCAAAAGACCGGAAGAAGAATAATAAAAGTACGAATTGAACGATGTTGAAGATAATAAAAATATTACCTAATTGTATGTACGATGTATGATCACCTACAAGAATGAGGAATGGTTTTGAACAAAAAAAAAATAAAAATATAAAGTATTATAATTATAAAACTAGAACTCACTCAGCAACGCTGAGTTTTATGTATTTTCGAGTTGGCAGGTAACAGGTTGCTGAGGATGGCACACGGGGATGGCTACACGGCGGGCAAGACTGACATCCATTATGTTTTGACGATACTGTTGTTTTGTAATTCATTCGACTAATTATTTTGTGACTTATGAACTAGAATGTATTGCTTAACAACAGTGTTTAAAATGAATGAAGGGTTTTTGCCAACTTAATTCCGCTGCTTAATTTAATAATATGTATGTTTTATGCTGTGAATGACCAACTGTGAGGTGCCCGGGAACGGGGCCTTACAAGTTGGTATCAGAGCTAAAGTTTAAGTGAAACGGGTAAATTTTCAAAATAAACCTTAACTTAAACCGAAAATGGGACGGAAAGAGGGATGTCAGCCCGGTAGCCATGTGCCATCAGGTATTGTTTTTCTTAAAAGTTAATCAGTGTTATGTGCGTGTGCTATGTGATTTATGTGTTCTTAGCAGATTTAGATGCTGATGTAGTCAGGATAGGAGGTGCTTGGGGTGTGAAGAGTAAAGTAAGTGGCTAATCACAACTGGCCACTGTAATTAGGGACTTACTATACTTAACATAAACTGAGCTGTTCCTTGAATGACTGTTTTAGTGTTTGAATCTTATAGTGCATAGGAAAATGGCTGGGAAGAAACCTTCTAAGGCTGCTAGAGGTAGAGGTCGCCCGCGTACGACTAGGAGCAGAGCTAAAACTCCTAAGACGACTCCTGTGAACCTCGAGGTTCCTGACCGAAATGAAGAAACTGAGAATGCAAGCCTAAATGCCTCAGCTAGGGAGGCGATTGCTGATGAGGTACACCAGGTCCTACAGGCAGTTATGCCATCTATAGTGACCGATGTTATTTGTGCTATGAGGAATGAGGAGAGAAAGGAGAAGGAAGACAGGAGAGGGTCAACTGGGAAGGAAAGCAAGGGAGGGGATGAACGACCGGATCCTGAGATAGTAGTATCTGATGAAGAGGAAGATGATGTGGTAGGGGTGACGACCAAGGGATGCAGTTACGGGCATTTCAGAGGTGCAAGCCCCCGACTTTCGATGGCAATGGCACTGCTGCAACCGCTCACCGATGGGTAAGGGAGATGGAAGCGGTACTCGAGATCAGTGAGTGCCGGGAAGATCAGAAGGTGAAGTTTGCCACCCACTCCTTTACTGACTCAGCACTATGTTGGTGGGACAATATCGTCCAAGCTGAGGGCAGCAGGGCCACAGCAGGGCCATAGGAAAGATGAAATGGTCCGAGTTGAGGAAGCTGGTAATTGAGGAGTTTTGTCCTCACAGGGAACTCGATAAGATCGAGAGGGAGTTCCTACAATTTGAAGCAGGAACCATGACCCATCAGCAATACACTACCAAATTCAATAAGATGGCTAGGCTGGTGCCAGATCAAGTAACACCGGTGTCACGGAAGATTAACCGGTACGTTCAGGGGCTACCAGCCGTCATTCGTAGGCATTTGATTGCTGCACGACCAAGCACTTTTAGGTCGGCAGTGGATTTGGCTGGGAGGCTCTATGATGAGAGGGAGGTAGCGGATGCAGAGGGAAGAAGGCTGGTGGGGGTGACCGAAACTGGAATGGGAAGCGGTTCGGGCGTGGTGGCTTTACCCCGAACAACAAAAGGATGAGAGTGGATGACCGTAGGGTGGGGCCATCAAGCTCAGGGCCCAAAAGGTGTGGCAAGTGCGGGAAGGAGCATACAGGTGAGTGCAGAATGGGGCTCAAGGTGTGCTACAGGTGCGGGAAGCTGGGCCACATCTCGAAGGATTGTAAGGAACTGAGGTGTTTTACCTGCGGTGAGGCGGGCCATATGAGTAAAGACTGCAGAAAGCCGAGGGTGGAGAGTTCCGGGGCAAAGAAGACGGCCGGGACTGAAGGGCAGAAGGCAAGTGCCAGAGCTTTCACCATGACCAGGGAGGAGGCTAGGACGGACCCTGATGTTGTGTCAGGTACGTTTCTAGTAAATCAAACTCTTGCTTCTGTGTTATTTGATTCTGGTGCTAGTAAGAGTTTCATTTCTGCCACTTTCTGTGCTAAATTGCCTGTTAGTTGTAAATGCATTAGTGAGCCCTTTGAAGTAGAAACCGCTATTGGTAAGTCCACTAGAGTTACTGATGTGATAGAGGACTGTACCATAGAGTTAGAAGGTCATAGGTTTGCTGCTAGATTACATGTGATGCCCCTAGGTGGGTTTGATGTGGTGTTAGGAATGGATTGGTTGGCAACCTACGAAGCGAATATCGTATGTCGAAAGAAGATGGTTGGACTGACGACATCTGACGGAAGTCTGGTAACGATATACGGTGATCGGGTAACGATGATTCCGAAGGTGATTTCGATGGCAGTGGCAGGCAAGTGTATGAGGCGTGGGTGCAGCGCCTACTTATGTTACGTAAAGGATGTGGAAATGCCAACACCACAACTATCCGATGTTCCGGTTGTGTGTGAGTTTTCAGATGTGTTCCCGGAAGACTTATCGGGATTGCCACCTGACCACGAAATCGAATTTCAGATCGACTTGATACCCGGTGCCCAACCTGTCGCTAAAGCACCGTATCGATTGGCTCCGACGGAGATGAAGGAGTTGATGGAGCAACTGCAAGAGCTGCTTGACAAGGGCTTCATTAGACCGAGTATCTCTCCTTGGGGTGCTCCGGTCTTATTCGTGAAAAAGAAGGACGGTAGCATGAGAATGTGTATCGACTACCGTGAATTGAACAAGTTGACAATAAAGAATCGGTATCCGTTACCGAGAATCGACGACTTGTTCGACCAGCTCCAGGGTGCCAGTTGGTTTTCGAGAATAGATCTTCGATCTGGCTACCATCAATTGAAGGTAAAGGAGCAGGACATTCCTAAAACAGCTTTTCGGACGTGCTACGGTCACTACGAGTTTCTCGTCATGTCTTTTGGGTTGACCAATGCGCCAGCTGCTTTTATGGATTTGATGAACCGAGTGTGTCGACCAATGTTAGATAAATCAGTGATTGTGTTCATCGATGATATCCTGATTTATTCGAGGAGCGAAGAAGAGCATGCCGGCCATATTCGGGAAGTGTTAGAGACTTTGAGAAGGGAGAAGCTGTATGCTAAGTTCTCAAATGTGCTTTTTGGCTACGCGAGGTGCAATTTCTGGGTCACGTGGTAAATGCAGAGGAAATCATGGTGGACCCAGCAAAGGTTGAGGCTGTGATGCAATGGAAATCACCAAAGACGCCATCCGAGATTCGTAGCTTCTTGGGATTGGCGGGCTATTACAGGAGATTTATTCAAGACTTCTCCAAGATAGCCTCACCTTTGACTAAGTTGACTCGCAAGGACGTGAAATTCGTGTGGGGTCGAGAGCAGGAGACGGCCTTTGAGGAGTTGAAGACGAGACTAACACAAGCTCCTGTCTTGACATTGCCCGAGGGAAATGAAGACTTAGTGGTCTATTCGGATGCATCTTATTCTGGGCTAGGTTGCGTATTGATGCAACGTGGAAGGGTGATAGCCTACGCATCTCGACAACTGAAGACCCATGAAGTCAACTATCCCACGCATGATCTAGAACTAGCTGCGGTGGTCTTCGCGTTGAAGATTTGGCGGCACTATCTATACGGGACGAAGTGCACAATCTTCACCGACCACAAAAGCTTGAAGTACTTCTTCGAGCAGAAAGATCTGAACATGAGGCAGAGGCGATGGTTGGAACTAATAAAGGATTACGATTGCGAAATCCATTACCATCCGGGCAAAGCCAACGTGGTGGCAGACGCCCTTAGCCGAAAGGAAAGGCCCGAGCCGATTCAGGTAAAGGCTTATCAACTAATTATGACCTCTGATGTGATGACTCAGGTTAAGGAGTTTCAAGATGAGGCTTTGAAAGAAGATCGTCTTAACTCCGAAAGGATGAGAGGTCTAGTTACGGAATTGGGTGAGAACACTCTTGGTGTTAAGACCCGATTTGGGCGAATGTGGATTCCTCGATACGGGGATCTACGTGTAAAGATCATGGATGAGGCCCATAAGACTCGATACTCCATTCACCCCGGTGCTACCAAAATGTACCACGATATGAAGAAGGATTACTGGTGGCCGGGTATGAAACATGACGTAGTGGAGTACGTGAGTAAATGCCTAACTTGCTTACAAGTAAAGGCAGAACACCAGAAGCCTTACGGGAAGATCCAACCATTGGATATACCCGAGTGGAAGTGGGAGCACATCACCATGGACTTCATCACGAAGTTACCACGTACCCCTAAAGGGTATGATGCTATATGGGTGATAGTTGACCGCCTGACGAAGAGTGCCCACTTCCTACCGATCCGTGAAACGTACTCATCTGAAAAATTGGCGGATCTGTTCATCAAGGAAATTGTAGCTCGTCATGGTGTACCGTGTCTATTGTGTCTGATCGTGACACCCGGTTTACCTCCAAGTTTTGGAAGAGATTTCATGATGCAATGGGGACGAGGCTACATATTAGTACAGCATATCACCCTCAGACAGACGGTCAGTCTGAGAGGACGATCCAAACACTCGAAGACATGCTTCGGGCGTGCGTGATCGATTTTGGAGGAAGTTGGGATGATCACTTGCCGTTAGCAGAATTCTCGTACAACAACAGTTATCATGCCAGCATTGGCATGCCACCCTACAAGATGCTATACGGTAGGAGATGTAGGACGCCCGTATGTTGGGGAGACATTGGGCAGAAAGAACTGGGAGGTGTTGAGGTGATTGAAGCGACGACTGAGAAATTAGAAAAGATCAAAGCCTTCATGAACGCGGCGAAAGATAGGCAAAAGTCGTATGCTGACAAAAGACGAAGACCGATAGAGTTCAAGGTTGGCGACCGAGTCATGTTGAAGGTCTTACCTTGGAAAGGTATTATCAGATTCAGGAAAAGAGGTAAGCTAAGCCCGAGATACATAGGACCTTTCCGAATTGTCGCACGAGTAGGAGAGGTGGCCTATCGACTTGAATTGCCAAATGAGTTAAGTGGAATTCATCCCACATTCCATGTATCTCATCTGAGAAAGTGCTTAGCTGATGTAGACATGGTTGTACCACTGGGGGATATTGAGGTGGATGAGAGGCTCAACTACGTGGAGCAACCAGTGGCAATCATTGATCGTAAGGAGAAGAGGTTAAGGAATAAAGTGGTTCCTCTGGTGCGTGTATAGTGGAAGCACAGGAAGGGATCCGAGTCTACGTGGGAGACTGAGGAGGAGATGAGACAACATTACCCACAACTGTTTGAGGAATAACAGGTTTCGGGGACGAAACCTATATAAGGGGGGTGGACTTGTAACACCCGTATATTTCTTTTAAAGAAACAAAAGAATAAAAGAGAAAGAAAATGGGGGAAAAGAAAGTCAACCCCAAAGTTGAGGGACAAAAAGTGTTAAAAATGACAAAATCTTGAAAAGTTGGTGTAAAAGGTGATATGGTCGCCCATACCCACTGCACACTCTCTTCTTTTTCGGATTGTAGAGAGAGAAAGCAGAGAAACTTTCGGGTTTTTGAAGAACAAGAAGAAGAATTCGGGTTTAAGGTAAGGTTTAATGTTTTTAAGTTGTTCTTAGCTAGATTAGCCTCGGTTAAATGCTTATATGTGTTTCTATGTGTTCAATTGCGTGTTAAGAAGGTTTCTAAGTGATTGGAATTGTTTGAAGAAGCTCGGGTGAAGAGTGTAAACCCGAAGACAACTAAGGTGAGTTTCTAGACCCCCTTTTTACTCGTTTTTAAATGATTTGGGGCTGGAAAATGCATGTATGTATGTTTTTTATGAATTGGGTACGATACCCGTATGTTTGTACAGGTGTATGTTTATAGGATATGATTTGGGATGAACATATGTTATGTTTATGCTAAGTTTATGTTTGGAATCGTGTGTACATGTTTAGAATTAGATATTATGATGTTTGGGGGACTGGAATGTGAATTAGACACATGAACAGGCTGCTCATACGTCTAATAAGGCCAAATAGTGGTCATATGTCTGAAATTTTGACTTAGAAAATCTAGTACAAGGTAATATGTCTAAATAGTGCTTATACGCCCATGAAATTTGCCTTAGAAATATTTTAAGGGTTATATGTCCCAACAGTACTCATAAGTCTGTAAAAATTTCCTAAGTATGGGGGATGAAACGACTGAACAGTGGTCGTATGACTAGTAAAAATTTCCTAAGTATGGGGGATGAAACGACTGAACAGTGGTCGTATGACTAGTAAAAATTTCATAAGTACGGGGGATGAAACGACTGAACAGTGGTCGTATGACTAGGAAAAATTTTCTAAGTACAAGGTGAAACGACTGAGCAGGGCTCATACGCCCAACAGTGCTCATACGACCAGGGTTGAAAATTTTCTAAGTATAAGCTGGTATGTCTGACAGTGGTGAAACGACTGAACAGGGCTCTTACGCCCAACACTTAGAATTTTTAACGGAATTTTCTTGGAGTCTGTGCAGTAGGGTTTTCGCATGAATGTTGACTGGGACTTTATTATACGCGTATGATTATGTTTGAATGTAATAATATCTCTTTCTTAATATTTTAATTAATATTATGATTAGGGCTATTATTAAGCTTATTATTGATATTATTAGTATTATTATTATTAATATGCTTATTAATAATAATATTGTATGACTTTACGTGGAATGATCATGATCAAGACAGAAATTATTATCATTAATAAAGTGAAAGATTAATGATAAAGAAGAATGGAATGTAAATGAACGTAAGAAAGGCTTGCAAGCAAATGTATAGAGGTGCACACCCCTGGCAGGTGTTAGCTCAACTGTGATGCGGGTTCGCTACCCCGAAGGATGCACACAGGGTCAATCTTTGAGATTGATAATGGGTGAGCAACTTTGTGTTGCAAAAGACCGCAAAAGACTTACAACCCGTGAGGTTGGTAATGGGTGAGTGACTCAGTGTCGCAACAGCCCAAAAGTCTTGCAGTCCTTGAGATTGCTAATGGGTGAGCAACTTTGTGTTACAAAAGACCGCAGAAGACTTACAACCCGTGAGGTTGGTAATAGGTGAGTGACTCAGTGTCGCAACAGACCAAAAGTCTTGCAATCCTTGAGATTGCTAATGGGTGAGCAACTATGTGTTGCAAAAGACCGGAAGAAGAATAATAAAAGTACGAATTGAACGATGTTGAAGATAATAAAAATATTACCTAAGTGTACGTACGATGTATGATCACCTACAAGAATGAGGAATGGTTTTGAACAAAAAAATAAAAAATATAAAGTATTATAATTACAAAACTAGAACTCACTCAGCAACACTGACTTTTATGTATTTTCCAGTTGGCAGGTAACAGTTGCTGAGGATGGCACACGGGGATGGCTACACGGCGGGCAAGACTGACATCCATACGTTTTGACGATACAGTTGTTTTGTAATTCATTCGACTAATTATTTTGTGACTTATGAACTAGAATGTATTGCTTAACAACAGTGTTTAAAATGAATGAAGGGTTTTTGCCAACTTAATTCCGCTGCTTAATTTAATAATATGTATGTTTTATGCTGTGAATGACCAACTGTGAGGTGCCCGGGAACGGGGCCTTACAAGTTGGTATCAGAGCTAAAGTTTAAATGAAACGGGTAAATTTTCAAAATAAACCTTAACTTAAACCGAAAATGGGACGGAAAGAGGGATGTCAGCCCGAGTAGCCATGTGCCATCAGGTATTGTTTTTCTTAAAATTTAATCAGTGTTATGTGCGTGTGCTATGTGATTTATGTGTTCTTAGCAGATTTAGATGTTGATGTAGTCAGGATAGGAGGTGCTTGGGGTGTGAAGAGTAAAGTAAGTGGCTAATCACAACTGACCACTGTAATTAGGGACTTACTATACTTAACATAAACTGAGCTGTTCCTTGAATGACTGTTTTAGTGTTTGAATCTTATAGTGCATAGGAAAATGGCTGGGAAGAAACCTTCTAAGGCTGCTAGAGGTAGAGGTTGCCCGCGTACGACTAGGAGCAGTGCTAAAGCTCCTAAGACGACTCCTGTGAACCCCGAGGTTCCTAACCAGAATGAAGACGACTCCTGTGAACCCCGAGGTTCCTAACCGGAATGAAGAAACTGAGAATGCAAGCCTAAATGCCTCAGCTAGGGAGGCGATTACTGATGAGGAACACCAGGTCCTACAGGCAGTTATGCCATCTGTAGTGACCGATGTTATTCGTGTTGTGAGGAATGAGGAGAGAAAGGAGAAGGAAGACAGGAGAGGGTCAACTGGGAAGGAAAGCAAGGGAGGGGAGGAACGACCGGATCCTGAGATAGTAGTATCTGATGAAGAGGAAGATGATGTGGTAGGGGTAACGACCAAGGATGCAGTTACGGGGCATTTCAGAGGTGCAAGCCCCCGACTTTCGATGGCAATGGCACTGCTGCAACCGCTCACCGATGGGTAAGGGAGATGGAAGCGGTACTCGAGATCAGTGAGTGCCGGGAAGATCAGAAGGTGAAGTTTGCCACCCACTCCTTTACTGACTCAGCACTATGTTGGTAGGACAATATCGTCCAAGCTGAGGCAACAGGGCCATAGGAAAGATGAAATGGTCCGAGTTGAGGAAGCTGGTAATTGAGGAGTTTTGTCCTCACAGGGAACTCGATAAGATCGAGAGGGAGTTCTTACAATTTGAAGCAGGAACCATAACCCACCAGCAATACACTACCAAATTCAATGAGATGGCTAGGCTGGTGCCAGATCAAGTAACACCAGTTTCACGGAAGATTAACCGGTACGTTCAGGGGCTGCCAGCCGACATTCGTAGGCATTTGATTGCTGCACGACCAAGCACTTTTAGGTCGGCAGTGGATTTGGCTGGGAGGCTCTATGATGAGAGGGAGGTAGCGGATGCAGAGGGGAAGAAGGCTGGTGGGGTGACCGAAACTGGAATGGGAAGCGGTTCGGGCATGGTGGCTTTACCCCGAACAACAAAAGGATGAGAGTGGATGACCGTAGGGTGGGGCCATCAAGCTTAGGGCCCAAAAGGTGTGGCAAGTGCGGGAAGGAGCATACAGGTGAGTGCAGAATGGGGCTCAAGGTGTGCTACAGGTGCGGGAAGCTGGGCTACATCTCGAAGGATTGTAAAGAACTGAGGTGTTTTACCTGCGGTGAGGCGGGCCATATGAGTAAAGACTGCAGAAAGCCGAGGGTGGAGAGTTCTGGGGCAAAGAAGACGGCCGAGACTGAAGGGCAGAAGGCAAGTGCCAGAGCTTTCACCATGACCAGGGAGGAGGCTAGGACGGACCCCGATGTTGAGTCAGGTACGTTTCTAGTAAATCAAACTCTTGCTTCTGTGTTATTTGATTCTGGTGCTAGTAAGAGTTTCATTTCTGCCACTTTCTGTGCTAAATTGCCTGTTAGTAGTAAATGCATTAGTGAGCCCTTTGAAGTAGAAACCGCTATTGGTAAGTCCACTAGAGTTACTGATGTGATGGAGGACTGTACCATAGAGTTAGAAGGTCATAGGTTTGCTGCTAGATTACATGTGATGCCCCTAGGTGGGTTTGATGTGGTGTTAGGCGTGGATTGGTTGGCAACCTACGAAGCGAATATCGTATGTCGAAAGAAGATGGTTGGACTGACGACATCTGACGGAAGTCTGGTAACGATATACGGTGATCGGGTAACGATGATCCCGAAGGTGATTTTGATGGCAGTGGCAGGCAAGTGTATGACTCGTAGTGATCCCGAAGGTGATTTCGATGGTAATACAACTATCCGATGTTCCGGTTGTGTGTGAGTTTTCAGATGTGTTCCCGGAAGACTTATCGGAATTGCCACCTGACCGCGAAATCGAATTTCAGATCGACTTGATACCCGGTGCCCAACCTGTCGCTAAAGCACCGTATCGATTGGCTCCGATGGAGATGAAGGAGTTGATGGAGCAACTGCAAGAGTTGCTTGACAAGGGCTTCATTAGACCCAGTATCTCTCCTTGGGGTGCTCCGGTCTTATTCGTGAAAAAGAAGGACGGTAGCATGAGAATGTGTATCGACTATCGTGAATTGAACAAGTTGACAATAAAGAATCGGTATCCGTTACCGAGAATCGACGACTTGTTCGACCAGCTCCAGGGTGCCAGTTGGTTTTCGAGAATAGATCTTCGATCTGGCTACCATCAATTGAAGGTAAAGGAGCAGGACATTCCTAAAACAGCTTTTCGGACGCGCTACGGTCACTACGAGTTTCTCGTCATGTCTTTCATTTTCTAAAATTCTGTTCTAAGTGTTTGTGTTTTTAAAAAGTCTAAATTACCTTGTCCACCACGCTTCTGCGCTATTTCTGATGTATAAGTTTATCGTAATGTTGGAATGGTATAAATGTTTTTACTAAAAGTGATAAAATGTCTTGTTAATGTAAGTGCCCCGTGATTGTTAAATAAGAAATTTAACCCAAGGACAAAGTCTTTTGATTTTATGTATTCAGGGTTAATATTTATTTATGGTATAGGATATTTTATACTGTAATTTTTAGAAAAGTCTAGAAACTGTATTGCAATAGGTCGTAAACAATGTGTTACTGATATTAACCTATCTTCTATTGTTCTACTTTCTATTTTATATGGTAATTTTTCATGATATTCCTTTGGTGCTAAGTTATACGAGATTACACTTGTAGTAGCCCCTGTATCTACTAATCCTGTTATATCTATAAATTTATTTTGATCTAACCATATTCTACATTGTATTTTTATCATGTTCATAGAACCTTGTGTTTGTATATATGTAGACTCACTATTTTCTACTGACATTTTACTAATTTCTTGAGTTATTATTCTTTTATTAAATTTTCTAATTTATTTTCTAATTCTTTTATTTTTAGTGTATGTAACTCTACTATTATTTCTAATTTTTCAAATTTCTCTGTTGTTATCTTTAAATCTTCTATATTTCTTTCTCTTGTGGATGTACTTATTTCTATATTGTATAATTTTTTAATACAAATGTAACATATTTCTTTAAAACATGTATTACATTGGTATCTTTTTTCTATACTAGGGAATAATCCACAATTATAACATTTTATATAATTGTTTCCTCTATTATGTATCCATTGATGTTCACATTCTTCCTCTATATTAATGTATGTATATGTTACTTTTGCTATTGGTTTTTCATCTTCACTAAATATACTGTAAATTGACTCATTATCTGAATCATCTGTTTGTATAGCTTCTATTTCATAATCATTTAGCTGTTCTATTAGGTTAGTTCTTTCTGTATTTTTATTTTATTTGGACATTTATTTGCTAAGTGTTTTTCATCGCCGCATATAAAACATCTGCATTTTCTCGTTTGAGGTTTTCTAACATATTTATTTTTATTATAATTAGATTTATAATTTTTATTATATGTTGTACTTTTCCTAATACTTTTCTTTCTATCATAAAAACCATAAGCTTATGGTGTATATATTGCTGTTTTACAGAATGCATACGAATTTCTTTTTAATTGTTCTTGTAATGCTACTTCTTTACATTTTTCTTCTAATATCCCAAATGTATATGTTATCCTAGGTCCTATTCCTAAATTTTGTGTATTACCATATGTTTGCTTCCATGATTCATGTATACTTTTTCCTAAGTCTCCTGGAAGTTTTATAAAGTATTTATCACATAGATCATCATCCATTGCTTTACCTGTTTGTGATAATAACCTTGTAAAGTCTAACGTAAATTCATTTATGTATTTCATATCTGCTATACTTAACTGTTCTAAATTTCTAATAGCTGTATCCTGTATAAGAGTATTATTTTTGGCTGGGTCGACTCCTAGAATAAGAGTTCGTATTTGTGATGTGAAATTGTAAGGGTTATCTCCTAGAGTTTTTAGGGCATTTACTGCTGATGAATCTTGAGCTTTTTTACTTTGCCAAATTCCTAATGCTATAGGCCTAATGTAGTTTCTAAGTATGAAAACATATCCATACTATCTTTTTTATTAGTTTCCCACATTCTTACTACTATTTGTTCCCATTTGAGTATTTCATCTCCCCATAATTGTGGTTTTTGCTGTTCTAATAATAACATATTTCCACTGTATAGTTGACCTATTGGTAATCTTTTACCTGTTCCTTTATACATAGACTGTTGTTGATAGTTAACGAAAGGATTTGTCCAAGGTTCTCTTCCATATGTTTCATTTGTTTCACTTGTTTCTCCATATACAAATTTCGTGGTCGTTTTTAGTTTCCTCTTCATCTGCCATAAATATATTTTCTTTCTTATAAAATTCTGATATCATTGTTTTTCCTTGTATGATACTTTCTACTAGCGGTAAATTATAGTATTCTTGTAGAGTTTTATAACTTTCTTCGTAAGTCATTCCTAATTCTATCATACAATCTATTATCATATCGTCTACTTCTTCTTGTATATTTAATTCTATAAATTTTTTATCTATTATTTGTTCTATTGTTTTAGTAACATTTTCGCTTTTAAAACCTGTATTTATTTCATCTTCTTCTTCTATAAAGGTATAATCCATATGTTCTTGTTCAAATTTTAACCATTCTGTATTTATTTCATCTATATCCTCTGTTTCTGTATCGTATATTGGTTCATCTTCTATAATATTCATATAACTAAATTCTTTATTATCTTCTTCATTTTCCTTTATATTGTCTTTTTCCTTAAAGTCTACAAATCTTATACTTTGTTGACCATCTGATTTTTCATATATGACACTTTTCTTAGTACTAATACTGTATCGTCATTTTCCTGTAGAGTATCTAAATTCCATTCTAATCCAGCTAACTGTTCTGGATCTATCTTAATTGGATCTATCATTTTTATTGACTTTGAAGCCATTGTTTGTACTATACCTTCTATATTTACTTTATATTTCATACCAGAACTGTTGCTAGCTTTACCTAGTACTCCTACACTTAATACTAGATTGTTACCTTCGTAGTTTTCATAGCCTTTTATTTGTAGTGCTATTTTTATTTTATTTAAATCTTTAACATCTTTAAGTATTCCTGGTGTACAATAGAATAATGCTGTTTTTGACTTAAATCTACTTCCATACCTGAGATAATTGCTTTTTTCATTTAGTTTTTCCAGCTTTTGTCTAATATTAAGGCTAATAGCTTTGTTCCTAAGTCTTTTCTTCCTAAAGCTTTAACTCCTATTATTATTAAACCTATATGTACAAAATGTTTACCAGATTGTTTAATTTTTTGTATTGTTTCTAGTGATAATAAATCTATTTCTACTGTCCTATCTACTACT
Source organism: Flaveria linearis (assembly GCA_024085815.1). Classification (NCBI taxonomy): domain Eukaryota; kingdom Viridiplantae; phylum Streptophyta; class Magnoliopsida; order Asterales; family Asteraceae; genus Flaveria; species Flaveria linearis. The sequence goes on from CM044003.1 coordinate 11,489,600, forward strand.
CGTAGAATTTCTTCTCTACTACTTCGTATTAATGTTGTGTTAATATTAAATCTTCCTGTTTGATATAATGTTCGTGGATTTAAAATATCTAGCTGATGCTGATTGTATAAATCTATATTTCTGTCTACATTAATTTCATCTCTTATTTGTAACAACTGTCTATTACTATTTGAACCTGATCCTGGTCTAATTATCCTGTTTAAAAAACTATAAGATGTTATAATATCATTACTAGTAGAATTTCTAGCTTCCTGTATAGTTCTACTACATCCTAGAAAGTTTCTTTCACTCATTTTCTTATTTGCCAATGTTTATATGGTATGGGTTTATTAGTAGTTTTTGTATTAGCGTTTATATCGTTTATGTTTAATTTTTTAACTATTGTGTTATTTTATTTATTTCGTCACTAAATATATTACTTGATTCCTGTTTATCGAAAGTATTGTATTTTTTTAGTAATTTTTCATTTTGCTCTTTAATATAATCTAGATTAGTATTGTATTTCTTAACTTCTTCAATAAGTTTTTCTACTAATTGCCTATTATTGTGTAACTCTGTTGGCAGGTTTTTACCTAAATTTATTACTAAATCTGTTAAGCGTTCAAATGTGGATTTTCAGTATGTAAACTATGTTTACAAGTTTCTCTAATACAACAATTTAAACTATAATTTTCTGTATTAATTGATCTAAAGGCAGGCTTATCAATGAATTCTAGATTTAGAAATTCAAGTTTTTTGCTTGAAAAGTTATAATTGTTCTCAATATTTGAATAAAATCAAACTCCTTAGTTTTTACCCTTCTTAAGCTTCCCCTTAAAAGATTTTCTCATATCCTTAAAGATTTTTTTTTATAAATATTTATAAAATATGACATATAATATCAAACCGTTTTAACCCTTTTGATAATTTAATAATCGGAGCTTAGTTTTCCCATAATCTTCACCTAAGAGAGTTCTCCAAAACAAAAAAGGCATAACACGCCATAAATATGGAGCTTGTCTTAGTCTTTTAGATTTTAAGAAAGCCTTGCTCTGATACCAATGCATCAAAGGGGGTAAGAAGGTTCGGTGTCAACAATAGAGAATATAATCAACAATATAAACACCAACATATAATTAAAAACATCTATATAAACACATAAAGTAAGATTTAAAGTAACATAATACTTACAATGTGATATAGCAGATGTCTAGTAGTTATGCACAGCGGAGCGGATGATAGAGTGTATGCACAGCGGATGAGCGGATGACTATTTTTTGGGTTTTTGTTTTTTTTTTATTTTTTTTACTAAGGATACAATATGAAGTATAGGGGTATGAAGCTTTGTAAGGGGTTAGACTAAGGAGTCTGAGAAGGGATTTAGTGTTCCATAAGAGAGATTGAGAACTGAAGGTTTTTATTGAATTCTCAGTGTGTTTTTACAAATGAATCCGAATGCCTTATATAGGCGGAGTCCTTGAATAATACAATTATTTAATGAAAAGAAATAATGAAAAGGAAAAGAAAAAGAAACGGCTCAGAATGAGTCGTACAAAAGCATATCAATAATTACAATGTAGAATACAAGCTTCAGTTCTTGTAATGCTACTTCTTTACATTTTTCTTCTAATATCCCAAATGTATATGTTATCGTAGGTCCTATTCCTACAAAGCTTCAGTTCTTGCTAGTTATAAACACATAAAGTAAGATTTAAAGTAATATAATACTTACAATATGATATAGCAGATGTCTAGTAGTTATGCACAGCGGAGCGGATGATAGAGTGTATGCACAGCGGATGAGCGGATGACTATTTTTGGGTTTTTTGCGTTTTTTTTTTTTTTTACTAAGGATACAATATGAAGTATAGGGGTATGAAGCTTTGTAAGGGGTTAGACTAAGGAGTCTGAGAAGGGATTTAGTGTGCCATAAGAGAGATTGAGAACTGAAGGTTTTTATTGAATTCTCGGTGTGTTTTTACAAATAAATCCGAATGCCTTGTATAGGCTGAGTCCTCAAATAATACAATTATTTAATGAAAAGAAATAATGAAAAGGAAAAGAAAAGGAAACGTCTCAGAATGAGTCGTACAAAAGCATATCAATAATTACAAAAGAAAAAGCAAAAGAATCAAATTTTCTTTAATCTCTATTTTTCGTCATTGCCTTCGTCATCTTTTTTGGTTCTTTGTAATTGACATCATGGTTTACGTTTCTTGAGTCTCCAGCTGTTGACTTCTAGAAATCTCTGTGAGTGCTTTCTATTGACTGTGGACTTGAGCAATCTCCTTGCTCCTTTTCATAATCTTCTAAATTAATTATGTGTCTTAACTGGAGTGTATCGCCTTCCCCTGCAAAAGGCAAGAGCATGTGCTAGTTTGTTTTTGCATAAACTTGTATATAATATCCTTCCCCAATTAGATTATATTGTTGCCATGGGAAGAAGTCAGGAATTTCTGGAGTTTCCTGATGAGTTTTAATAAACTGTTGTAGATCACTGGTAGGTTGTCCTGGTTGTTGATCAAGCCATTTTAATACTGCAAAATCAATATTTTTCTTTGTCATGCATGTTTGTAGGTAATTTGTTGTGGCTTTATGATCAATGAAGTTTCTTTTTCTAGCTGGTCTGTAAGTATAGGAATCTGTAAAGGGAAATGATGCAATAATCTTGCACCCGATGGTTGGCAACACAGATCGTGCTGCTATATTCCCTGCTGTTAAGATGATCTTTTCTCCAAGCTGATTAAGGAGATCTTCTGTTCTTTTATTAAGCTTGACTTCCAAATAATCAATCATACCATGATGGTAAAATTGGATTATGTCACACCCCCCGCTGATAGCGGAAACACGGGGAATGCGAGCTAGACGGGATCGTCATAACACATGGTAAACAATAGAGTAGCAATAATAATATGATGACAAGCGTGTCATGACGACACCCGAACACAGTTGGAGACTTGTGTCGTGTATAGTCAAGTTCACAGCATAGCCATAAACATAACATAGATGATTACATAAGCATTAAGGAACAACTGGTAATGTCAGTTCCCAGAACTCGGAAACAAGTGCACAAAAGATCATGTTCAAGATTTACAAGGGTAATAATCACAAAATGCATCCTAGGTTCTCCTCTAAAAGGCAGCACTCCTATATCTTCAATTACCCTGATCACCTGAAAAGAAATGCTCAAAACGATCAACATAATTGTTGGTGAGCTTCGCAGGTTTTAAGTAATGAAAGTATTAATGATAAAACGCTAGGTTTAAATAAGGGTTACCGCGACTACACTTATGCATAGGCGGTTTTACCAGTTATTAATAGCTACCGCCAAACCTAGTCATCGGTCCCACACGGGAATTGATGGCTGTAAAGAAAAATTTCCAAAGTTTAAATAGTTTATAAAAGACGTAGCATGATCCACACAGCGCATACGTTTAGTTTATAACCAAACCAATCCTTAGGTCCCATTACCGGGATTAATGGTTGTATAAAAAGGGTTTTCCATAGCATAGTAAGTTTAACTTGACGTAGCAAGATCCACACATCGCATACGTGTCAAGTTAAACATGACGTAGCAAGATCCACACAGCGCATACGTATAGGTTACAACCAAACCAATCTTTAGGTCCCAATTACCGGGATTAATGGTTGTAATGGATGATCGGCTTAGAAGAACCACATAGAAGAACCACACAGAAGAACCACACAGCCGAGAGCATCCAAGGTCAATGGCATCCACAAGTAGCATAAATCAACACGTAACATCAAATAGTAGTGCATGGTAGTGTAAAACCCTAAGTAACATACATAGGGTAACATAGCACATAGTTCAAGTTCATATAGCAGCAAACAGTCAGGATCATCATGTAACCTGGTTTGAGCACATTCTTAGTATACCGGGGATGCTTATGTATAGGGTCCTCCGCAGCATTCCCACCACATCCGCGATATACATAGAATGATACCTAAACCCGTTACATGACATCCATTTATCCTTAGTATCAATCAACAAGTTTAGCAAGGTAAGTTACTCATATAAGTAGCAGCCAACTTCCACTAAGGAAGGTGCCTGAAATTAAGTAAATAAGTGAGCATTCTTTTCCCCCAAGTAGAAAAATATTTGAAAAGGTTTTATAAGCGTAAAAAGAGGCCACAAAACTCACAGAACAGATGATAAGCACAATCGATGTAAGATTTCCTGGGATAAGATGCTAGGAACCATCAAACACCTATTGACAGTTACTGATAAGCATTAGTAATGATCATAAAGCATAAGATGATGTTCAAGATTCGGGTAGTTCCGGTTCGGTCGTGGGTAGTATACACACAAGCAGACACACATACCTCAGACCTTATGTAGGTCCAAGCATTTCAAGATAACCGTCATTGCTATGACATTCGAGCAATGACATTATTTCTGATGATACCTTGTCAATACCAGACACTCAAAAGGGGAAACCACACATACACGCATCACACACAACACACAGGAAAACTCCACACAATGATTCTATTTACACGACAAGACCAGACGCACGACTGACACTCCATTCGCACGAGTGGACCTTCAGTCATACGAATTAGCTACTTTCGTACGATTGAACCTTCATTCATGCGACTAAGCTTTCAATCGTACCATGCATCACCAGTCGCACGACCCAACAGCCAGTCACGCGACTCAACGTCCCTTCGCATGAATCAGCTTCATTCGCGCGATTGGACCTTTTTTCGCGTGACAGGCCTCCGATCATGCGATTCACACACAATCGCAAACATTTCACATTCGCATGTCTCTGTCGCGCGACAACTCCGGTCGCCCCACTCGGTCGCGCGACACACATTCATTCGCACCCACCGACAGCCGCGCGACACAACCGCGCGACTTACCCAATCGCACAGACACAAGTCGCACACACACCCAGTCCCATGCCCCATTCGCGCGACAATCCCATTCGCGTCGACGGGGGTCGTGACTGCAGGAAGTTGCAGGGCGGCCTTCGGCTGCCTGAACACGAAACCCACCCAGAACCTCCAGAACTCATATCCTAACCTGTCTAGACAAGATGCACACTCAAAAACGCGACATGCAAGCCCACACGACCTCATGTGCTCGGATGAACCCGAGCACCCGAAAACCCTAAAACACAGCAGCAAAATCGGGCTAAAACGAGGTAAGTGAGGTTATCTACCTGCTAGGAACGAGTATTCACGATGATGCTCAAGATTTGACGACGAAAATGCAACAAACGGTTTGATTTTTTGTGTAAGATCGGGAGAGAAATGGAGAAAATGGTGGAGATGAAGAAGAAATGAGGATGAGAAGATGAAGAAGAGGCTGGGAATGGGTATTTATACCCAGCCTAGTTTGGCCATTTGTCAAGTGTAGTCCCCGCACTTTGCCCCCAGGTTCCCAAATTTTGTTTCGGTTGAAAACGTTATTAATTAGTCTTGTTTTATTGATGATAAAATGTTATTAATGTTATTTATAAGTTAAAATGATTTTTATTCGTGACAATTATTTTAATATAAAAATGACGTGTTTAGTGTTAACGGGGCAAATCTTGGAGAAACGTCTTAAGATAACGACAAGTCAAGCAACGATAACACGCATATAAGGACAACTAAGTAAAACAAATATGGTATCCACGTAGATGGTTTATAAAATTGAGGAATGACTGACAACGAAGGTTAATCGATCACGTTAAATGACGGACCTTTGGTGACGGATGTCACAGTATCCCCCAGTTGAGGGAATTTCATCCCGAAATTCAACTGGTGCTAGGTCTAAGAGTGTCATCCTCGAATAGATGTGGATATTTAAGTCTCATCTGATCTTCACGTTCCCATGTAAACTCCGGCCCTCGTTTGGAACTCCATCTCACACGGACGATAGGTATCTTGCTGCGCCTTAATCTTTTGACCTTTCGGTCCATGACCTAGATAGGTTCCTCCATAAAATGGAGGCTTCAATCAATCTTGATATCCTCACTAGGTACATGAAGTGATTCGTCAGCTAGACACTTCTTAATGTTCGATACATGGAAGGTATCATGTACACTGTTCAGCTCTTGTGGCAACCGTAATCGATACGCCACCGGACCGATTCTTTCTACAATCTCGAATGGTCCAACATATCTTGGGGCTAGCTTCCCGTTCTTTCCAAACCGAACGATCCTTTCCAAGGAGAGACCTTAAGTAACACTCGATCCCCAACGTTAAACTCTAGCGGCTTCCGACGGTTGTCGGCATAGCTCTTTTGGCGATCTCTAGCGGCTTTAAGTAGGTCTTTGATTAGGACGATCTTATCGGTGGTTTCTTGAATGATCTCTGGGCCCGTAAGCTGGCTTTCACCAACTTCAGCCCAACAAATTGGTGATCTACATTTCCGTCCATACAACGCTTCGAATGGTGCGCATCCAATGCTTGTGTGATAGCTGTTGTTGTAGGAGAACTCAATCAACGGTAGATGAGTATCCCAACTGCCACCAAAATCAATGACACATGCCCTTAGCATGTCCTCAAGCGCCTGTATTGTTCGTTCACTTTGGCCGTCTGTTTGTGGGTGATAGGCAGTACTCATGTCTAATCGAGTGCCCATCGCTTTCTGTAACGTCTGCCAAAATCGTGAAGTGAATCGACTGTCTCGGTCGGATATGATTGACACCGGCACCCCGTGCCGTGTCACGACCTCTTTGATGTACACCCTTGCCAGCTTATCCACTTGTAGTCTTCTCGGATAGGCAAGAAGTGAGCGGATTTTGTCATTCGATCTACCACAACCCATATCGTGTCGTGTCCGCTTGGCGTTCTCGGGAGTTTGGTGATGAAATCCATAGTGATGTTCTCCCATTTCCACTCGGGAATTTCAGGTTGTTGCAATAATCCTGATGGTTTCTGGTGTTCAGCCTTGACCTTTGAACAAGTCAAGCATTTGCTCACATATATAGCAATATCTTTCTTCATACCTGGCCACGAGTACAGCTCTTTCAGATCGTGGTACATCTTGTCTGCACCAGGATGAACAGAGTATCTAGTCTTGTGTGCTTCATCCAAGACTAGTGCACGTACACCTCCCCATCTGGGGACCCATATACGATCCACGAAGTAATGTACGCCGTCATCCTTGCGAGTCATTTGTTTATCCAACCCTCGGAATTCTTCTCCCGCAAGGTTCTCTTCTTTCAAAGCCTCGTTTTGTGCAATTTGAATCTGAGCCTTTAAATTGGTTTGAATAGTCAAACCTAGTGCTCGAGCACGTAATGGTTTCACGCGTTCTTTGCGGCTTAAAGCATCAGCCACCACGTTAGCTTTCCCCGGATGATACCGGATTTCACAATCGTAGTCGCTAAGTAGCTCTACCCAGCGTCGCTGACGCATGTTAAGTTCTTTCTGATTCATGATGTGTTGAAGGCTCTTATGGTCTATGTAGATGATGCATTTGGTTCCATATAGATAATGCCTCCATATCTTGAGTGCAAACACTACGGCACCCAACTCCAAGTCGTGAGTTGTGTAGTTCTTTTCGTGCACCTTGAGTTGTCGTGAAGCGTAAGCAATTACCTTATCTTTCTGCATTAGTACACAGCCCAAACCTTGATGTGAAGCATCGCAGTACACTACAAAATCGTCAGTTCCGTCTGGGAGGGACAATATCGGTGCGTTGCACAACTTCTCCTTCAATGTTTGGAACGCCTGTTCTTGTGCTTTCCCCAATCGAACTTCTTGTCTTTCTGAGTCAACAAAGTTAACGGTTGGGCAATCTTTGAGAAGTTCGCAATGAAGCGACGATAGTATCCGGCCAATCCTAAGAATTGTCGTATCTCTGAAGGTGTTTGGGGAGTATCCCACTTCTTCACAGCTTCAATCTTACCGGGGTCCACATGAATTCCATTTTTGTTAACTACATGACCCAAGAACTTCACTTCTCGAAGCCAGAATTCACACTTCGAGAACTTAGCGAAAAGTTTCTCTTCCTTCAACAGTTCTAGAATTGCTTGGAGGTGTTTTTCGTGATCCTCCTTCGAACGGAGTAGATGAGTATGTCGTCTATGAATACAATCATGAACTTATCAAGATAAGGCTTGCACACCCGATTCATCAGATCCATAAAGACAGCTGGTGCGTTGGTCAACCCAAACGGCATGACCAAGAACTCATAGTGCCCGTAACGAGTTCTGAATGCTGTTTTTGGAATATCGTCCTCGAATACTCTTAATTGATGATAACCAGATCGAAGGTCGATCTTAGAGAAATACGAGGCTCCTTGCAACTAATCGAACAGGTCGTCGATTCTAAGAAGAGGATACCGATTCTTCACGGTCAATTTGTTCAATTCCCTGTAGTCGATACACGTACGGAACGACCCATCCTTCTTCTTGACAAATAACACCGGTGCTCCCCACGGTGAATGACTCGGTCAAATGAAACCTTTCTCCAGTAGTTCCTGTAGTTGGCTTGACAACTCTTGCATCTCTGAGGGTGCTAACCGATACGGTGTCTTAGCTACCGGTGTAGCTCCAGGAATCAGCTCTATATGGAATTCCACCTATCGTGGAGGAGGTAATCCAGACAAATCATCAGGGAACACCTCCGGATAATCCCGTACTATCGAAATGTCTGCCAATTTTGTCTCTTCTTCTTTTTTTCTACTATGTGAGCCAGAAAAGTGTAACACTGCTTCCGTAGACTTCGGCGTGCTTTCATGCAGGTTATAAGCTTCAAGTTCTTTCCCGGTCGCTCTCCTTGTATTCTGAGTACCTTCCCGTCTGACATGGGAATCCGCACTACTTTATCTCGGTAAACAATCTCGGCTCCATGCTTCGACAACCAATCCATCCCCACTATTATGTCAAAGCTCCCCAACTCGAAAGGTATCAAATCTATGTTGAAGACCTGATCTTCCAACATTAGGGTGCAATTCTTAATAATCTCGTCTGCTTGTTCAACCCTACCATTAGCAATTTCTACGGAGTAACTAGTTTCTAGTCTACTAGCACATAAATCAAGCATATGCACGAACTCAGAAGATATAAAACTATTGTCTGCTCCAGTATCAAATAGTAAGGATGCGAAATGGTGATTGAGCAGATACGTACCGTAACAACGTTCGGGTCCTGACGGGCATCATTAGCTCCAATGACGAAGGCGCGTCCCCGTGCAGCATTTCCTTGGTTTCCTTGGCCTTGCACACCCGCTATGGCCATTATCTGCTGCTGGTTGTTTCCCTGCTGACCCGGTGCCCTATTCAGTCGGGGGCACATGTTCCTGAAGTGATCGAGGGCTCCACACTCGTAGCAAGCCCTAGCATTCCTAGCGGGGTTAACCGCGTTGATGGGTGCCACCAGGTTTGGCGCTACTCTGCAGTCTCTTGCTTGATGCCCCGGGCGTCTGCAGTTCAAACACACCCGGCACGGCGTTGCTGGAGGATGATGAAGATTGCACCTGTCACATCTCGGGTGCGGCCCAGCATATTCCCTTTTCTCTTGAGTCACGGCCACAAAGTTTCTGGTCGTTTTGGCCCTCTTATCAGACTTTCCAGTACCAGACCGGCTTGTTTCCCCAGTCTCTTTCCTTTTCTCCGCTCCCCTACCCAATACTCCTGTTCTTATCATCTCGTCAGTAAGAGCGCCCGCTTTCAGAATAGCGCTCTGGATTGTAGGAGGAGCAGCTGCAGTTACCATTGCTCGGATTTGAGGCGCGAGTCCCCAAATGTACCTCTTAATCCTCTTAGATTCCGGAGTGACTAGTGTGGAACTAGTCTAGCCAGCTCGTGGAATCGGTCAGTATAAGCTGCGTGCCCTGCCCCCCCATAGCATGATTCCAGAACTCATGCTCAAGCTTTTGCATCTCGTTGAGAGGGTAGTATTCGTCGATAATCAAGGCTTTGAATTCATCCATGTCATTTGCATTGCAGCTTCTCTTCCTCTAGCCTGAACCTGGGTGTTCCACCAGGTTAGTGCTCTGCCCTGCAGTGAGCACGTAACATACTTGATCCCTGGCTGTCGATGCATTCACTGATGTCGATCACAGCCTCCATTTTCTCCAGCCATCTAATGAGGGCTATCGCCCCACCTTTACCATCGAAATCCCAGGGCTTACAGGCCACAACTCCTTATAAGAACAGCCCTGTTTGCGTTAGCAGCCCCAGCTTCATTACCTGCTGTACCACCATTTCCGGTCTCCTGATTGCTTTCATTCCCAATCGGGTTCCCAGTATCCTCATTTTCATTACCACCATCCCCGTGGGGGTGGTTGTTGTTGCAAGGCATCGCTCACCCGAGCTACAATAGTCGGAATCAGGGCAGTTAATTGTTGAGCAATTAAGGCTGCCATATCAGGGTTTCCAGCCCTTGGTTATTGCCAGAAGGGCCTTCATTTGCTATTGGAGGTCTACCCCTGCCTCTGCCTCTGCCCCTCGGGGCTTCACTTCCGCTACTATTGCTGCGGGTAGATCTTCGAGGCGGCATGTTCTATTCATACAAGAGGCAACAAATAAGCTTTAGTCACCTTAAGATATAAAAGTACTCCACTTGTCAAGTTCCAACGTCTCATGTTCTGGTTAGTCAAGATCACCATGCAGCCCATTTTAAGCATATTCTCGGTATATCGGTGGTGTTTATATATAGGGTTCCCTACAGCGTTCCCACCACACCCACGATGTACCGAGAATGATGCCTAATCCGGTTACATGACATCCGACCTTCCTTCACATCATATCCATAATAATCCATCAAGTCAACTGAGAGCCAAACATGTAATCACGTATAGTCTAGCGGAGGTTGTCTATCTCGCGTCCTTGGGAGGACTCAGACATAGCCTCCTCGGGTCGATCTCTCAGTGTATGAGGTCAAGCGCGATGTATGATCTGTGAAGATCTCTTCGGGTCTCAATACCCGAATTTTTGGCTATGATAACTTGGCGCACAGAGGGAACGGAAGATCCAATAGGAAGCATCTCATAGGGGTCGAGCACAAGGGCTCAAGCACGAAGTAAAAGATCACATAACAGAAGGATAACCAAACATGTAAGGAGGAACACATACACGAGATATATAAATGCACACAAGCTTAAGCATGCAAATCTACATAAAGTTTCCTAGGTTATAGTCTAGGTCAAGTGTAATTGCCTAATTCTCTATAACCAATGGCTCTGATACCAGTCTGTCACACCCCCCGCTGATAGCGGAAACACGGGGAATGCGAGCTAGACGGGATCATCATAACACATGGTAAACAATAGAGTAGTAATAATAATATGATGACAAGCGTGTCATGACGACACCCGAACACAGTTGGAGACTTGTGTCGTGTATAGTCAAGTTCACGACAGCATAGCCATAAACATAACATAGATGATTACATAAGCATTAAGGAACAACTGGTAATGTCAGTTCCCAGAACTCGGAAACAAGTGCACAAAAGATCATGTTCAAGATTTACAAGGGTAATAATCACAAAATGCATCCTAGGGTCTCCTCTAAAAGGCAGCACTCCTAGATCTTCAATTACCCTGATCACCTGAAAAGAAATGCTCAAAACGGTCAACATAATTGTTGGTGAGCTTCGCAGGTTTTAAGTAATGAAAGTATTAATGATGAAAACGCTAGGTTTAAATAAGGGTTACCGCGACTACACTTATGCATAGGCGGTTTTACCAGTTATAAATAGCTACCGCCAAACCTAGTCATCGGTCCCACACGGGAATTGATGGCTGTAAAGAAACATTTCCAAAGTTTAAATAGTTTATAAAAGACGTAGCATGATCCACACAGCGCATACGTTTAGTTTATAACCAAACCAATCCTTAGGTCCCATTACCGGGATTAATGGTTATATAAAAAGGGTTTTCCATAGCATAGTAAGTTTAACTTGATGTAGCAAGATCCACACAGCGCATACGTGTCAAGTTAAACATGACGTAGCAAGATCCACACAGCGCATACGTATAGGTTACAACCAAACCAATCTTTAGGTCCCAATTACCGGGATTAATGGTTGTAATGGATGATCGGCTTAGAAGAACCACACAGAAGAACCACACAGAAGAACCACACAGCCGAGAGCATCCAAGGTCAATGGCATCCACAAGTAGCATAAATCAACACGTAACATCAAATAGTAGTGCATGGTAGTGTAAAACCCCTAAGTAACATACATAGGGTAACATAGCACATAGTTCAAGTTCATATAGCAGCAAACAGTCAGGATCATCATGTAACCCGGTTTGAGCACATTCTTAGTATACCGGGGATGCTTATGTATAGGGTCCTCCGCAGCATTCCCACCACATCCGCGATATACATAGAATGATACCTAAACAGTTACATGACATCCATTTATCCTAGTATCAATCAACAAGTTTAGCAAGGTAAGTTACTCATATAAGTAGCAGCCAACTTCCACTAAGGAAGGTGCCTGAAATTAAGTAAATAAGTGAGCATTCTTTTCCCCCAAGTAGAAAAATATTCGAAAAGGTTTTATAAGCGTAAAAGGGGCCACGAAACTCACAGAACAGATGATAAGCACAATCGATGTAAGATTTCCTGGGATAAGATGCTAGGAACTGTCAAACACCTATTGACAGTTACTGATAAGCATTAGTAATGATCATAAAGCATAAGATGATGTTCAAGATTGGGTAGTTCCGGTTCGGTCGTGGGTAGTATACACACAAGCAGACACACATACCTCAGACCTTATGTAGGTCCAAGCATTTAAAGATAGTCGTCATTGCTATGACATTCGAGCAATGACATTATTTCTGATGTTACCTTGTCAATACCAGACACTCAAAAGGGGAAACCACACATACACGCATCACACACAACACACAGGAAAACTCCACACAATGATTCTATTTACATGACAAGACCAGATGCACGACTGACACTCCATTCGCACGAGTGGACCTTCAGTCATACGAATTAGCTACTTTCGTACGATTGAACCTTCATTCGTGCGACTAAGCTTTCAATCGTACCATGCATCACCAGTCGCACAACCCAACAGCCAATCACGCGACTCAACGTCCCTTCACGCGAATTAGCTTCATTCGCGCGATTGGACCTTCTTTTGCGCGACAGGCGTCCGATCGTGCGATTCACACACAATCGCACACATTTCACATTCGCATGTCTCTGTCGCGCGACAACTACAGTCGCCCACTCGATCACCGACACACATTCATTCGCACCCACCGACAGCCGCGCGACACAACCGCGCGACTTACCCAATCGCACAGACACAAGTCGCACACACACCCAGTCGCATGCCCCATTCGCGCGACAATCCCATTCGCGTCGACGGGGGTTGCGACTGCAGGAAGTTACAGGGCGGCCTTCGGCGGCCCGAACACGAGTTTTACCCACCCAGAACCTCCAGAACTCATATCCTAACCCGTCTAGACAAGATGCACACTCAAAAACGCGACATGCAAGCCCACACGACCTCATGTGCTCGGATGAACCCGAGCACCCGAAAACCCTAAAACGCAGCAGCTAAATCGGGCTAAAACGAGGTAAGTGAGGTTATCTACCTGCTAGGAACGAGTATTCACGATGATGCTCAAGATTTGACGACGAAAATGCAACAAACGGTTCGATTTTTGGTGTAAGATCGGGAGAGAAATGGAGAAAATGGTGGAGATGAAGAAGAAATGAGGAGGAGAAGATGAAGAAGAGGTTGGGAATGGGTATTTATACCCAGCCTAGTTTGGCCATTTGTCAAGTTTAGTCCCCGCACTTTGCCCCCAGGTTCCCAAATTTGTTTCGGTTGAAAACGTTATTAATTAGTCTTGTTTTATTGATGATAAAATCTTATTAATGTTATTTATAAGTTAAAAATGATTTTTATTCGTGACAATTATTTTAATATAAAAATGACGTGTTTAGTGTTAACGGGGCAAATCTTGGAGAAACGTCTTAAGATAACGACAAGTCAAGCAACGATAACAGGCATATAAGGACAACTAAGTAAAAAAATATGGTATCCACGTAGATGGTTTATAAAATTGAGGAATGACTGACAACGAAGGTTAATCGATCACGTTAAATGACGGACCTTTGGTGACGGATGTCACAGATTATCTGTTCGTCAGTTAACTGTGTAGGCTGAAAGACTTATAGTAGCAGAGTCCTGTACCATTACCGTCTTCATCTGTTCTTTCTACTACACTGAATCCTTATTTTCACTATCCATGTGAAATGCTAGATCCAGTAATTGATGTTGGAGATTGTAAAGAATCAAAGGGAATTGCTCACAGACTTTTATGAAACAATCCGCTCAAATTCTGGAAATCTGTCTGTAACCGGCTTCAGGTTTTTATGCCAAGGAGTATCAAGAATCCTTGTTCTGAAGGATTCAAAAGTCCTGTGTATCCTGTATTTTCTTTTTCTCTCTCTCGAATTTTTGTAATAACTGTGTATTTTTTGCTTCGAGTAAAGCAATTTTTTGCTTAAGAATTTCATTCTCTATTTTGTTTGTATAAACTGTGTATCTTTTCCTTTCTTTATAAGCTGTTCTTGTAGATCAGTAATCAATTGCTCTTGAGCTTTGATTAACTGTTCTGGATGTGTATTTGCTATTTCAGAAAATCTTCGGGTTCAATGTAGAAACCTTTAACCCTAAAATGTTCCCTTGCAGTTTCGATAGCTTGTTGAAAGCTCTCAAAACCTTTATAAATTGGGTTAGGGCATTGTATATATTATTAACAGTTGCCCATTTATTAAAAATTCTGATTTTTGTTCCTCGAAAAATAACATAATGTGTAAACTTTGGTTTATGTTGTTTTTCGGGTGTCATCATGCTTTGTTCAGAAAAATACATATTTAGAGCACTTAAAATTGTATCTTAAAATTTGAAGCTTGTGGCATGGTTTGAATATGCCAGAGATTATCAAGTAGACACTGTTGATTCTCTGTTAGTGTTATTCCACTAACTGGTCGAAACTTTTTACTTATATCAATACATTTTTGGAGAGAGTATATTCCTCCAAATGTGATATTTAAATTCTGTGTATCTGTATTGTAGCAAACGTCCTTTGTGTATTCTGTGTATTTTTCAAGGGACGAGTTCCATTGGGTTATAATATCGTGATATTTCCCCAATACCTGTGATCGAAGCTGGAAGTTGTCTATAACTTTGTATTTTTTAGTTGATTCTGTGTATAACTGTCGAGCCTTTGCCCTTTCTGTTTTAATAGTACTTCCCATTAATTTTCTGTCTCTGAGTCCGAATTCATCGGAGATTTCTTATTCTGTGTAGGCTGTATAAGTATTCTTTTACCTTTAGCGTTCTTCCTTTCCATCTGCAACAAACCATTTATTTATATTTCTAGATAACATGTCTGCTATCCCATTATTTTTCCTTTAATATGTTCAAAATTTAAGCATATCCATTTCCTTGTATTATATTTGTAAATTTACCCATCTTGTCCTATTCATCTTTTTACTTTGATCATTTTTATAAATTAACTATAGCTTCGCAATCCGTTCGGACTGTGAATTCTTTATATAAGAACATCTTAAATTTTTCAAGAGAATGAATCAATGCTTGTATTTCGAAATCTATATTTGTCCAATTATTTTTATTTTGAAAATTTCCACTTGCATAAGCATATATTTTTTCTTCATTTTTGGACTGTATTTATTTGGTTTACATAGAAGGACTGCTTCCCCATCCTTCTTTACACCCATTTGTTTCTACTATTATGTAGTCTGTTACTAGTGGTAATTCTAACGGTTTATTTTTTTAACCATATTTTTTATTTCTTTACTATTTTTATATCTTCACTGTTAAAATACCTTTGTCCGTTTTTTGTTGTCTTACTGTATAATGGTCCTACTAGTTTTGATAGATTGGGAATAAATTTTCTAGCATAATTTACCAATCCCAAAAAAGCCTGTATTTGTTTAAAATTTTCAAATTTTTCAGGAAAATCCAAATTTTTGTAGATATATGTGGCTGTAATTCTATCTTGCCATTTCCTAGTTCTAACCCAAGAAAAGAAATTTTCTTTTGAATAACTACATTTTCCTTTTAGAAACTACTATACCGTTCCTTTTGATTTCTTTGAATACTTCTTGTAAATGCTGTTCATGTTCCTGCACAGTGTTACTAGCTACCAATATATCGTCAATGTATACCAAACAAAAATCATATTTTAAAAATATACTGTCCATAAATCTTTGAAAAATAGAAGGTGCATTTTTAGGCCGAAACTAAGTACGTTCCATTTGTATTGCCCTTCTGAACACGTAAAAGTTGTCAATGGTTTAAAGCTTTCTTCAAGCTTTAATTGATTGTATCCTGATTTCAAGTCAAATTTTGAAAATACTTTCTTTTGCTGTATTAAGCTCAATAAGCTGTCTTTATTAGGGATATTATATCCATCGTCTTCTGTATTATCGTTTAATCTTTTGTAATTATAAACTATCCTAGCTTTCCTCTTTTTATTTCACTATGATTTCTTACTATAAAAAGCTGCTGTTCTATGGGGACTTTCTGATTTTCTAAT
Source organism: Flaveria linearis (assembly GCA_024085815.1). NCBI lineage: Eukaryota > Viridiplantae > Streptophyta > Magnoliopsida > Asterales > Asteraceae > Flaveria > Flaveria linearis. The sequence goes on from CM044003.1 coordinate 11,506,091, forward strand.
TAATCCTTGTGATATCATTTCAGGGATTTGTTTTCTAAATTCTTCTTTGTCTAATGAGCTATATTCTATATTATTTGTTCTTATAGTAATATCTGAGTTTTTTAATTTAAATTTACAAATATATTGCACTTTTGATTTTGTTATATCTTCTCCTATTAATCCTATTTTTTCAAGGTGTAGAATCATAGGATGATTTGTACTTTTAGTTATGTCCTTTCCTTTTTCTAATTCATGGTTTAAAAATTCTGTTAATAATTTCATACTTTCATTTTCTACAAATTCTGTTCTAAGTGTTTGTGTTTTAAAAAGTCTAAATTACCTTCTCCACCACGCTTCTGCGCAATTTCTGATGTATAAATATATCGTAATGTTGGAATGGTATAAATGTTTTTATTAAAAGTGATAAAATGTCTTGTTAATGTAAGTGCCCTGTGATTGTTAAATAAGAAATTTAACCCAAGGACAAAGTCTTTTGATTTTATGTATTCAGGGTTAATATTTATTTGTGGTATAGGATATTTTATACTGTAATTTTTAGAAAAGTCTAAAAACTGTATTGCAATAGGTCGTAAACAATGTGTTACTGATATTAACCTATCTTCTATTGTTCTACTTTCTATTTTATATGGTAATTTTTCATGATATTCCTTAGTGCTAAGTTATACGAGATTACACTTGTAGTAGCCCCTGTATCTACTAATCCTGTTATATCTATAAATTATTTTGATCTAACCATATTCTATATTGTATTTTTATCATGTTCATAGAACCTTGTGTTTGTATATATGTAGACTCACTATTTTCTACTGACATTTTACTAATTTCTTGAGTTATTTCTTTTTTATTAAATTTTCTAATTTATTTTCTAATTCTTTTATTTTTAGTGCATGTAACTCTACTATTATTTCTAATTTTTCTAATTTCTCTGTTGTTATCTTTAAATCTTCTATATTTCTTTCTCTTGTGGATGTACTTATTTCTATATTGTATAATTTTTTAATACAAATGTAACATATTTCTTTAAAACATGTATTACATTGGTATCTTTTTTCTATACTAGGGAATAATCCACAATTATAACATTTTATATAATTGTTTCCTCTATTATGTATCCATTGATGTTCACATTCTTCCTCTGTATTCATGTATGTATATGTTACTTTTGCTATTGGTTTTCATCTTCACTAAATATACTGTAAATTGACTCATTATCTGAATCATCTGTTTGTATAGCTTCTATTTCATAATCATTTAGCTGTTCTATTAGGTTAGTTCTTTCTGTATTTTTATTTTTATTTGGACATTTATTTGCTAAGTGTTTTTCATCGCCGCATATAAAACATCTTCATTTTCTCGTTTGAGGTTTTCTAACATATTTATTTTTATTATAATTAGATTTATAATTTTTATTATATGTTGTACTTTCCTAATACTTTTCTTTCTATCATAAAAACCATAAGCTTGTGGTGTATATATTGCTGTTTTACACAATGCATACGAATTTCTTTTTAATTGTTCTTGTAATGCTACTTCTTACATTTTTCTTCTAATATCCTAAATGTATATGTTATCCTAGGTCCTATTCCTAAATTTTGTGTATTACCATATGTTTGCTTCCATGATTCATGTATACTTTTTCCTAAGTCCCTGGAAGTTTTATAAAGTATTTATCACATAGATCATCATCCATTGCTTTACCTGTTTGTGATAATAACCTTGTAAAGTCTAATGTAAATTCATTTATATATTTCATATCTGCTATACTTAACTGTTCTAAATTTCTAATAGCTGTATCCTGTATAAGAGTATTATTTTTTGCTGGGTCGACTCTAGAATAAGATTCGTATTTGTGATGTGAAATTGTAAGGGTTATCTCCTAGAGTTTTTAGGGCATTTACTGCTGATGAATCTTGAGCTTTTTTACTTTGCCAAATTCCTAATGCTATAGGGCCTAATGTAGTTTCTAAGTATGAAAACATATCTATACTATCTTTTTATTAGTTTCCCACATTCTTACTACTATTTGTTCCCATGTGAGTATTTCATCGCCCCATAATTGTGGTTTTTGCTGTTCTAATAATAACATATTTCCACTGTATAGTTGACCTATTGGTAATCTTTTACCTGTTCCTTTATACATAGACTGTTGTTGATAGTTAACGGAAGGATTTGTCCAAGGTTCTTGTAACACCCATATTTTTTAGCAAGAAATAAAAAGAAAAGGAAAAAGAAAAGAAAAGAAAATAAAAAGCAACTAAAAAGGAGGGACCAAAAGTGCCAAATGGGCAAAGTTGTTATTTATTTTATACAAAAGGGAGGCATGGTCGCCATAACCCCTGCACAATTCTTTGCATTCGGTTTTTAGAGAGAGAAACAGCAGGGACTTCGATTCTTAGAGAGAGAAAGAAGAAGAAATCGGATTCAAGGTAAGAATGATGTTTTTAAGTTGTGTTTTGGCTAAGAAACCGAGAATGCATGTTCTTATGTGTGTGTGTTTGTGTTCGGGTTGCACTGTGTGTGTGTTTTAGGTGTAGAAACGACTGGGAAGTTAAGAAAGGGCATCCAAAACCCGAAGACAAACTAAGGTGAGTTTCTAGACCCCTTTTTACCTGTTTTTAAAGCTTTGGGGCTGGAAAATGCATGTAAGTATGTTTGTATAAAACTTGGATTTTATACCCGTATGATTGAATGTATGAATGTATGTGTTTATGTTAAGTTTTGCCTAGAATCAGGTGAGCATGTTTAGAACTAGGCATTATGATGTTTGGGATTTGGAATATGAAATAGACACATGTCCAGGTTGCTAATACGACCAACAGTGTGGTCGTATGACCAGGTGAATTTTCTAAGTGTGTTGGAGAGTCCAATAGGACTCATACGACCAACAGTGTGGTCGTATGACCAGGTGAATTTTCTAAGTGTGTTGAAGAGTCCAATAGGACTCATACGACAACAGTGTGGTCGTATGACCAGGAGATTTTTCTAAGTGTGTTGAAGAGTCCAATAGGACTCATACGACCAACAGTGTGGTCGTATGACCAGATGATATTTCTAAGTAAAGGATGAAAAGTCCAATAAGGCTCATACGACCAGCAGTGCTCTTACGCCTAACAGGGCTCATACGCCCAGGGGGCTTATACGCCCAACAGGGCTCAAACGTCCAGGATACTTAGAATTTTTTACAGAAATTTCCTGCAAATCCGAAGTTCGAGGTTTTGACCAGGGTTGACTAGGGTTAATAAATGATGATGTTTCATGCATGTAATGATGATTATGATTAACCCTTATTATTACTGATGATGCTATGTATGATTACGTATGATGATGAATGTATGATGATGAATGTATGATGATGAATGAATGATGAGGTTTGAATGTAATAATATCCTCTTCTTAATATTATAATTAATATTATGATTAGGGATATTATTAAGAGTATGAATAATATTATTTATAATATTATTAGTATTATTATTATTAATATGCTTATTAATAATAATACTGTATGTTTCTATGTGGAATGATCATGATCAATAATTATTATCATTAATAAGTGAAAGATTAATGATAAAGAGGAATGGAACGTGAAGAATGAACGAAAGTCTTGCAAGCAAATGAATGGAGGTGCACACCCCTGGCAGGTGTTAGCTCAACTGTGATGCGGGTTCGCTACCCCGAAGGATGCACACAGGATCAATCCTTGAGATTGATATAGAGGTGAGTGACTTGGTGTCACAACAGACTCACAGGAATGTAGGTCAATCTTCGTGATTGGCTTAGAGGTGAGTGACTTGGTGTCACAACAGACTCACAGTATGTAGGTCAATCTTTGTGATTGACTTAGAGGTGAGCGACTTGGTGTCGCAACAGACTCACAGCTTAATTAAAGAGGAATGATAAAAGTACGAATTGAACGGTGATGAAGATAATGAAAGTATTACCTATGTGTACGTACGATGTATGATCACCTGTGAAAATGAGGAACGGTTTTTGAACGAAAAGTAAAGTATTTTAACTATAAAACTAGAACTCACTCAGCAACGCTGACTTTTATGTATTTTCCAGTTGGCAGGTGACAGGTTGCTGAGGATGGCATACAGGGGTGGCTACTTGGTGGGCAAGACTGACATCCATTATGTTTTTGACGATACTGTTGTTTTGTAATCCATTCAATTAAATATTTTGTGACTTGTGAACTAAAATGTATTGCTTAACAACAGTGTTTTAAATGAATGGATGGTTTTTGTTAAATAATTCCGCTGCTTAAAATTATATTATGTATGTTTTATGCTGTGAATGACCAACTGTGAGGTGCCCGGGAACAGGGCCTTACAAGTTGGTATCAGAGCAAAAGTTTAAGTAAAATGGGTAAATTTTCAAAATAAACCTTAACTTAAACTGAGAATGGGACGGAAAGAGGGATGTCAGCCCGAGTAGCCATGTGCCATCAGGTATTGCTTTCTTAAAAATCAACCAGACTTATGTGCGTGTGCTATATGTGATTTATGTGTTCTTAGTAGATTTAGATACTGATGTAGTCAGGATAGGAAATGCTTGGGGTGTGAAGAGTAAAGTAAGTGGCTAATCACAACTGGCCACTGTAGTTAGGGACTTACTATACTTGACATAAACTGAGCTATTCCTTGAATGACTGTTTTAGTGTTTGAATCTTATAGTGCATAGGAAAATGGCTGGGAAGAAACCTTCTAAGGCTGCTAGAGGTAGAGGTCGTCCGCGTACGACTAGGAACAGCACTAAAGCTCCTGAGACGGCTCCCGTGAACCCTGAGGTTCCTGATCGGAATGAAGAAACTGAGAATGCGAGCCTGAATGCCTCAGCTAGGGAAGCGATTGCTGATGAGGTGCACCAAGTCCTACAGGCAGTTATGCCATCTGTAGTGACCGATGTTATTCGTGCTGTGAGGAATGAAGAGAGAAAGGAGAAGGAGGACAGGAGAGGGTCAACTGGGAAGGAAAGCAAGGGAGGAGATGAACGACGAATCCTGAGGTAGTAGTATCTGATGAAGAGGAAGATGATGTGGTTGGAGTGACGACCAAGGGATGCAACTACGGGCATTCCAGAGGTGCAGGCCCCCGACTTTTGATGGAAATGGCAATGCTGCGGCTGCCCATCGGTGGGTAAGGGAGATGGAGGCGGTACTCGAGATCAGTGAGTGCCGGGAAGATCAGAAGGTGAAGTTTGCCACCCACTCCTTTACTGACTCAGCCCTATGTTGGTGGGACAATATTGTCCAGGCTGAGGGCAGCAGGGCCATAAGCAAGATGAAGTGGTCCGAGTTGAAGAAGCTGGTAATTGAGGAATTCTGTCCTCACAGGGAACTCGATAAGATTGAGAGGGAGTTCCTACAACTCGAAGCGGGAACCATGACCCACCAGCAGTACACTGCCAAATTCAATGAGATGGCGAGGCTGGTGCCAGAACAGGTGACGCCGGTATCTCGCAAGATTAACGGTATGTACAGGGGCTGCCAGCCGACATTCGTAGGCATTTGATTGCTGCACGACCAAGCACTTTTAGGTCGGCAGTAGATTTGGCTGGGAGACTTTATGATGAGAGGGAGGTAGCAGATGCGGAGGTGAAGAAGGCGGGTGGTGGTGACCGAAACTGGAATGGGAAGCGGTTCGGGCGTGGTGGCTTTACCCCGAACAACAAAAGGATGAGAATGGATGACCGTAGGGTGGGGTCATCAAGCTCGAGGCCCAAAAGGTGTGGCAAGTGCGGGAAGGAGCATACGGGTGAGTGCAAATCGGGACTCAACGTGTGTTTCAAGTGCGGAAAGCCGGGCCACATCTTGAAAGACTGTAAGGAGCTGAGGTGTTATAACTGCGGCGAGGCGGGCCATATGAGCAAAGACTGCAGGAAGCAGAGGGTGGAGAGTTCCGGGGCAAAGAAGACGGCCGGGATTGAAGGGCAGAGGGCGAGTGCCAGAGCTTTCACCATGACCAGAGAGGAGGCTAGGACGGACCCCGATGTGGTGTCAGGTACGTTTCTAGTAAATCAAACTCTTGCTTCTGTGTTATTTGATTCTGGTGCTAGTAAGAGTTTCATTTCTGCTACTTTCTGTGCTAAATTGCCTGTTAGTGGTAAATGCATTGATGAGCCCTTTGAAGTAGAAACCGCTATTGGTAAGTCCACTAAAGTTACTGATGTGATAGAGGACTGTACCATAGAGTTAGAAGGCCATAGGTTTGCTGCTAGATTACATGTGATGCCCCTAGGTGGATTTGATGTAGTGCTAGGGATGGATTGGTTGGCAACCTACGAAGCGAATATCGTATGCCGAAAGAAGATGATTAGACTGACGGCATCTGACGGAAGTCTGGTAACGATATACGGGATCGGGTAACGATGATCCCTAAAGTGATCTCGATGGCGGTGGCAGGCAAGTGCATGAGGCGGGGTGCAGCGCCTACTTATGCTACGTGAAGGATGTGGAAGCGCCAACACCACAACTATCCGATGTTCCGGTTGTGCGTGAGTTTCCAGATGTATTCCCGGAAGACTTATCGGGATTGCCACCTGACCGCGAAATCGAATTTCAAATTGACCTGATACCCGGTGCCCAACCTGTCGCCAAGGCACCGTATCGGTTGGCTCCGACTGAGATGAAGGAGTTGATGGAGCAACTGCAAGAGTTGCTTGACAAGGGCTTCATTAGGCCGAGTATCTCTCCTTGGGGTGCTCCGGTCTTATTTGTGAAAAAGAAGGACGGTAGCATGAGAATGTGTATCGACTACCGTGAGTTGAACAAGTTAAGATAAAGAATCGGTATCCGTTACCGAGAATCGATGACTTGTTCGACCAGCTCCAGGGTGCCAGTTGGTTCTCGAGGATAGATCTTGATCTGGCTATCACCAGTTGAAGGTGAAGGAGCAGGACATTCCTAAAACAGCTTTCCGTACGCGTTATGGACACTATGAGTTTCTCGTTATGTCATTTGGTCTAACTAACGCGCCAGCTGCTTTTATGGACTTGATGAACCGAGTGTGTCGGCCAATGTTAGATAAATCAGTGATTGTGTTCATCGATGATATCCTGATTTATTCGAGGAGCGAAGAAGAGCATGCCGGTCACATTCGGGAAGTGTTGGAGACTTTGAGAAGGGAGAAACTGTATGCTAAGTTCTCCAAATGTGCTTTCTGGTTACGCGAGGTGCAATTTCTGGGTCACGTGGTAAATGCAGAGGGAATCATGGTGGACCCAGCAAAGGTTGAGGCTGTGATGCAATGGAAATCACCAAAGACGCCATCCGAGATTCGTAGCTTCTTGGGATTGGCGGGCTATTATAGGAGATTTATTCAAGACTTTTCAAAGATAGCCTCACCTTTGACAAAATTGACTCGTAAGGACGTGAAATTCGTGTGGGGTCGAGAGCAGGAGACGGCTTTTGAGGAGTTGAAGACAAGACTAACACATGCTCCTGTTTTGACTTTGCCCGAGGGGAATGAAGACTTAGTGGTCTATTCGGATGCATCCTACTCTGGGCTAGGTTGTGTATTGATGCAACGCGGAAAAGTCATAGCCTATGCATCTCGACAGCTGAAAACTCACGAAGTCAACTATCCCACGCACGATCTTGAACTAGCTGCGGTGGTTTTCGCGTTGAAGATTTGGCGGCACTATCTATACGGGACGAAGTGCACAATCTTCACCGACCACAAAAGCTTGAAGTACTTTTTCGAGCAGAAAGATCTTAACATGAGGCAGAGGCGATGGTTGGAACTAATAAAGGATTATGATTGCGAAATCCATTACCATCCGGGCAAGGCCAACGTGGTGGCCGATGCCCTTAGTCGAAAAGAACGACCTGAGCCGATTCGGGTGAAGGCTTATCAGCTGATCATGACCCCCGATGTGATGACACAGGTTAAGGAGTTTCAAGACGAGGCTTTGAAAGAAGATCGTCTTAACTCCAAAAGGATGAGAGGCCTAGTTACGGAATTGGGTGAGAACACTCTTGGTGTTAAGACCCGATTTGGGCGAATGTGGATTCCTCGATACGGGGATCTACGTGAAAAGATTATGGACGAGGCCCATAAGACCCGATACTCCATTCACCCCGGTGCTACCAAAATGTACCACGATATGAAGAAAGACTATTGGTGGCCGGGTATGAAACGCGACGTAGTGGAGTACGTAAGTAAGTGCTTGACTTGCTTACAAGTGAAGGCGGAACACCAGAAGCCCTACGGGAAGATCCAACCGTTGGATATACCCGAGTGGAAGTGGGAACACATCACCATGGATTTCATCACGAAGTTACCACGTACCCCTAAAGGGTATGATGCCATATGGGTGATAGTGGACCGTTTGACAAAGAGTGCCCACTTCCTACCAATCCGCGAAACGTACTCATCGAGAGATTGGCGGATCTATTCATCAAAGAAATTGTAGCTCGTCATGGTGTACCGGTGTCTATTGTGTCTGATCGTGAAACCCGGTTTACCTCCAAGTTTTGGAAGAGGTTTCATGATGCAATGGGGACGAGGCTACACATTAGTACAGCATATCACCCTCAGACGGACGGTCAGTCTGAGAGGACGATCCAAACACTCGAGGACATGCTTCGGGCGTGCGTGATCGATTTGGAGGAAGTTGGGACAACCACCTGCCGTTAGCAGAATTCTCGTACAACAACAGTTATCATGCCAGCATTGGCATGCCACCTTACGAGATGCTATACGGTAGGAGATGTAGGACGCCCGTGTGCGGGGAGACATTGGGCAGAAAGAGTTAGGAGGTGTTGAGGTGGTCGAAGCAACGACTGAGAAATTAGAAAAGATCAGAGCCTTCATGAAGGCGGCGAAAGGATAGGCAAAAGTCGTATGCTGACAAGAGGCGAAGACCGATAGAGTTCAAGGTTGGTGACCGAGTTATGTTGAAGGTCTCACCTTGGAAAGGAATCATTAGATTCAGGAAATGAGGTAAGCTAAGCCCGAGATACATAGGACCTTTCCGGATTGTCGCACGGGTAGGAAAGGTGGCCTATCGACTTGAATTGCCAGATGAGTTAAGTGGAATTCATCCTACATTCCATGTATCTCATCTGAGAAAGTGCTTAGCTGATGAAGGCATGGTTGTACCACTGGAGGATATTGAAGTAGACGAACGGCTCAATTACGTTGAGCAACCAGTGGCAATCATTGATCGTAAGGAGAAGAGGTTGAGAAATAAAGTGGTTCCTCTTGTGCGTGTACAGTGGAAGCACAGGAAGGGATCCGAGTCTACGTGGGAGACTGAAGAAGAAATGAGACAGCACTACCCACATCTGTTTGAGGAATAACAGGTTTCGGGGACGAAACCTATATAAGGGGGGTGGACTTGTAACACCCGTATTTTTAGCAAGAAATAAAAGAAAAAGGAAGAAAAGAAAAGAAAATAAAAAGCAACTAAAAAGGAGGGACCAAAAGTGCCAAATGGGCAAAGTTGTTATTTATTTTATACAAAAGGGAGGCATGGTCGCCATAACCCCTGCACAATTCTTTGCATTCGGTTTTTAGAGAGAGAAACAGCAGGGACTTCGATTCTTAGAGAGAGAAAGAAGAAGAAATCGGATTCAAGGTAAGAATTGATGTTTTTAAGTTGTGTTTTGGCTAAGAAACGAGAATGCATGTTCTTATGTGTGTGTTTGTGTTCGGGTTGCACTGTGTGTGTGTTTTAGGTGTAGAAACGACTGGGAAGTTAAGAAAGGGCATCCAAAACCCGAAGACAAACTAAGGTGAGTTTCTAGACCCTTTTTACCTGTTTTTAAATGCTTTGGGGCTGGAAAATGCATGTAAGTATGTTTGTATAAAACTTGGATTTTATACCCGTATGATTGAATGTATGAATGTATGTGTTTATGTTAAGTTTTGCCTAGAATCAGGTGAGCATGTTTAGAACTAGGCATTATGATGTTTGGGATTTGGAATATGAAATAGAACATGTCCAGGTTGCTAATACGACCAACGTGTGGTCGTATGACCAGGTGAATTTTTCTAAGTGTGTTGAAGAGTCCAATAGGACTCATACGACCAACAGTGTGGTCGTATGACCAGGTGAATTTTCTAAGTGTGTTGAAGAGTCCAATAGGACTCATACGACCAACAGTGTGGTCGTATGACCAGGAGATTTTTCTAAGTGTGTTGAAGAGTCCAATAGGACTCATACGACCAACAGTGGTCGTATGACCAGATGATATTTCTAAGTAAAGGATGAAAAGTCCAATAAGGCTCATACGACCAGCAGTGCTCTTACGCCTAACAGGGCTCATACGCCCAGGGGGCTTATACGCCCAACAGGGCTCAAACGTCCAGGATACTTAGAATTTTTTACAGAAATTTCCTGCAAATCCGAAGTTCGAGGTTTTGACCAGGGTTGACTAGGGTTAATAAATGATGATGTTTCATGCATGTAATGATGATTATGATTAACCCTTATTATTACTGATGATGCTATGTATGATTACGTATGATGATGAATGTATGATGATGAATGTATGATGATGAATGAATGATGAGGTTTGAATGTAATAATATCCTCTTCTTAATATTATAATTAATATTATGATTAGGGATATTATTAAGAGTATGAATAATTATTTATAATATTATTAGTATTATTATTATTAATATGCTTATTAATAATAATACTGTATGTTTCTATGTGGAATGATCATGATCAATAATTATTATCATTAATAAAGTGAAAGATTAATGATAAAGAGGAATGGAACGTGAACGAATGAACGAAAGTCTTGCAAGCAAATGAATGGAGGTGCACACCCCTGGCAGGTGTTAGCTCAACTGTGATGCGGGTTCGCTACCCGAAGGATGCACACAGGATCAATCCTTGAGATTGATATAGAGGTGAGTGACTTGGTGTCACAACAGATCACAGGAATGTAGGTCAATCTTCGTGATTGGCTTAGAGGTGAGTGACTTGGTGTCACAACAGACTCACAGTATGTAGGTCAATCTTTGTGATTGACTTAGAGGTGAGCGACTTGGTGTCGCAACAGACTCACAGCTTAATTAAAGAGGAATGATAAATGTACGAATTGAACGGTGATGAAGATAATGAAAGTATTACCTATGTGTACGTACGATGTATGATCACCTGTGAAAATGAGGAACGGTTTTTGAACGAAAAGTAAAGTATTTTAACTATAAAACTAGAACTCACTCAGCAACGCTGACTTTTATGTATTTTCCAGTTGGCAGGTGACAGGTTGCTGAGGATGGCATACAGGGGTGGCTACTTGGTGGGCAAGACTGACATCCATTATGTTTCTGACGATACTGTTGTTTTTAATCCATTCAATTAAATATTTTGTGACTTGTGAACTAAAATGTATTGCTTAACAACAGTGTTTTAAATGAATGGATGGTTTTTGTTTAAATAATTCCGCTGCTTAAAATTATTATGTATGTTTTATGCTGTGAATGACCAACTGTGAGGTGCCCGGGAACGGGGCCTTACAAGTTCTCTTCCATATGTTTCATTTGTTTCACTTGTTTCTCCATATACAAATTTCGTGGTCGTTTTTTAGTTTCCTCTTCATCTGCCTATAATTTTCTTTCTATAAAATTCTGATATCAGTTTTTCCTTGTATGATACTTTCTACAGCGGTAAATTATAGTATTCTTGTAGAGTTTTATAACTTTCTTCGTAAGTCATTCCTAATTCTATCATACAATCTATTATCATATCGTCTACTTCTTCTTGTATATTTTAATTCTGTAAATTTTTATCTATTATTTGTTCTATTGTTTTAGTAACATTTTCGCTTTTAAACCTGTATTTATTTCATCTTCTTCTTCTATAAAGGTATAATCCATATGTTCTTGTTCAAATTTTAACCATTCTGTATTTATTTCATCTATATCCTCTGTTTCTGTATCGTATATGGTCATCTTCTATAATATTCATATAGCTAAATTCTTTATTATCTTCTTCATTTTCCTTTATATTGTCTTTTTCCTTAAAGTCTACAAATCTTATACTTTGTTGACCATCTGATTTTTCATATATGACACTTTCTTAGGTACTAATACTGTATCGTCATTTTCCTGTAGAGTATCTAAATTCCATTCTAATCAGCTAACTGTTCTGGATCTATCTTAATTGGATCTATCATTTTTATTGACTTTGAAGCCATTGTTTGTACTATACCTTCTATATTTACTTTATATTTCATACAGAATTGTTGCTAGCTTTACCTAGTACTCCTACACTTATACTAGATTGTTACCTTCGTAGTTTTCATAGCCTTTATTTGTAGTGCTATTTTATTTTATTTAAATCTTTAACATCTTTAAGTATTCCTGGTGTACAATAGAATAATGCTGTTTTTTGACTTAAATCTACTTCCATACCTGAGATAATTGCTTTTTTCATTTCGTTTTTCCAGCTTTTGTCTAATATTAAGGCTAATAGCTTTGTTCCTAAGTCTTTTCTTCCTAAAGCTTTAACTATTATTATTAAACTGTATGTACAAAATGTTTATCAGATTGTTTAATTTTTTGTATTGTTTCTGGTGATAATAAATCTATTTCTACTGTCCTATCTACTACTCGTAGACTTTCTTCTCTACTACTTCGTATTATGTTGTGTTAATATTAAATCTTCCTGTTTGATATAATGTTCGGATTTAAAATATCTAGCTGATGCTGATTGTATAAATCTATATTTCTGTCTACATTAATTTCATCTCTTATTTGTAAACAATGTCTATTACTATTTGAAATGATCTGTTGGCAGGTTTTTACCTAAATTTATTACAAAACCTGTTAAGGCGTTCAAATGTGGATGTTTAGTATGTAAACTATGTTTACAAGTTTCTCTAATACAACAATTTAACTATAATTTTCTGTCTTAATTGATCTAAAGGCAGGCTTATCAATGGAATTCTAGATTTAGAAATGCAAGTTTTTTGCTTGAAAAGTTATAATTGTTCTCAATATTTGAATAAAATCAAATCCTTAGTTTGACCCTTCTTAAGCTTCCCTTAAAAGATTTTTTCTCTAATCCTTAAAGATTTTTTTTTAAACATTTACAAAATATGACATATAATATCAACCGTTTTAACCCTTTTGATAATTTAATAATCGGAGCTTTGTTTTCCCATAATCTTCACCTAAGAGAGTTCTCCAAAACAAAAAGGCATAACACGCCATAAATATGGAGCTTGTCTTAGTCTTTTAGATTTTAAGAAAGCCTTGCTCTGATACCAATGCATCAGGGGGTAAGAAGGTTTGGTGTCAACAATAGAGAATATAATCAACAATATAAACACCAACATATAAATTGAAACATCTATATAAACACATAAAGTATGATTTAAAGTAACATAATACTTACAATATGATATAGCAGATGTCTAGTAGTTATATTACTAGTCAAATTATATATATATATATATATACATATATATATATATATACATATATAGATATATATAAACATATACATAGATATATACATATATATATATACACATATACATACTATATATATATATATAGGGGGAGGTTCTAATAAAAACAACTTTATAAATGAAAACTAAAAAAACCAAATCTTGACCACTAAAAAATTGATCAATGGTCATAAATTAAGATGGTATTTTTGTCAATTTGTGTTGATTAAATCTTACCTAATTAAGTGGAGAAGGGCATAATAGGCAAATAATATTTGTAATTATAATTTTCAATAATCAATGATACCAAATCCCCTAAAAAATCTCTCTCTCTCCTAATCCACAAATATCTCTTCTATTCTCTTAATTTTTTAATAAAATACAGAATATTAAGAGGTTTTAAAACTTAAATGATACGTAACAAAGGATAGCTGGTACGTATGCATATGTTCCGTATATGTAAGCATATATGTAAGTCTTGTTTGTGTAATGGTACGATTAGGATTTGGTTATATGCTAAAAAAGATTTGGTACATATATGTAACAGTTAATAAACATACGTAAATCATTCATCAACAACTAATACTAAGGTCCATATACGTAACAGTTAAAAAAACTAGAATCTAAAAACTGAAGTACATATTTAAAACTCAATAAATACACGACGAGTTATACATATTTTTGTTAGAACCATATCGTAAAATCGGGTTACAATTGATGGGAAAATACAAGTGAAATGTCATCAAGCACTAGAAGAAATTAGAAAAAATGTTACATATGCGTAACAGTAGTGTTTCGTATATGTAACAACGGTGTTACATATATAACATTAGTATTCATCTTGTTCATTTGATCTTCGTGTTCGAAATAAACGTTTTGATAATTACTCCGTCATCATCTTTGATGCAACATATGCTTTAAACGATTATCATCATCTTCATAATCATCAATTTCATTTCAAGTTTCTTATCCTTAATTTCATGCCACTGCAAAAAAACATGTAACAAATACTGTATATATATGAGAGTACCAACCCAACTTGTGTATACATAACAAACAGAAGTACATATATGTAACAATAAACTTACACATGGATATGTAACAGTAGTGTTACATATATGTAACAGTGGTGTTACGTATATGTAACAATATTGTTACGTATATGTAACATCGGTGTTACATATACGATGTGACATATACGTAACATACGTGTTCGTATTTTGTATCTTGTTCTTCGTTTTTAAAACCAAATGCTTTGATAATTGTTCGAACTATCATTATCTTTGATGCATCATCTTCTTCGATCATAATCGAAATCTGATTCATCATTTAATTGAACTTGATAAGTTAAAATTTAGAAACAAGTATATTGACTTATATATGGCAATAAATAGAAATGGATTATATCAATTCCACACCACAAACAAAACCTAAAAATCTATTATCGGCCAAAACTAATGTAAAACCTTGAAATCTCCCAGAAAAACAATAAACACACGATCTCAATCTTGTGAATGCGGAATGTAAACAAGATTGGAGTGAAAGAAGATTGAATTGATCACACAATGATTAGTTGATTGAATAACACAACCTAGAACAGGTCTTGTGCGATTTCGCACAGTACTGATATGATAAATCAACAAAAACTAATTACAAAACGAAACTAATCTATTTATACTAAACATAAGGTTCTCGCGCGACAGGCTTGTCGCACGGCTAAGCCTTTCGCGTGGATCTGACTTTCGCGTGGGAGCTTCTTCTCGCGTGGAATCTTCTTCTCGCGTGAAGCTTCATCTCGCGTGGAACTGGCTTTCGCACATGCTGTTTTTAGACTTCGTCTTCATTTAGTCTTCAAATGTTTTGCGAGCCTTGATTAGTCTTCTACAATCTCCCCCTAGGCGGTGAAACATAATCAATCAAAGTCAACATTTGCCTTCTTGTACGAGCCTGCATATGCATACCATTTGTTCCTAAGGATCCGGTCAATCATCCACACATACTGGCAAGATAGAAAATAAACGGACTCAGCTGAAATGGGGCAGTGTAATAGCTTGATTAAGTCGTCTTTGCCAAACTTCATCAAGTCTGCTGGATCAATGATTCGAAATGACATGTCAGTACATCTGATCACAGCGTGACCGGAATCCTTCTCACATCTCTAAGAGAGTATTGCTTTAAAGTGTTGGGAGGAACTGGAGCATGCACTGGGACTTTCTGATAAATTAGGATGTTGATAGACTCGTATTTTCATTGGAGCTTTAATTTTTATCTATTCTTGTTGAGTCATCAATCAACTTAGATTTGGCAGTTTTAAAGTCCTTGAAATTTGTACGCATGTCCCTTCGTATCATAGATCTTATCAATTCAGCTTCACTGTGATTGCTTTCATTGAAAAACAGAGCTTTGCCCATAGAGTAAAGATCTGCAGCACGTAAAGTATGAAAATCTTGTGTGCTCTTCAGATAATCTATCTCTCCATTCTTTCTTTTTATTACATACAACCGTTTCTCTCCATCATATCCCCAACTAATCACATGAGACATTTCACCATACTTCTGCTTTGGCTTTGAAATAAACAGAAAATGAGCTTCAGTAGGTGGTGGTGGTGCTTTGAACATTAATCCTCCTCTAGTGAATAATGCAATTTGACTAGTAGAATCTTTCTTGGTTGAACCAGCAGGAGTTGTACCACTCACAGTCTCAGTAGGGATTTCTCCTTCTTCAAGATAATGTCTTTGAATAACTCTTGAAGGTGTTCCCAAATATGTCAGTATATTCATTCTGTTCCTCCAAATCATCAAACATATCAAATTTTCTTCGACAGCTCCTGATGAAGATTGTTGAAAAGAATACAATTTTTTCATACAAACTCTCAGTAGCAGGGTCAATAGACCATATCCTTCCGGGTCACTAACACTTGGTCGATTGACATTATCAGTGTTAGTTTCACCAGTTGGACTCGAAGATAGTCCAGTAGCATCACCTCCATCATCATCATTGCCTCCATCATCATTACCATCATCATTTCCACCATCATCTCCACCATCATCATCATCATTTTCATCATCATCATCCTCATCATCATCCTTATTGTCATCTGAATCAGCATAATCAATCAACTCTTCATCCTCCTCTTTATGAACAATAGGCAAAGTAATCATATGCTCTGGTTCAATGAAAGGTATGCGACTGAGTCTCAGACGCATGTGATTCGTGCGACTGGAGGTCCAGTCGCATGGTGTTCAAACGCATAACCGAAGGACGTTTAAGCTCAACCGTACGACTGTAGTTCAATCGCCCGACTGAAGGCTCAACCGCATGGAACTCATGCGACTGGAGACCCAGTTGCACGGTGTTCATGCGACTGAAGGTCCCGTCGCCCCTGGACTTTGGGCGACTGAGCTGTACTATAAAAGAGGAGCAGCTCTCTTCTTTCCCCAACACTCACACGTTTCAGTCGGGTCATCATCCTTATTGTCATCTGAATCAGCATAATCAATCAACTCTTCATCCTCCTCTTTATGAACAATAGGCAAAGTAATCATATGCTCTGGTTCAATGAAAGGTATGCGACTGAGTCTCAGACGCATGTGATTCGTGCGACTGGAGGTCCAGTCGCATGGTGTTCAAACGCATAACCGAAGGACGATTGAAGCTCAACGTACGACTGTAGTTCAATCGCCCGACTGAAGGCTCAACCGCATGGAACTCATGCGACTGGAGACCAGTTGCACGGTGTTCATGCGACTGAAGGTCAGTCGCCCCTGGACTTTGGGCGACTGAGCTGTACCTATAAGAGGAGCAGCTCTCTTCTTTCCCAACACTCACACGTTTCAGTCGGGGAAGGAGCAGAGAGCGACAGAGCAGAGAAAGAAAAGAGAGAACGGGGTGATTCCGGCACGGGATTTGTCGAGAAGCTAGCCAAGTCGAATCTCTTCAACTCCTACCTGTTAATGTGAGTTCTAGAACCCCTCATTTACTTGTTTTCATACGATTTTGGGGCTGGATCACATATAAACCCTATTTTTGAATAGTGTGTATGTTTGACCCATTTGGGTGAAATCTTAAGTAACGTGTTTATGGTACGAATTAGGACTTGCATTAGCTTGTAAGATGTCCTAGTATGATTCCCTGAGGTTTAGGAAGGCTAATTTGGGCTAGAAATGAGTTTGGAAGGGTTTGAGACCCGTAGGTCGCGTCTGCAGTTCGTGATGAACTCCAGTCGCTGCCCAGTTAGGGCTATGCGACTGAAGGGCCAGTTGCACGACTGAGGGAAAACGGATGTTCAATCGTACGAATTAGGTTCAGTCGTACAGATGGGCTCAATCGCCCGATAGACCATACGACTGAGGGATTCGGTCGCATAGGTCCATTCGCATGATAGTTTAGTCGCACGTATGAGGTTAATCGCCTATTAGTCCATTCGTCCAGAGTTCATTCGTACGATAGGAGGTTCAATCGCATGAATGTAAGTCTAGTCGCCTGATTGTCCAGTCGCACGACCCAGTCGCATGGAGGCATGCGACTGTGGTATGTTCAATCGCCCACGAAGGGCTGATGTGAACGAGGATGCTATGTAAGATTTTATGTATGATGCTATGTATGATGATGTATGTATGATGGGTGTGTGTGTTCCTTATGATGATGTATGAATATCTTTCACGACTCACGTATTATGACGATGAACGAACAGAGTATTGAACGTAAAGTGAAAGATAATGAAAGAGGAACACGATGATGAATGCATGTATTATGAATGAATGAATATGTAATAAGATGACGAATACATGCATTAACGAACGAACGAGTTATGTCTTGCAAGCATTGAATAAGTCGATTGGTCCTTCTTTGTGATTGACCATGGTCATGGTACCTCTACCGCTTACCTCTAGTACTGTGGCATACGCATAGATTCACGGCCCAGTAGCTAAGGCTTCTATGGCAATACGCTCTATTGATTCACGGCCAGTAGCTAAGACGGTTCGGGGTTATAGCATATGGTATTGGTACATCAGAATTCAATGTGCAAAAGTATGAAACGGGATCCTTGTCATTCGACCACAGTAATCATAGTCGAGTGCTATGAAGTGGGTAAAGCCTGACAGGATTCATATGAGAAGTTAAAGATAATGATGTATAACGGATGATGAAGATAATAATGAATATTATCTCTATGTACGTATGAATGAATGTAAAGAATGTATGCACGAACGTGAACGAGAACGATGAATGGTACACAATGAAAGTTAATGAACGAACGATGATAATAGTAACAATATTATCTAAGTGTACGTATGATGTATGATCGCATGTATGAAAGGAACTTTTAACTAGAAAGTATGTGTTTATTATAAAACTAGAACTCACTCAGCAACGCTGATTTTATGTTTTTCCAGTTGGCAGGTAGTGTTGCTGGGGATGGCACGAGGCGACTACTCAGCTCGTGGGGGACAGCATTCTCCTTTTGATTATGCTGCAACGTCATGTGTTGTTGGCCCGTAATGCACGCAACACATTATGTTGCATGCGCGAGTGCGAGATTTCTTGAGGATTCCCTAAACGGGATTACTTAAAGAATCTCCTTTATGATTGAAAAAAACATATTTCTGAATTTAATATCTTCTATTAGAGGTCACTGTATATGACCATTTTGTAATCCGTAACGATGTAACCTTTTGTATAATGCTTTTGTGATGTAATGCAACATTAGATGTTTTGTAACTGGCGTACGTTGTATTAAATGGCAAAAGTATTATAGTAAAAGAAAAGTTTGTTTCAGAAATTCCGCTGCCATGTTTATTAAAGATGCTTACAAATATATTATAAATATCAAATGTATGTTTATGTGCGATGAACAACCAACTGTGAGGTGCCCGGGAAAGGGGGCCATACAAGTTGGTATCAGAGCCAATGTTAAGTGAAACGGGTAAATTTTCAAAATAAACTTAAACTTAAACTGAAAATGGGACAGAAAGGAAGAGAATGCCATCTGAGTAGTTACGTGCCATCAGGTATTTTCTTAAAGTTAATCATGATTACGTGCGCATGTTATGTGTTTATATGTGCTGTTAGACTTAGATACTGATGTAGTCAGGACAGGTAATGCTCGGGGGTGAAGAGTATGGTGATCGAGGAGTTCAGTCCTCGTCGGGAGATGGACAGAGTAGAGAGAGAGTTCCTGCAGTTGGAGGCGGGGACGATGACCCACCAACAATACACCACCAAGTTTAACGACATGGCGCGGTTGGTGCCAGAGCAGGTGACGCCGGTGTCTCAAAAGATCAACCGGTACATTCAGGGGCTGCCAGCTGAAATTCGTTGGCATTTGATTTCTGCTCGACCGAGCACTTTCAGGTCGGCAGTGGATTTGGCGGGAAGGTTATACGATGGACGGGCTGCGCTGGTAAAGGCTGAGGGTAGTAAGAAGGGAGGTGGAGAGAAAAGTTGGTAGGGGAAGAGATTTGGTCGAGGTGATACTTCGACGAGCAACAAGAAGGCAAGGGTGGATGACCGCCATGTGTCATGTCGGTGTCGGTGAGGTGGGTGGAAGTGTGGTAAGTGGGGAAGGGAGCACTCAGGGGAGTGCAAGTGGGGATCCAACATCTGCTTCAGGTGCGGGAAGACAGGGCATGTGTCAAAGGATTACCGGATAGGCAAGTGTTTTAACTGGGGGAAAGTGGTCATATGAGCGAGACTGTAAGAAGCCTAGGGCTAAGGCTTCAGGGGTAAAGAAGACGGGAAGTGAAGGTCGAGAGCAAGCGCCAGGGCATTCACAATGACGCAGGAAGAGGCTAGGACGGACCCCGATGGTAGTGTCCGGTACGTTTCTGGTGAACCAAACTCTAGCCTCTGTATTATTTGATTCGGGTGCCAGTAGGAGTTTTATTTCTGCTGTTTCTGTGCCAAATTGCCCGTTAGTAGTAGACGTGTGGATATACCGTTTGATGTAGAGACTGCTATAGGTAAAACTACCAGGATTTCCGAGGTAATAGAGGGTTGTGATGTGGAATTAGAGGGCCACAAATTTCTGATTAGGCATTTTGCGATGACGTTGGGTGGTTTCGATTTGGTGCTTGGAATGGATTGGTTGTCGGATTTTGAGGCAAACATTGTGTGTCGCAAGAAGATGATCAATTTGACAGCGCCCGACGGTAGTTCAGTGACAGTTATGGCGATCGGGTTACTACAATTCCGAAGGTGATCTCAATGGCGGTGGCGGGGAAATGTATGAGGCGTGGGTGTAGCGCCTTCTTATGCTATGTAAAGGATGTAGAAACGCCAACACCACAACTATGGATGTTCCGGTTGTGCGTGAGTTTGCAGATGTGTTCCGAAAGACTTATCGGGATTGCCACCTGACAGAGAGATCGAGTTCCAGATTGATCTGATACCAGGCGCCCAACCTGTTACCAAGGCACCGTATCGATTGGCCCCGACGGAGATGAAAGAGTTGATGGGACAGTTACAAGAGCTGTTGGATAAGGGTTTATTAGGGAGTATCTCACCTTGGGGTACTCCGGTCCTGTTCGTAAAGAAGAAAGATGGTAGCATGAGGATGTGCATTGACTACCGCGAGTGAATAAGTTGACGGGAAGAACAGATACCCTTGCCGAGAATCGATGACTTGTTTGACCAATTTCAGGGTGCTAGTTGGTTTTCACGAATAGATCTTCGATCAGGCTACCATCAACTGAAGGTGAAGGAGCAGGATGTCCCTAAAAAGGCTTTTCGTACGCGCTACGGTCACTATGAGTTCCTTGTCATGTCTTTTGGTTTGACCAATGCGCCAGCTGCTTTTTTGGATCTGATGAACAGGGTGTGCCGGCCGATGTTGGATAAATCAGTGATTGTATTCATCGATGATATCTTGATTTATTCGAAGAGTGAGATTGAGCATGCCGGTCACATTCGCAAGGTTCTGGAGACGTTGAGAAGGGAGAAATTGTACGCCAAGTTCTCCAAGTGCGCATTTGGTTGCGTGAAGTTCAATTTCTGGGTCACGTGGTCAATCCGGAGGGAATTATGGTCGATCCGGCAAAAGTAGAAGCAATAATGCAGTGGAAGTCTCCAAAGACGCCGTCTGAAATCCGAAGTTTCTTAGGTTTGGCGGGGTATTACCGAAGGTTCATTCAAGACTTCTCCAAGATTGCTTATCCACTGACCAAGTGACCCGGAAAGATGTAAAGTATTTGTATGGGGTCGAGCTCAGGAAGAGGCGTTTGAAGAATGAAGACGAGATTGGACCCAAGCTCCCGTTCTGTCATTACCCGGGAAGCGAAGATCTGTGGTTTATTCCGATGCTTCTTATTCGGGATGGGATGCGTGTTGATGCAGAGGGGAAAGGTTATAGCTATGCATCCCGGCAGTTGAAAGTTCATGAGGCTAATTACCCTACTCATGATGGAGCTAGCAGCTGTGGTCTTCGCGTTAAAGATTTGGAGGCACTACCTCTACGGAACGAAGTGCACCATTTTCACAGACCACAAAAGCTTGAAGTACTTCTTCGAGCAAAAAGATCTGAATATGAGGCAACGATGATGGTTGGAGCTTATAAAGGATTATGATTGTGAGATCCATTACCATCGGGCAAAGCCACGTGGTGGCGGATGCCCTAGCGAAAGGAGAGGCCGAGCCAATTGGGTGAAGGCGCGTACCAGCTAATCATGATCGCGACGTGATGAAACAGGTCAAAGAGTTCCTCACTTCCTGCCGATGCGCGAGACATATTCATCCGAAAGGTTGGCTGATCTTTTCATCAAGGAGATTGTGACTCGTCATGGTGTACCGGTGTCGATTGTGTCACATCGCGACACCCGGTTTACATCCAAGTTCTGGAAGAATTCCATGATGCTATGGGGACGAGGTTGCATATTAGCACGGCTTATCATCCTCAAAATGATGGTCAGTCTGAAAGGACCATTCAAACTTTGGAGGACATGCTTCGGGCATGTGTTATCGACTTCAGGGGAAGTTGGGATGACCACCTGCCGTTAGCCGATTCTCATTACAATAACAGCTATCATGCCAGTATTGGCATGCCACCCTATGAGATGCTATACGGTAGGAGATGCAGGACACCCCCGTGTTGGGGTGATATTGGTCAGAAAGAATTGGGAAGCGTCGAAGTGATCGAGGGACGACTGAGAAGTGAAAAGATCAAAGCTATATGAAAGCAGCCCAGACAGACAGAAGTCGTACGCTGACAACGACGCAGGCCAATTGAGTTCCAGGTAGGAGATCAGGTTATGTTGAAGGTCTCGCCTGGAAGGGTATCATTCGGTTCCGGAATCGAGGCAAGTTAAGTCCGCGGTATATAGGCCCTTTCCGAATCATTGCTCGAGTAGGAGAGGTGGCCTATAGGTTGGATTTACCAGATGAGTTAAGTGGAATTCACCCGACCTTCCACGTATCTCATCTGAGGAAATGTTTGGCAGACGAGGATATGATCGTCCGACTGGAGGATATCGAAGTGGACGAACGGCTCAATTATGTGGAGCAACCAGTGGCGATCATAGACCGAAAGGAGAAAAGGTTGAGAAATAAAACGGTTCCTCTTGTGCGTGTACAGTGGCGGCACAAGGGATCGGAGTCTACGTGGGAGACTGAGGAGAGAGATGAGACAGCATTACCCACGATTGTTCGCGGGAATATTAGGTTTCGGGGATGAACCTAAATAAGGGGGTGGACTGTAACACCCGGAAGTTTGACTTTTGGAGTGGTATGCGACTGTGTCTCAGACGCATGTGATTCGTGCGACTGGAGGTCCAGTCGCATAGTGTTCAAACGCCAACCGAAGGACGATTGAAGCTCAATCGTAAGACTGTAGTTCAATCGCTCGACTGAAGGTTCAACCGCATGGAACTCATGCAACTGGAGACCCAGTCGCACGGTGTTCATGCGACTGAAGGTCCAGTCGCCCCCTGGACTTTTGGGCGATTGAGCTGTACCTATAAAAGAGGAGCAGCTCTCTTCTTTCCCCAACACTCACATGTTTCAGTTCGGGGAAGAACAGAGAGCGACAGAGCAGAGAAAGAAAAGAGAGACGGGGTGATTCAGGCACGGGATTTGTCGAGAAGCTAGCCAAGTCGAATCTCTTCAACTCCTACCTTAATGTGAGTTCTAGAACCCCTCATTTTATGTTTTCATACGATTTTGGGGTGGATCACATATAAACCCTATTTTTGAATAGTGTGTATGTTTGCCATTTGGGTGAAATTTGAGTAACATGTTTAACCGCATGGAACTCATGCAACTGGAGACCCAGTCGCACGGTGTTCATGCGACTGAAGGTCCAGTCGCCCCTGGACTTTGGGCGATTGAGCTGTACCTATAAAAGAGGCAGCTCTCTTCTTCCCCAACACTCACATGTTTCAGTCGGGAAGGAACAGAGAGCGACAGAGCAGAGAAAGAAAAGAGAGAGGGGTGATTCAGGCACGGGATTTGTCGAGAAGCTAGCCAAGTCGAATCTCTTCAACTCCTACCTTTAATGTGAGTTCTAGAACCCCTCATTTACTTGTTTTCATACGATTTTGGGGTTGGATCACATATAACCCTATTTTTGAATAGTGTGTATGTTTGACCCATTTGGGTGAAATCTTGAGTAACATGTTTATGGTATGAATTAGGACTTGCATTAGCTTGTAAGATGTCCTAGTATGATTCCCTGAGGTTTAGGAAGGCTAATTTGGGCTAGAAATGAGTTTGGAAGGGTTTGAGACCCGTAGGTCGCGTCTGCAGTTCGTGATGAACTCCAGTCGCTGCCCAGTTAGGGCTATGCGACTGAAGGGCCAGTCGCACGACTGAGGGAAAACGGATGTTCAATCGTACGATTGAGGTTTAGTCGTACGGATGGGGCTCAATCGCCCGATAGACCATACGACTGAGGGATTCAGTCGCATAGGTCCATTCTCATGATAGTTTAGTCGCATGTATGAGGTTAATCACCTATTAGTCCATTCGTGCAGAGTTCATTCGTACGATAGGAGGTTCAATCGCACGAATGTAAGTCTAGTCGCCTGATTGTCCAGTCGCACGACCCAGTCGCATGGAGGCCATGCGACTGTGGTATGTTCAATCGCCCACGAAGGGCTGATGTGAACGAGGATGCTATGTATGATTTCGTATGTATGATGCTATGTATGATGATGTATGTATGATGGGTGTGGTGTTCCTTATGATGATGTATGAATATCTTTCACGACTCACGTATTATGACGATGAACGAACAAAGTATTATGAACATAAAGTGAAAGATAATGAAGAGGAACACGATGACGAATGCATGTATTATGAATGAATGAATAAGTAATAAGATGACGAATACATGCATTAACGAACGAACGAGTTATGTCTTGCAAGCATTGAATAAGTCGATTGGTCCTTCTTTGTGATTGACCATGGTCATGGTACCTCTACTCTACCGCTTACCTCTAGTACTGTGGCATACGCATAGATTCACGACCCAGTAGCTAAGGCTTCTGTGGCAATACGCTCTATTGATTCACGGCCTAGTAGCTAAGACGTTCGGGGTATAGCATGGTATTGGTACATCAGAATTCAATGTGCAAGTAAGTATGAAACGGGATCCTTGTCATTCGACCACAGTAATCATAGTCGAGTGCTATGAAGTGGGTAAAGCCTGACAGGATTCATATGAGAAGTTAAAGATAACGATATATACGGATGATGAAGATAATAATGAAATTATCTCTATGTACGTATGAATGAATGTAAAGAATGTATGCACGAACGTGAACGAGAACGATGAATGGTACACAAAAGAAACTTAATGAACGAACGATGATAATAGTAACAATATTATCTAAGTGTACGTATGATGTATGATCGCATGTATGAAAGGACACTTTTAACTAGTAAAAGTATGTTTTATTATAAACTGGAACTCACTCAGCAACGTTGACTTTTTATGTGTTTCCAGTTGGCAGGTAGTGTTGCTGGGGATGGCACGAGGCAACTACTCAGCTCGTGGGGGACGGCATTCTCCTTTTGATTATGCTACAACGTCATGTGTTGTGGGCCCATAATGCACGCAACACATTATGTTGCATGCGAGTGCGAAATTCTTGAGGATTCCCATAAACGGGATTACTTAAGGAATCTCCTTTATGATGAAAAAAAAACATATTTTTGAATTTTATATCTCATTAGAGGTCACTGTATATGACCATTTTGTAATCCGTAACGGTGTAACCTTTTGTATAATGCTTTTGTGATGTAATGCAACATTAGATGTTTTGTAACTGGCGTACGTTGTATTAAATGGCAAAGGTATTTATAGTAAAGAAAGTTTGTTTCAGAAATTCCGCTGCCATGTTTATTAAAGATGCTTACAAATATTATAAATATCAAATGTATGTTTTATATGCGATGAACACCAACTGTGAGGTGCCCGGGAAAGGGGACCTTACAACAGCTCCTGATAAAGATTGTTGAAAAGAATACAATCTTTTTCATACAAACTCTCAGTAGCAGGGTCAATAGGATCATATCCTTTGGGTCACTAACACTTGGTCGATTGACATTATCAGTGTTAGTTTCACCAGTGGACTCGAAGATAGTCCAGTAGCATCACCTCCATCATCATCATTGCCTCCATCATCATTACCATCATCATTCCACCACCATCTCCATCTCATCATCTCATATTTCATCATCATCATCCTCATCATCATCATCCTTATTGTCATCTGAATCAGCATAATCAATCAACTCTTCATCCTCCTCTTCATGAACAATAGGCAAACTAATCATATGCTCTGGTTCAACGAAAGCTATAGTGTATGAAGCTTCGGTGATAGGTACTTCAGATGAAATTGGAACATCCTTAGTAGTGCTAACACTTGGCTGTTTAGTAGAAGTTTGAGCTTCGTTGACCACTTCTTTTTCTGGAACATTTTCAGCAGGGGTGGGCTTGGAGAGCGTCTACTAGATTCACCAATCACAGTAGTAGACCTTACGACTGGTGGTTGATGAAAATAAGTCTGTGATATAAATTCTCTAAGCTCATTAAGTTGTCTCTCTAAACCCTGAAGTATAATCAAACATGCTCTTCATCTGTTATTCAAGAGAAACTATCCTTGAATCTTTAATGGCTGAATCCAGATGAATCATGTTAATCAGATTCGACTTTTCTTCATTTTCCTTTTTCAGTTCAGCAATCATCTTTACATTTCCAAAACTTTCTTTCTCTAAGTTCTTTACCCTTTCTTCTAATGTGATAGAACAAGGAGTGCTTGTTGATCCATCTCTTCCTTGAAAATCTGGAGGTGTACTCAAGAATGTATCAACATCAAACTCTAAATTTTCTTGTCGTGGAGGTGTAGAAAAACCAGAGCCAGAAACAGGAACAGTTTCTGTCTCGGTAACAGTAGTAGTAGTATCAACATGTGTTTCTTCCTCAGTGATCACATTTTCTGGTGATCTCTGAATATCAGAAGAGGTAGTCTGTTCAACCTCTGTAATAATCACTTGAGTTCGTGGACGTTTTGGAATAACACTTCTCCCTCTTCTTCTTGCAGGAAGTCTTTTCTTTTTGCCATTCATTTGCGTCTAAAAGAAGTACTTGGGGATTCCACAGGAATGTAATCAGTGTCTCTCTCATCAGTACTTTTCCTGGTAGAAGTTGGTGCAGAGGGAGTCTGATCTGTTTGGATCTCATATGGAACATTCCCTATCTGATTACTTGGGGTTTCAGAACTGGAAGCTGAGTGAACAATACCTTCCCTTCTTTCTTCATTGGATGGTTCATCCCCAAACATTCTCTCAATCTCCTGATCTATATCATCTCTAGCACCAGAAGTAGAAGCACCAGTCTGTGCCTCATTAATGGGTACATCTCCTCCCAAATCTCCACACTGTCATCAACTTCTGAAAATCTACCAATCTTGGCAAAACTTTCACCAGAGCATTTGTTGCCTCTGGCTCCAGTTAGATGTGTGAAAATCTCCTTCTTTATAGTCTGTACAACATACTTAGGAGATCTCTGAGTAGCAAGCTCAGGAAAAGCATCATTTATCACCAGCTGGATAAATCTTGGGTACATGATGAACTTTCTTCCTGGATTGGCTGTGGTGTTCTTTACCATCTCCTGGAAGATAACTCCAGATATACTGAAGGGTAAATCATCAACCAAAGAAACCAATAAGGATCCAAAAATTGCACTCAAGCTATCCATCCCAGCTTTGAGGTTGCTCAGACAATGAATCACCACATGAAATAGGTATTTCCAGTAAGGTGGTAACCATTTCTTCTCTAGACTTGGATATCTGTACTCGTATCCCATACGAGCCAGACAATCAATCACAGTATCATCATCAAGTCTAGTTGGTGCACCCTCTTGATCATCAAACAAAAGAACTCGGTTCAGTATGGACTGAGAGACTGTCACTCGTTTGTCCTTGACAGTAGCAGTAATAATTTGGTTTTCTGCTTGGTCCTTTTCCAGAGCAGCAGTGCTCCAGAATGAATCTATAAGCTCAGAATAAATGGCAGGATCAGCAGATATGGCATACACAATACGGGAATTCTTCAGTCCTTCAACATAGATGAAAATAGTTCCTTCCCTTCTGGAACATCATCTAAATAAGCAACACAATTATGATTTTTATTAAAAATCATTTGTGCCATCTGCATTGTCAAACAAAAACTCATGATTAGAAAACTTTGAATATAACTTAATTATCCCAACGTGAAACATTCTACATTTAATGAATTTTCAGTAACAGAACTCTTATCGCTCGAATTTGAAACTTAGAAATTCTTAGCAATTAAGTTTAATAATCAAGACTAAGCGTATGCTATAAGTTCATTGTGAGAAATAGAAAATCAACACTTAGAAAAATTTTGATGAAAATTTTCTGTCGTGCGAAAGCACTATCGTGCGAAAAACTCTACTTGAGCGAAAATATATTTCGTGCGACAATTGTATTTCATGCGAAGACAGATATTCATGCGACAGTCAAAACCTATGCGAAAACTTGTTTCAAGCGAAAACTCGTATTTCAAGCGAAATCAAGAATCAAGCGAGAACCATTTTCACGCGAAAACACCATTTCGCGTCTGTTCGTTTCCTTGTGCGATTCGCACAACTCAACTTTCAAATTAACCTTCCAAAACATAATTTTAATCCATGAAATCTAGTTCATCACTGTCGCCTAAGTCTATTATGTTGATTTCATCTTTCAATTTCAACATTTTATGTTTATTTCTTTTTTTATTTCAAAGTTGTTAAATTCCCCTTTGTATTTCAAAGTTACAGTAACCATAACTATCATGTTGTACCTTTTAAATCATACAATGAATGTAATATGAACAGTGTGATGTTTCAGAATACCAAACAAAAGTGAAATGATCTCAGTCTTTGATTTTCAGAGGGAAGCGAAAAATATTTTTCGGATGCGAAGCGACAGTGTGTTTCGGATGAGGTGTGAGCGAAAAGTATTTTCGTCTAAGTTCCTGTGGTATTTAAACCCTAGGCATTTCACGCGACAAGTCTGTTCGCGAGACAATCTTTCGCGTGACACCCCTAGTCGCGCGAGATTAACTGTTTTCAAATTTTCAACTTTTAAAAGTTTTTCTCATTTTTCAAAACTTTCAACCCTTTTATTCTCAATTAATTATGTCAACATAAAGTTTTATTACCAAGTGACCATTAATTTAATGAATCTTCAATTTGTCAAATTTATCTTTGTTATTTATTTGTCTTAAAATAAAACATATAAAAGTAAATGAAAACCTTTTACACACAAAATAACAAAATAATGAAAACAATTAAAGAATCAAGATCGGATTTGTTTGTTTTGTAAGAATTTTCATAATGAGATCATATAGTTCGTTATCAAGTTAAGACTCTGTCCGGCTTTATTTAAAATAACTGGTTAAGTTGATTGTCAATATCTTTTGTCCCTTTTAAACTTATACTTCAGGTTTTACTCAGAAACATAATGAGTGATATAGATATATATCATGTTTTGTGTTGATTTAATATAAGTCAGTGGATCCCACAATCAGAACTTCTGTAAAGTAATTATTATCCTTCAAGACACTGTCGAGATTTCAAGTCACCCCAATTTGACTTAAACCATGCATTGTTGATCAGTGATACCATTTATTGTATTCCTAAATAAACTATTTGAGCATAACTAGCCTGAGAAATATTTCTTAACGCGGAATATTAACAAGTTTAAGGACTTACTGACAGCCATCCGGACTTACGTCTGCCCTCTCAAGATGTTTAGGACTTACACGCCATCCGACTTACATGCCCCATCTTTCGATTTTGCCTTCCATGGTCAGAAAATATTCTCAAAATAGAAAATATACACCATATATATGTATGTCTTTTAGACATATCTTTTGATTTGTTGTGCTTCTTGGCATCTTATATCCTATATGGCCTTTTTGGCATCTTTTTGCTCAATTATTTTCTTTTTGTGTTTTTCTCTTTTGTCCCTTTTTTTATTTTTTTTATTTTTTTTTATTTTATCTTTTATATATATATATATAGTTATGATAATCACTGAATCAATCACATACAGGCTTGAGTATGACAAGATTATATCTCTCAGTCTGTGTTAGAACATTTTTGGCACAGAATCCTGATATGTTCCCCACTAAATCATATCTCTTTAATCCAAGTGTAATCACTCAATTATGATCTTTTCATTTCTGAAAGCAAAGCCTATCGACACATCAAACATAATCCAAGTGTATTTGTATTTAAGCCTTTGAAAGTACTTAGACTCTTTTAGAACTTTGTAATATCATTTCTCATTTAAGTATGAAAATTTCTTCTTTGTTTTTATTTTGGCAATCCTTTGATCTTAACTCCCCTAAGACCAAAAATGTTTTTCAGAACTTGTTTTCTAATTTTCTCCCCCTAAAATTGTGATTGTTCTTTGAAGAAAAGGAAATAATTGCAATTTTATTCGTTATTAGAAATGAAAAATCTTTTTGTGAAGATTCATTAAACCAATTTATCCAAAGTTAATCATTCCCAATGATTGCACAAGGAAATCAAATCGAGAATGATCAAACGCCTTGGTAAATAAATCAGCAATATTTTCAGTTGACAGCACTTGTTTTTAAATAATAAGTTTTCGATCAAAACAGTCGCGGATAAAATGGATGCGAATGTCAATGTGTTTAGTTTTGGAGTGTTGAATGGGATTTTTCACGATGTTCAGAACTGCCGTGTTATCACACCAAATGGGTGTGTCATAAATGTTGAGACCATAATCGAGAAGTTGTTGTTGAATCCAGACAAGCTGGGAACAACAGCTCGATGCAGCCACATATTCAGCTTCGGCAGTGGATGTGGATACAGTGTTCTGCTTTTTACACTGCCAAGAAATGAGTCGGTTGCCTAAGAATTGACATCCTCCTGTGGTCGATTTCCTGTCTAAATTACAACCACCATAATCACTGTCAGTATAAGCAAATAAATTGAAATCGGAATTTCGAGGATACAAAGACCAAGTTTGGGTTGACCCTTGAGATACTTGAAAATCCTCTTGACAGCTTTCATGTGTGATTCCTTTGGATCACTTTGATAGCGGGCACACTGACAAACAGGGAACATGACATCCGGCCTGCTTGCAGTGAGATACATGAGGGAACCAATCATCAATCTGTAAAGATGTTGATCAACTGATTCTCCTAATGGATCTGGAGTAAGAGTAGGACGAGAAGCCATTGGAGTTGGAGCTACTTTGGAATCTTAAACTTGTATTTCTCAAGAATAGTCTGAACATACTTTTCTTGATGGATGAGAATACCAGTCTCAGATTGAGTAACTTGAATACCCAGGAAAAATGAAATTTCTCCAAGGGAACTCATCTCAAATTTCTTCTTCATCACCTCTTCGAACTCCGTGCACATACTATCATTTGTAGAGCCAAAAATGATATCATCGACATAGATTTGAACCAAAATGATATCATCGCCTGATTTTCGTATGAATACGGTTTGATCAATTGTGCCTCGTGAATAACCATTTGCAAGAAAATGTTCAGTCAGAGTTGCATACCAAGCACGAGGTGCTTGATGTAAACCATATAATGCCTTATCCAACTTGTAAACATAATCAGGATGATCGGGATCTTCAAATCCTGGAGGCTGACAAACATAGGTTTCTTCCTTCATTTCTCCGTATAAAAATGCAGTTTTAACATCCATCTGATACACCTTGATGTTCATGTATGAAGCAAAGGCTAAGAATATGCGTATTGCTTCTAGTCTTGCAACTGGAGCATACACTTCTTCATAATCCAATCCTTCAACTTGATAGAATCCCTGCACAACAAGACGTACTTTATTCCGAACTATAACACCCTTTTCATCCGTCTTGTTTCGAAATATCCACTTTGTTCCAATCGGAAGCTTATCCTTTGGAAGTTCAACAAGATGCCAAACATTGAGCTCTTTGAATTGCATCAACTCATCTTGCATTGCTTCTATCCAGCTGTTTTCCTTGAGTGCCATTTCCACTTCTTGGGCACTATTTGTGATAGAAAGCAAGCATAAAGACATGTGTTGATTGCCCCTGATCGACTTCTGGTAATTACACCCTCATGTAATGGACCAATGATTGCATCAGTTGGATGAGTTTTATGTATTCTTAATTGAGGAATATCATCTGCAACTATCCCATCTTCCAAATTAGTAATGTGTTCAACATTATCAAGAACTTCTTCAGATTGTCGAGATTGATACACAATATTTTCTTCAAGTGTGTCATCTGAAACAGGATTTTCAGAAGCAGTAGACACATTTGGAGATTCTTCAAATGGAACTTGAATGGCTTCGATCGGTGTATCCATAGTTTCTGAAGAAGATGCAGATAGAGGTGAACTTAATGATTCTTCCAGCTCCTGGGTAGAAATTTGTTCTGAAGAACATCTAAGGACTCAGAACATTCAGATACTTGTACAGAAGCTGTAGGAATATCTTTGGATGATGAAGCAGCAGCAGAATCATCAGATATCAAAGATGGAAGTTCCTCAATGATTTTGTTTTCCAAGAGAGTGCTTGAGAATTAGAATCTGCAGATGAAGGTTTAGAAATTTTAAAATTTATGAACAAAGATTCATAATCATAAACCCATGAAGGAGCTGAACCTGCATCAGTTATGTTAAGCTCGTGCCAATCAATGTTAAATGACTCAATTATTTGTCTAGTTCTTTTATTATAAACTCGATATGCAACCTTATTGGCAGCATATCCCACAAAGTAACATTCATCAGCCTTTTCAGAAAATTTTGAACTTGATTCAGTTGTATGCAATAAAGTGCAACAACAACCAAAGGCTTTAAAATATTTAACTTTGGGTTTGTGTTTATAAAATATTTCATATGGAGTCTTATTTAATCTTTTGTTGATTAAAACACGATTCTGAACATAACATGCAGTATTTACTGCTTCAGCCCAAAGAACAAAGGTAATTTGGCAGCAGATATCATTGTTCTAGCAGCTTCAATCAATGTTCTATTCCTTCTTTCTGCAACCCCATTCTGTTGTGGAGTGCCAGCAGCACTGAATTGTCTGGCAATTCCCTTTGATTCACAAAACTCATTCAGAGTTTGATTGCAAAACTCTGTTCCATTGTCACTTCTGATGCATTTTACCTTTTTCTATGTCTGATTCTCCACCAAAGTAATGAACTTGATCAAAAGATGTGGAGTTTCATCCTTAGATGCTAAGAAAAACACCCAAGTAAATCTAGAAAAGTCATCAGTAACAACCAGACAGTAAGATCTTCGACCCAAACTTAAAACACTCACTGGACCAAAAAGATCCATGTGTAAGAGTTGTAAGATTGATTCGACTGAGTTGTGTGCAATTGGTTTGTGAGGAAGTTTATATTGTTTACCCTTAGAACATGACAAACAATGTTCATTTAATTGAAATTCTTTTTCAGGTAAACCAATAACATGATTTCCACGTACAAGTTTATTCATGTTTTTAAGATTGACATGTCCTAACCGACGATGCCATAACATGGAATCATTCTCCGAGGCTTTGGATAGTAAGCATGAAGCTGTTACCAAAGAATTAGAACAATGCATATCAAGAAGATATGTGTCATTGTCTCTCGGAGTCCTTATCAAAATCCATTCATCTGGAACAACAAACCCGGTTTTAAGATTAAGCATTCTTTGTTAGTAAAGTGTGTAGAATATTGTTTCTCACAGATTTAAGACACACTTAACAGGTTATGTTTTAATTCCTCAACAAAATTAACATTTTCAAAGCTAAGGACACCATTTGTAACTGTACCACGCTTGGTTATACGTCCTCCTTTGTCTCCCGCGAAAATCACTCTTCCTCCGTTATATGACTGAACATCTTGTAGTAATGATAAATTCCCAGTTATGTCTTGAACAACCGCTATCTACATGCCATAGGCTTTCAATAGTCTTTTGCGGTTGTCCCTGCATAAGTAACAAAATTACTTAGCTTTTGGTACCCAAGTCAAACATGACTTGAGCACATTATGTGTTGCAGCAAGACAAAATGATTTGAGATTATATATTTGTTTAGCACATCAGTCTTATCATTTACATTTTTCACATTAATATTTTTCGTTTAAATCATTATTCAAACTCTTATTCTTTTTGACATTAAAATCATTAGTAACTTGTGATTTCATATGATTTGAAAATTTTCCACGAGTGAAAAACAATTTTCTATTATGAGCAATAGAATTATGAAATCTTGTTTGCTTAACGATTTTTGTCGAAAAGGACAATTGTTTGCCAAATGATTTATGTTTCCACACTGATAACATCTCCTTTGTTGTCTGTGGAAAACAAACTGTGGATGACAATTATGAAAATTGTCATAAAAACCAAAGTCAGATTGACTAGGTTTAACATTCTGCACAGTCTCTCGAATCTTTGCCTCATTTGATAATTGCATGTTCATCTTTTGCAGATTCGAGGAAATTGTTGATGTATGACCACTTTTGAATTGAGAATTGGCAGTTATGACTTTTGGAATTGATGGTGCTGGAATAGGACCAGTCTTAGATTCTGCTAGAGTAGGACCAGACTTTGAATTTGCTGGAGTGGACCAGGCTTAGATATACGAATTGGTGCTGGAGAAGGACCAGGCTTTTGAATTTTCAGATTGAATGCAGAAGAATCATTCACTTGCAAATCTGGGCTACAATATCTTGATTCACAAGGTTAGCATTATAATGAAGTTTATTTTAAAGAATCGAGAATTCGTTTCTTTAAAAATATGCTCTTCATTTTCAATTAAACCTTTAGAAACAAATCTACTTTTAAAATCCTTTTCAATTCTTTCTTTCTGATTTGCCCTTTGATATGCATTCAAATTATATTTACTATTTGATTTCATCTCATTCAAATCAACAGCCTTTTCATTTTCTGACAAAGTTTGTTTACAAGCAGATCGTAAAACATTTACATTCTTATTGTTCAAACTGTCACTCTCATTTTCTCCCTCACTTTCACTCTCCCAATCTTCAACCAACCCATCCACCTTCAATTTATCTGCACAAAATTTTTAGTTGATTGTTTAGGTTTGGTTATTATAATAGGATCAACAGATAGATTTACTTTGACTGAAGGTTTTAAGTCTTGAGATGGAGAGAAACCAATCCCATAGACCATATCAGAATCAGAAATGACATCAGATGAAGGTAAACATGAATAATCATGATTAATTGGAGGAGCAATGTTTGAAAATCCAACACCGCATTTTCCTCCTTTAATCTTCTGTGTTATTTGTGACTTGATTATTCCTTCAACCATTGTTGATGAAAGTTCAAATTTCTCAACAGTCAATTTAGCCGTGGCTAGTTCACTGTTGAGTCTATTAATTTCTAAAGCGAGTTCATTGTTTCTATTTGTCAAATCATTATTTGTACATTCTTATCATGAAGATTTAGTTGTAAATTATATATTGTTTTATTTAAACCTTCAAGTTTTTCTTTAAAAATCTTTTCATTTGACTTGTGTTTTCGAGCTTGATACTGAAGTTTTTCAACTTCCATTATCAAGTTCTCATTATGAACTCTATATCTTTGAACTTTCTCAACACATATATTTGTGCATAAACTATCATATACCTTGGGTTCAGAACTTTCTCCTTCCGTTTCCTCAACCTTCTTGACCATAAAAGCTTTCATAGCAGCAGCTTTTTCTTCCACTGGAGCAACGTCAACAGTCTTTGGATCAATACATTGGCATTTGACTGGAGGCTCGACAGTGTACTCTTCAATCATAATCCTCTCCTCAGCAACCTTCTCAACTAGATGTTTCTTCACAACTTTCTCTTTCTCTTCTTCAACATTCTCCTTCACTTCTTCAACATTCACCTTCTCTTCTTCAACTTTCTAATTTTCTTCCTCAACTTCCACCTTTACTTCTTCTCTTTTAGCAAACAAACCTTCCATCAAGTTATTAGAAATGAACTCAGCAAATAAATTTTCTTCTTCTTCTGGTTCAGGAACAATCTTTGCAATGAATGCAGTAGACAATGTTAGATCAAGGGCTTCCATTTGGCCTGACCAGTCATATTCAGCATTAGTTTGAGAAACCAATGCTTTAGAACCACCCGAAGTGCTAGCTTTGTCTTTCTTTGGCTCAATCTCCACAGTCACCATCTTCTTAGAGCCTTCACTTTGACCAGTCTTTGGTTCAGTACATTCTCTGGCGAAATGACCTGGTTTGTCACAGTTGTAACACCTCAGGTTAGACTTGTCGAAACCGATTTTGCGAGAGTTGTTAACACCAAACATTTTTCTCCCAGTTCGTCTAGCAAAATTCTTCGCCCTGTAAACTACCATGGCCATTTGATACTTGATGTCATTTTCTTCAACATCATCAGGATTGACTTGTTGAAGATCATCAACCAAGACATTA
Organism: Flaveria linearis; assembly: GCA_024085815.1. Taxonomy (NCBI): domain Eukaryota; kingdom Viridiplantae; phylum Streptophyta; class Magnoliopsida; order Asterales; family Asteraceae; genus Flaveria; species Flaveria linearis. The sequence continues at coordinate 11,542,418 of CM044003.1, forward strand.
GGAGCAGTGAGTCTTCCAGCCATAAAGCTTCATAACTTGACATGAAACTGGTGAAAAGGGCAAGATGCTCCTCAGCAATCTGGACATTCTGCTTTGATGGATAAGTGGTAGCAACATAAGCATGTTGACCACTATGAGAATCTTGAGATTGAGGGACTTGTTGATGGATGATGGGGAATAGTGTTGAGCAGCTGGAACATGAACTTGATGTTTACTGCTGGTTGCATATAAGAAGATGCTGCACCTCCAGATTGTTGTTGCTGACACATTTGTGTATAACTGACATAGTAATTCGGATTACTAGCCATCTTTGCATAGAGAGCAGTTCCTTCAGCACCCAGAGAACTGAGATGATTAGCAGCTCGCTGCTTATCATCCATCTCATAAGACTTGATAGTTGAAATAAGATCAGTCAACTGAAGAGTATATAAGTCTTTGGTTCTCTTGATCAATGTACAGTTGTTATTCCAACTGTATGGAAGTGAATTTAGCAGCTTCTTGTTCACAGTGATGGGTTCCAGAGTAATACCCCGCACTCTTCATTTTCGTTACCAGTCTAACAAACCTGGCAATCTGAGCTTCCAACTCTTCACCAACAATATGATTGAACATGTTGAATTCCTGATTCAACATATCCTTTTTGCTTTCCCTCATATCTTTGTTGCCCACGATATGAGTTTTAAGAGCATCCCATAAAACCTTTGCACCCCTGAACTCTTGAAACTTTTGTGAAATCTCAGTAGTCAATGCCATAGTGATGGCAGCATAAGCTTTATCATCCAGTTCCAACCTCTTAATGTCATCTTCATCCCACAAGTGTTCAGGTTTCTGTACCATTTCTCCTTTATCATTTTGTACAACGGAATGTAAGGACCATACTTGATTGACCTCCACATCTTAGGTTCCGTGTAAATAACATGATTCTCAAATCGGAAAGCCCAATCAGCATAATCGTCTTCACAGAGAAGTCTCGGTGGCTTGTTACCAGTACCAATTTCCGTGTCTAGATGAAGTGAAGCAGTAAGATGCTTTAGATTCGGAGTTGATGAAGCCATATCGTTCAGAAAGTCAAAAATCAGAATTTTTTGCGACAGAGATTTTGTGCGAAAACGGTTTTCGCACAGCACAATTTTTCGCGCGAGAATTGAGTTTCGGGCGAAAATCCGATTTACTTTTCACGCGAAATCGATACTTTCGCACGCCAAAACTCCCTGATCAAGCGAAAATCTTCCAATTTCGTGCAGAAACAAATCGCCAACAGTTTGTTCAAGCAAGAATCACCTCCAAATCACTGAAATTGTCTGATTATACTCATTTTAATCCATTTTAATGAATTTAGTTCAATTTTAAGCTTAATTATGATTAAAATTCAACTAAAGTCTACTAATTCAGTCCAAATCAGTCCAAATTCTCAAAACGAGCAGCATAACATCACCATATCTGAATCTAAGTAATCAATGATGAATATCTTCAAAATGAGTAGAAAACAATCCAAATCTTCTCCAAATCGTGGTTCTAGAGCCTAATGCTCTGATACCAATTGTAAAACCTTGAAATCTCCAGAAAAACAATAAACACACGATCTCAATCTTGTGAATGCGGAATGTAAACAAGATTGGAGTGAAAGAAGATTGCATTGATCACAAAATGATTAGTTGATTGAATAACACAACCTAGAACAGGTCTTGTGCGATTTCGCACAGTACTGATATGATAAATCAACAAAAACTAATTACAAAACGAAAACTAATCTATTTATACTAAACATAAGGTTCTCGCGCGACAGGCTTGTCGCGCGGCTAAGCCTTTCGCGTGGATCTGACTTTTGCGTGAAGCTTCTTCTCGCGTGGAATCTTCTCTCGCGTGACAGCTTCATCTCGCGTGGACTGGCTTTCGCACATGCTGTTTTTAGACTTCATCTTCATTTAGTCTTCAAATGTTTTGCCGAGCCTTGATTAGTCTTCTACAACTAATAATCATACCAGAAAGTAATAAAAAATTTTAAAAAGTAATCTGATTCATCATATAATTGAACCACCCATCTTTGTTGTTTGGGAGAGTTTTTAGGGTTGGAGAGAAATCGAGTGAGATTATGAGATTGTAGAAGATAATCAAGGCTCGGCAAAACATCTTGTGCGAAATCCAGATCCACGCGAAAAGCAGTAGTCACGCGAGAAGCAAACTGTGCGAAGAGCAAGCTTCCACGCGAGAACAGCTTCCACGCGAAAGACATGGCCGCGCGAAAGGCATCTCGCGCGAGACTCACTGTTTAGTATAAATAGCTTAGTTTCGTTTTGTAATTAAGCTTTTCGTTGATTATCATTCTGTACTGTGTGAAATTCGCACAAGACCTTTGATAGGTTGTTTGATTCAATCAAAGAAGTATTTTCTGTTCAATTCACTTCTCTTCTATCCAATCATGTTTACATTCCGCATTCACGTGATTGAGATCGTGTGTTATTGATTTCTGGGAGATTTCAGAGGTTTTACAATTGGTATCAGAGCATTAGGCTCTAGAACCACGATTTGGAAGAGATTTGGATTGTGTTTTACACGTATTTGAAGAAATTCATCATTGATCACTTTAGATTCTGATATGGAGATATTATTCTGCTCGATTTTGGAGGATTTGGACTGATTTGGACCGATTTGAACTGAATTAGTGGACTTTAAGTGAATTTTAATCAAATTAAGCTTAAAATTGATCTAAATTCATTAAATTTGGACTAAAATGGGTTCAATCAGACATATTCATTGATTTGGAGGTTCTCGTTGAACGAACTGTTGGCGATTCGATTCTGCACAAAATTGACGATTTTCGCGTGAAACTGAGGGATTTCGCGTGCGAAAAAACTGTTGTTTCGCTCAGACATTTTTTTCCCTTTTTGTGCGATTTCGCGTGAAAAGGTATCTTGGAAATTCGCAAGAACTGCTCTCTCGCGCGAAAGGTTGTGTCGCGCGAAACCTCTCTTCGCACTACTTCTTATTTCGCACGAAAACTGATTTTTGCCTTTCTGATCACTATGGCTTAAACAACACCGAATTTGAAGCATCTTACTGCTTCACTTCATCTAGACACGGAAATTGGTACTGGTAACAAGCCACTGAGGCTTCTCTGTGAAGATGATTATACTGATTGGGCTTTCACATTTGAGAGATATGTTATTTACACGAAACCAAAGATGTGGAGATCAATCCAGTATGGTCCTTACATTCCATTGTATAAAAATGATAAAGGAGAGATGGTTCAGAAACCTGAACACTTGTGGGATGAAGATGACATCAAGAGGTTGGAACTGGATGATAAAGCTTATGCTGCCATCACTATGGCATTGACTACTGAGATTTCACAAAATTTCAAGAGTTCAGGGGTGCTAAGGTATTATGGGATGCTCTGGAGTCTCAGATTATGGGCAACAAAGACATGAGAGAGAGCAAAAAGGATATGTTGAATCAAGAATTCAACATGTTCAATCATATTGTTGGTGAAGAGTTGGAAGTTCAGATGGCCAGGTTTGTTAGACTGGTAACAAAAATGAAAGTGCGGGTATTACTCTGGAACCCATTACTGTGAACAAGAAGTTGTTAAATTCACTTCCTTACAGTTGGAATAACAACTGTACTTTGATCAAAGAACCAAAGACTTGTATACTCTTTAGTTGACTGATCTCATTTCAACTATCAAGTCTTATGCTATGGACGATAAGCAGCGAGCTGCTAATCATCTCAAATCTCTGGTGCTGAAGTAACTGCTCTCTATGCAAAGATGGCTAGTAATCCAAATTACTATGTCAGTTATACACAAATGTGTCAGCAACAACAATCGGGAAGTGCAGCATCTTCTTATATGCAACCAGCAGTAACCCATCAAGTTAATGTTCCAGCTGCTCAACATTATTCCCCATCATCCACCAACAAGTCTCTCAATCTCAAGATTCTCACAGTGGTCAACATGCTTATGTTGCTACCACTAATTCATCCAAAGCAGACTGTTCAGATCGCTGAGGAGCATCTTGCTCTTTTCACCACTTTCATGTCAAGTTATGAAGCTTTCATGGCCGGAAGACTTACTGCTCCAAATGTATTGGTTGATGATCTTCAACAAGTCAATCCTGATGATGTTGAAGAGAATGACATCAAATATCAATGGCCATGGTAGTTTACAGGGCTAAGAATTTTGCCAGACGAACTGGGAGGAAAATGTTTGGCGTTACAACTCTAGCAAAATCGGTTTCGACAAGACTAACCTGAGGTGTTACAACTGTGACAAACCAGGTCATTTCGCTAGAGAGTGTACTGAACCAAAGACTGGTCAAAATGAAGGCCCCAAGAAGATGGTGACTGTGGAGATAGAGGCGAAGAAAGACAAAGCAAGTACATCTGGTGGTACTAAAGCATTAGTTTCTCAAACCAATGCTGAATATGATTGGTCGGATCAAATGGAAGCCTTGATCTACATTATCTACTGCACTTATTGCAAGATTGTTCCAGAACCAGAAGAAGAAGAAAATCTGTTTGCTGAATTCGTGTCTGATGATTTGTTGGAGGGTTTGTTTGCTACAGTGGAAGAAGAGAGGGAGAAAGTTGAAGTAGAGAAAGTGAATACTGAACGAGAGGTTGAGAAAGTTGAAGAAAAGGAGACAGTTAAGAAGAAAGATCAGGTTGAGAAGGTTGCTGAAGAAAAGAGTGAGATTGATGAGTACACTGTCGAGCCTCCAGTCAAAAGCCCATGTGTTTATCCAACGACTGTTGATGTTGCTCCAGTGGAAGAACCAGCTGATGAATTGAAAGCATTTATGGTCAAGAAGGTGGAAGAGGCTGAAGGGAAACTTCTGAACCCAAGGTATATGATGGTTTGTGCAAAAATTCATGTGTTGAGAAAGTTCAAAAATACAGAGTTCATAATGAGAGCCTGATAATGGAAGTTGAAAAACTTCAGTATCAAGCTTGCAAACACAAGTCAAATAAAAATATTTTTAAAGAAAAACTTGAAGGTTTAAACAAAACAATATATAATTTAAAATTAAATCTTCATGATAAAGAATGTACCAATAATGACTTGACAAATAGAAATAATGAACTCGCTTTAGAAATTAATAGACTTAACAGTGAATTAGCCACGGCTAAATTGACTGTTGAGAAATTTGAACTTTCATCAACAATGGTTGAAGGAATAATCAAGTCACAAATGACTCAGAAGATCAAAGGAGGAAAATGTGGTGTTGGATTTTCTAACATTACTCCTCCAATTAATCATGATTATTCATGTTTACCTTCATCTGATAACATTTGTGATTCCGATATGGTCTATGGGATTGGTTTCTCTCCATCTCAAGACTTAAAACCTTCAGTCAAGTAAATTTATCTGTTGATCCTATCATAGCACCAAATCTAAACAATCAACTGAAACTTTTGTGCAGATAAATTGAAGGTGGATGGGTTGGTTGAAGAATGGGAGAGTGATAGTGAAGGAGAAAATGAGAGAGAAAATTTGAAAAATAAGAATGTAAAAGTTTTACAATCTGATTGTAAACAAACTTTGTATGGAAATGAAAAGTTGGTTAATTTGAATGAGATTAAATCTAATAGCAATATAATTTGAATGCAAATCAAAGGGTAAATCAGAAAGAAAGAATTGAAAAGGATTTTAAAAGTAGATTTGTTTCAAAAGGTTTAATTGAAAATGAAGAACATATTTTTAAAGAAACGAATTCTCGATTCTTTAAAAATAAACTTCATTATAATGCTAACCATGTGAATCAAGATGTTTGTAGCCCAGATTTGCAAGTGAATGATTCTTCTGCTTTCAATCTGAAAATTCAAAAAGCCTGGTCCTTCTCCAGCATCAATCCGTATATCTAAGCCTGGTCCTCATCCAGCAAATTCAAAGTCTGGTCCTACTCCAGCAGAATCAAAGACTGTTCCTATTCCGACACCACCAATTCCAAAAGTCAAAACTGCCAAATCTCCAATCCAAGTGTGGTCAATAATCTCTTCGTTTTCCTCGAATCTGCAAAAGATAATTTGCAATTGTCAAACATGGCAAAGATTCGAGAGACTGTGGAGAAAGTTAAACCTAGTCAATCTGACTTTGGTTTTTATGACAATTTTCATAATTGTCATCCACAGTTTGTTTTCCACACACAACAAAGAGATACTATCAGTGTGGAAACACAAATCATTTGGCAAACAATTGTCCTTTTCGACAAAAATCATTAAGTAAACAAAGATTTCATAATTCTATTTCTCATAATAGAAAACTGTTTTTCACTCGTGGAAAATTTTCAAATAATATAAAATCAAAGATTGTTAATGATTTTAATGTCAAACGGGATAAGAATTTGACTAATGATGTAAAGGAAAATGTCAAGCTTAAAAGCATAAATGAAAAATGATGTGCAAACAAATATAATAATATAAAATCATTTTGTCTTGCTGCAACACATAATGTGCTCAAGTCATGTTTGACTTGGGTACCAAAACTAAGTAATTTTGTAAAGGCTACTTTTATGGCATCTAGGCGGTAGTTCAAAGACTTATGACAGGAAACTTACAATTGCTTCAACATGTTTAGTCATATGACGGAGAAACTTGACATAAGCTTTGAAAAATATTTTGGTCTTAGGGGGAGTCAAGATTGGATCAATAAAATGATTTTCAATTAAATGTTCAAAAAGAGTCTAAGTACTTTCAAAAGCTTAATACGAATAGACTTGGATTATGTTTGATGTGTCAATAGGCTTTGCTTTCAGAAATGAAAAGATCATAATTGAGTGATTAAACTTGAATTAAAGAGATATGATTTAGTGGGGACATATCAGGATCTATGACAATGACAAAATGTTCTAATACAGACTGAGAGATATAATCTTGTCATACTCAAGCCTGTATGTGATGATTCAGTGATTATCATAACTATATATATATATAAAGGATAAAACAAAAGGAACAAAAAGAGAAAACACAAAAGAAAATAATTGAGCAAAAAGCCAAAGGAAAAGGCCATATAGGATATAAGATGCCAAGAAGCACAACAATCAAACGATATCTAAAAACATACATACTATATGGTATATATTTCTATTTTGAGAATATTTTCTAACCTTGGAAGGCAAAAATCGAAAGATGGGGCATGTAAGTCCGGATGGCTTGTAAGTCAAACATCTTGAGAGGGCAGACGTAAGTCCGGATGGCTGTCTAGTCCTTAAACTTGTTAATATTCCGGTTAAGAAATACTTCTCAGCTAGTTATGCTCAAATAGTTATATTTAGGATAAATAAATGGTATCACTATCAACAATGCATGGTTTAAGTCAAATTGGGGTGACTTGAAATCTCAATATTGTCTTGAAGGATAAAATTACTTTACAGAAGTTCTGATTGTGGGATCCACTGACTTATATTAATAAAACACAAACATGATATATCACTCATTATTTTCTGAGTACAACTGAAGTATAAGTTTAAAAGGACAAATTATATTGACAACAACTTAACCAGTTATTTTAAATAAAGCTGGACAGAGTCTTGACTTGATAAAGAACTGTATGATCTCATTTTGAAAATTCTTACAAGAAAAAAAGATTCCAGTCCATGCTCCTGTTCCTCCAACTCTTAAAGCAATTACTCTCATGGAGATGTGAGAAGGATTCCGGTCACGCAGTGATCAGATGTATAGACAGGTCTTTCGAATCATTGATCCAGCAGACTTGATGAAGTTTGGCAAAGACGACTTACTCAAGCTGTTACACTGCCCTATCTCAGCTGATGAGTCTGTTTATTTTCTATCTTGCCAGTACGTGTGGATGATTGACCGGATCCTTAGGAATAAATGGTATGCCTATGCAGGCTCGTACAAGAAGCGAATGTTGATTTTGATTGATCATGTTTCACCGAGCCTAGGGGGTATTGTAGAAGATAAATCAAGGCTCGGCAAAACATCTTGTGCGAAATCCAGATCCACGCGAAAAGCAGTAGTCACGCGAGAAGCAGACGTGCGAGAGCAGCTTCCACGCAGAACAGCTTCCCGCGAAAGACATGGCCCCGCGCGAAAGGCATCTCGCGCGAGAACTCACTGTTTTAGTATAATAGCTTAGTTTCGTTTTGTAATTAAGCTTTTCGTTTATTATCATTCTGTACTGTGCGAAATTCGCACAAGACCTTTGCAGGATCGGATTTCGGGTGGTCTTTCTCTCACTCACTGTGAATCACACTCGGCAAGCAGTCTATGAAGAGTTGATCACAATATAACAAGTATCAAGTAGTAAGAAAACTTAACAGCAGATAAATTTTCAAGGTACTTTTATATATTGCTTCTCAACTCAAAGGATTACAAGACACTTAGACTCAAATCACTTATAAAGAGTTACAGGGGAGAAGATATATATATACTACCTACAGCCGATATACTTTGATACCAGCTGGACACCTCTAACCTTACATCTATACTACAAGACTCTAGGTGAGGTCTTTCAGACATTGTGCCTGAGAGTTGGTAGTCAGGACATGTCCCTGACTTACCTTTTGTCACCAACTAAAGTTGGTAACATATACTATCAAAAAAGGTGAACAGTAGAATAAAGTATGGTCAACAACATGGCTCTTTAGGAAGATGCCATGCTGTATCAGAGGTCTGCAGCGGACTGTCAGGGACCATACTTTTATCTGCTGGACATAGCAATGTCTTCCGAAGGATAAAGTGCTTCGAAAGGATAACTTCTTCGAGGCACTTATACTTCGAAAACTGCTTCTTCCGAAGCTTGGATTCTTCTTTGTCTTCGAAGCAGACTTTGTCTTCAGCTCTTCATCAGACTTTGTCTTCGGAAGCTCAGACTTTGTCTTCAGCTCTTTCATCAGACTTTGTCTTCGGAAGCTTTCAGACTTTGTCTTCGGAGTAGTCTTCAGCTGTGGCTTCAGCTGTTGTCTTCAGCAGTTGACTTCAGCTTTTGCCTTTAGTAGATATCTTCAGCTGTTGGCTTCACTGTTGTCTTCAGTAGTTGACTTCAGCTTTTGCCTTCGGAGATGTCTTCAGCTGTTGTTCCTTAGACTCTCGGAAGATCTCTGCTTGGCTTCGGAAGCCCTTTAATGTAGTACCAAAAGTGACTATGAAGTGAATTTGGTTGCACCACCTTATCATGATCCAACAAACTCCCCCTAGGCTGATGCTACCAAAACTTCACTTCTCTCTTCTTCTCAAAGCTCTCAGCACCAAGGAAGCAGGTGTTTATCAGTATCTTCATTCTTCCTGCTGTGATGCTGAGAATCTTGTACAAATCTTTGGTGGACAGAACCTCTACTCTGTCACCTTGGATTATGTGTACCCTCTGTTGTGCCCTCTGAAAAGAGTTAGTTGATGGGAAGTATAGTCATATTCCCATCGAACTATTGGTTCCAATTCGGGACCTTCCACCATCTGTAGAAAGGCTGTGCCTTGGTGGTTGATTTTTCCTTGTCTTCCACTCTTTCAGCTTCAACTCTTCTTCAATCTTGGCTCTTCTACTTCGTTCAGCCAAGTGGAGACCGCTGATATGGTTTCTGATGTGTGCAGCAGTCTCAGAGTTGGAGGGATTGGAGAATGGCTTCTCTGCAAGCTCAGCAAGATCAAATCTGCTGAGATGCAGTAGAGAAGTGGCATTGAGCCTGTTGGTTTCACCATTCTCCCTTTTCACAACAAAGTTGTGAGAGGTTCATCGAACCTCCACTGGATTATTGCATTTCTAGGTCCAGGAGATTGACCAGAAATCCTGTCCTCTTTCCTGGTATCCAGCAGAGTCACCAGTCTTCTTCTTAGTCTCTTCTCCTCAGCATTGAGGGTATCGGAGTTGAGACCAAGAAGTCTTGCAGCCTGGCCCAGGTTCTCTAGGCAATTCAAGAAATTGGCCTAGGGTGAGGGAGCTTGAAGAGTTATCAACATAGGTGATGTTGATAAGCTCTCCCTCACAGGAGATACTGCTCAAGGTAGTGCAGTTATGAGCCTCGTCTTGAACTCCTTTATTTCTTCAAAGGAGAGATGTTTAGGAGGCTGAGGGGATGATCTTGGTTGTTGTTGGGTAGGCTTAGGTTTAGTGTTTTGGGTTGAGTCTTGGGTTTTAGGATGGGTAGTTTGGGTGGTTGAGGTGATGTGGTAGGTTTGGGTAGAGTTGTGGGTTGAGGGGTGAAGGTTTCATCAGTGGTTCAGGTTTATGGGAAAAGGGGTTGGCTCTGGTGTGGTTGTGGCTGTGGTTGAGTGGCTGGTGTGAAGACCATTCCTTCATCCCCTGTACATCTCCTTCCTTTTCCCCAAACGGATGTCAGCTTTTATTTCACTGACTATCCGCTGGAGTGTCCTTTCGGACATAGGTCCCACCTGCCTACCAGAGAAGCCATGAGCCCGGAGGTAGTCCTTCATCCAGGCTTTGTCAGTTGACTTCTTGGCAGCAGTGACCTCCTTCTCTTCCTCCCTCTTCCTCTTCACTTCAGCTTCTCCCTAGCAGCCTTCTTCCTTTCCTTCTCCATTTGATCCTGCTCTTTGTTGTGGAGCAGCAGGATCATGTCATCATCATGTGGAGACAGTTCAGGAAGACTGAAGCCTCTTGAGGAGGAACTTGATTCTAGCCTCTCTCAGCTTCAGGCTGCCTCCCTCTGCTCTTGTTCTTCCTTCTCCAAGGCCAACCTGGCTTCCCTTTCTTGTTGTAGCCTGGTTGACCTCTCCAAAGTCACCAACTCCTCTAATGGTAGCAGGAGTATTTCCTCATTGGCAGCTCCTAGATTGATGAGCTGGTCAATGAGTGCTGTTCTTCTCTCTCTGGTTGATTTCTTCCTGATTGGCTGCAGCTGCTTAGAACTAGCAGCTAACAGCTTCTCAGTAGGAAACCGACCTTTCTTTTTGGCCTTCTCAATCTTCTCCTCCTCCTGAAGCTCTTCCGCAGTCATTTTCTTTTGCCTTTGTCTTTGATTGTGCTTGACTGTGTGGTTCTTGGATGGAGGGTTGTGATTGAGAGAGAAGTTCAGCTGGTGCTTGGGTTGGAGGTATTTCAGAAATGTCCTCCCTGCTCACCTCAGATGCAATTTCAACAATGACATCTGTGATGGTCAGTTCCTCAGACATCTGAAATAAGCCTTCCGCAGCTTCTATTTCGGCCTCGGAAGACTTGTCTTGTTCTTCCGAGGCTTCCATGTAAGCTTCGGAAGCCTCAGCTAGAGCTTCGGAAGATGAGACTACTGCAGATTCTGTCCCATCTGTTTTAGTTGCTGGGCCATCAGTCCCCATTTCCCCTTCGAAGCTAATCTCAGGTTCCATGAAGACCTTAGGTTGTCCAACTTCCTCCACAGTGGTAGAAGGTGTAGTCAGTCTTTGAAGCTCCTCAGCCCCAAAGTATGCAAGTGTGGTGTCGGGGCTGGGCTGTTCTAGGGATGATCTCAATACAAACTGTATGAACAGTCTGTAGAGATCTTGAAGCATCCTTGAGTCAATCTCCAGAAAGGATTGAGATGACTCAGGTAGTGTAATGATTTGTTGGGTGGAAATGAGTTGGGTCTGTGGTTCCATAGGTGTTTGTCTCTAACTTTCTCCCCCTTTTTGGTAGCATCATCTTGAGAGCTAGATGAGCTAGAGGAAGAAGTCATTGAGACCTGGATTGGTACATGCCTAACAGACCTCTCCGTCTGTTTCTCAGCTAGTTTAGCCTTGAGAGAGTTAATCTCAAGTTGCTGAGTGGCAGTCCTTGATTCTAAGATCTTCACCTGTGATTCCAGGTTGGAGACCTTAGAAAGCAAGTACTGAAGTGTTAGTTGCATACTTCCCTCATCTTCATAGGAAGAATCACGGGGAGATGAGATAACATACCTAGTATGCTCACTCTCACCACCAGATGTGGTTTCTTGGCACCTGGTTTCCTTTGCTCAGAGTCATCTCTTTTCAGAGATGTCAATGGGCAAAGTTGCCGTAGACTCAGTCCTAATTATGTTACCACTGTCCTGAGAGCTCAATGAGAGACTCTGAGTAGTGGCAGCTGAGTCTACATGAGTCCCCTCCACATCAGTGGGACTCACCTCAGTAGCAGCTTCTGATGGGGGCTAGAGACAAGGGATCCCTCTTGGCTCTGTTGATCTCTCAGTGGGTGTTGTAGATCAACTTCATGGCCATGGAGAGATGTAATCTCTTCATCAGTTCGGAGTAAAAGGTCAGTGAAAGAGAGGGTGGTTAGTCCTACTGACCCGGGACCTTGATCAATGTCTACAGGCATTGAGCCTATGGTGGGGCTGTCCCTAGAAAGCTGCACAGGGGAGTGTAGAGACTCACCCTGTGGGCTAAAGGCTTGGGGTTCGGGCTTAGGGGTTTGAGACTGAGGAGGCTCAAAACCCACATTGAGGTCAAATGTGAAGGATGGTGTGACCTCGGACTGAGTGGGAGCCCATGATTCCACTCTATCCTTTCGGTGTGAACAGGAGGAGCTTGTTCAATCAGAGTAGATTGAACAAGGGTTCGTTTGGGGCGTCTCTGATATGTGGCTTTGATGGGTAAAGAAGGTTTTGGTATTGTGGTGGATGTTGCTGGTGTGGGTTCATCACCTGTGGGGAAACAGGGATGTCACAAGGAGCTATGCGCTCAGTCATCTCTGGAGGTAATGGAGTGTACCGTCCAGTGAAGTTGGTGGACATCTTCTTCAGTGTCTTGAAGATGGTAGGCCTCATGTGTGGAACAGGAAGAGCAGCTGCGCAGACAAGCTTGCTTGGTTCCATCTCACAGTTGATTATGTGTTGAAGAAATCGGGATACATGAAGAATGTATCCCTGCTGAGATTAGCGATTAGGTTGTTCAACACAAATCGTGAGTAGTTGAATCTGAGGCCTCTCACCAACCCATGAACTAGGCATCCTAGTTCATATGGGATTTGATCCCAACCCCCTGATTTATTGGAGAGGCAGTGCAAAACAATGTGCAGCAGGAACTTCCAATGGTAAGAGAAGTTGAACTTGTATACTGTGGACCTGCTGACATCGCCTCCATATCCCATGAGGATATAGGTGCCTTCCAAGTCTTCCTTGGGGAACTCAGTAGGAGCCCCATCATCGTGAAGCTCGAGATGCTCCCTGATGATCTGTTCATTGATGACCAACTCTTGGCCACAAACTCTGGTTCTCAGGACTCGAACCCCATTCAGCACTATAGTTTCTCCGTTGCTCCAAAATTCTGACATATGGTTGGAGTATACGGTTGGGTTAACTGTGAGTGCAGTGAGGTAGGTGGATTCGGTGAGAAAGGTGATGATTTGGGTGAAGTCAGCATCCCTTGACGAGTCAAGTAATGCGACTTGGTTGTGCTGAGGGTTTAGCGCCATTGGAGAAAAGGTAAGCTTGAAATTTTGAGTGAGATTTATGGTTTGACAGTGAAGGGAACAATTTGGGCTGTAAAGTGGTAAAAGAAGATGAAATTGATAAGTCAAGATTATTTAAAAAGGGGTGAATAGTGGTATGGTGGTGGTAATAGGGTAACTGTTTTGGGGTTACTGTGGGTGGTATGGTGGTTTACGGCGGAGAAATGATGTTGGCGGCAAGGATAATTTTAAATAATCTGACATTATCAACAAAATCTTTACTTTTTACAGAGTGGGGCCCAAAAGATATCCGTTACATATAAAAACCTTTACTTCCGAGGGTAAAACATTTCGAAGGTATTTTCTTCCGAGGGCAATTTCTCTTCCGAAGCATGATATTGCTTCCGAAGGTAAAATTGTCCTTTGAAGGCACTTTATTTTCCGAAGCAAGGCATTGCTTCCGAAGGTAAAGTTGTCTTTCCGAATGGAGAGTTGTATAAGTTTCGGAAGTAGATCTGATATAAATCAATCGCTTCTTCCGAGACCAAAACTCTTCCGAGAAGAAAATTTCCATTGAGGAATTTAGCTTCGGAAGATATTCAAGAATATCTTCCGAGAGTTAGTTCCTCTTCGGAAGGAATTTACACTTGGAATGGTTTAAAGATCTTTTGTAACAGGGCTTAATTGTATTGACACAAGACATTACTCATTTAAAAAGGTCTTCAAAGAGGTAGTTATTCAATGTTTATCATCCCAATTGCTGATATGAGATACTTAAATCTTTGTTCATCAAATGCCTTTGTGAACAAATCAGCATATTGTTCATTTGAGTCAACTTTGATTAATTTATCAGTTGTTTCTCATGAATATCTCTAATGAAATGATACCTGATATCAATGTGTTTTGTCTTGGAGTGCTTCACCGGATTCTCAGTAATGGAGATAGCACTGTTGTTGTCAATATGGATAGGAGTAGTCATGAAGTTGAACCCATAGTCTAACATCTGATTTTGAATCCATAGCAGTTGAGCACAGCAGCTAGCAGCAGCAATGTATTCAGCTTCAGCAGTTGATGTAGAGACACAGGATTGTTTCTTGCATTGCCATGAGATAATCCTTCCACCAAGAAATTGACATCCTCCTGATGTTGATTTCTTGTCAATGTTGCAGCCACCATAGTCACTGTCAGAGTATCCATAGAGATTGAAATCACTATTTCTTGGATACGAGAGACCTAGTTTAGGTGCTCCTTTGAGGTATCTGAGGATTCTCTTTGCAGCAACTAGGTGAGACACCTTCGGAGCAGCCTGATATCTTGCACAAATGCATGTGGCAAACATGATATCAGGTCTACTTGCAGTGAGATACATCAGAGAACCAATAATTGCTCTATACTGATGTTGATCAGTATCCTCCCCCTCAAGGTCAGGGCAAAGATTATGGTTTCTGGGTATGGGTGTCTTGGCTGGTTTACAGTCTTCATTTCAAATCTTTCTAAGATGTCTGAGACATACTTAGATTGACTTATGAGAACCCTTCCTTCATCTGTTTCACCTGGATTCCTAGGAAAAAGTCCATTTTTCCCATGGAACTCATCTCAAACTTCTGCTTCATAATGCTTTCAAAGTCTTTGCACATTTGATCGTTTGAAGAACCAAATATGATGTCATCAACATAGACTTGTACAAGCAAAATGTCTTCTCCACTCTTTCTGATGAAAGAGTCTTGTCAATGGTACCTCTAGTGTATCCATTCTTCAGGAGAAACTGAGACAAGGTCTCATACCACAGCCTAGGTGCTTGGTGCAGCCCATATAGAGCTTTATCCAGCTTGCACACATAGTTGGGGTGCTGTGGGTCTTCAAATCCTGGAGGTTGACACACATAGATTTCCCTGTCTATATCCCCATATAGAAAAGCACACTTGACATCAAGTTGGTAGACTGTGAAGTTCTTGGATGCAGCATAAGCAAGGAAGATCCTAACTGCCTCAAGTCTTGCAACAGGTGCAAAGACATCAGTATAATCAATTCCTTCCTCCTGGGTGTATCCTTGAACTACTAGCCTTGCCTTGTTCTTGATAATCAAGCCTCTATCATCTTTCTTGTTCCTGAATACCCATTTAGTGCCTATGGGTACTTGACCAGATGGTAGTGGGCATAGATTCCAGACCTTTTGTCTTTTGAATTGAAGCAGCTCCTCCTGCATCGATTCAACCCAACTACTATCCTTTAAGGCATCTTCTACCTTATTTGGTTCCATCTGAGACAGGAAGCATGAGTACAAGCAGACATTCCCATGATGAGTTTGTCCTCTTGTTCTCACACCTTCAGAGACATTCCCTATGATGTTCTCAGTTGGATGAGTGTTGTGAATCCTAAGACGAGGAATCACTTCCAATTGCAGAGATAAGTCTAGGTTAGACATATTCTGATCAGGAATTGGATCACTCTGTCCAACTGCTGTTTCAGAGTCATTCAATGAGGACTGATTGAATGATTGAGAAACATCATCAATGGTTGGTTGTGAAGTAGTATTAACAGTTGCCTTTCCTTCAGAATACCACTTCCCTCAACCTGGTGTTGTAGTGGATCACCTGAGGAACTTTGAGGTTGATCAAGTGATTCACTTGTTGAAGCTTCACTATTTCTGGAGATAGTTACACTGTCAGATCTGTGAATAGTTGAAGCTTGTTGCCTTCAGCTCTTGGAGAATTTGGAATAGGTCTGGGAAGCTCATATAGTTGACCTGCATTAGCATCAGCATCACTTGAGCACCTGTTCCAGCTGAAACATTCTCACAAGATGGTTTAGAATAGTTTGGAAACAATTCTAAATCAAAAATATACTCAGGTCCATTCCCTCTAACACAAGGAGTGTGCTCATTAACAACTATGTTGGATGACTCCTCAAATTGTTGATTCTTAATATTGTATACTCTATAAGCTTTGGAGCTAGAAGAGTATCCAATAAAGATAGCATCATCCGACTTCTCAGCAAACTTTGCCAAGTTGTCCTTTGTGTTAAGTATGGTACACCTGCAGCCAAGGACCTTAGAAAGCCAATGAACGGTGGCCTCTTGTTCCATAACTCATAAGGGGTTTTTCCATGGGCTTAACTACAAGAACCCTGTTCTGCACATAGCATGCAGTGCTGACTGCCTCTGCCCAGAATGTTAGAGGCAGCTTTGAATCAGCTAACATGGTCCGAGCAGCCTCAATAAGTGTCCTGTTCCTCCTCTCAGCAACACCATTTTGTTGAGGAGTTCTGGGAGCACTATATTGTCTGGCAATCCCTTTTGAGTCACAGAATGAGTCAAGAACGAAGTTCTTAAACTCAGTCCCTTGATCACTTCTAATAATCTTAACCTTGTGATCAATTTGATTTTCTATTTTAAGAATAAAAGATTTAAAGTTTCAGCAGTTTCATCTTTACTTCTTAAAAAGAATACCCATGTAAATCTTGTAAAATCATCAACGATCACAAGGCAGTATGATTTCCTTCCAATGCTCATTATACTTGTGGGACCAAAAGATCCATGTGCAATAAGGAGTAGTGATAGAGTTAACACATTTGGATTTATGAGATGATCTGTGTTGTTTCCCTTTCAGGCATGCAACACAGTTATCTTTGCAGAAAAATTCCTTTTTAGGCAAACCATGTACCAAGTTATTTTTAGCAATTTATTCATTGTTTTAAATTCACATGACACATGCGTTTATGCCATAGTGTTGACTCATCACTATCAGCTTTGGAAAGAAAGCATGATACTTCACCCATAGGAGAAGCATTGTTCATATCCAGCTTGTACATATCCCCTTTCCTGGGAGATCTGAGAAGCACCAATTCCGGAGGAATTGTCATCCCTGGTTTGAGGATAATGCACTCATGTTCTGTGAAAAGCATCTGATGCTTCTGATCACAGAATTGAGAAACACTTAACAGATTGTGTTCAAGCTGTTTGACAAAGTGAACTTTGTCAATGTTTATTCTGCCATTGGATATACTTCCTCTGCCAGAAATATATCCTCCGGCCTCACCTCCAAATTGGACAGGCCCTCCATCAAAGTTCTGGAATTGTTGAAGGAGAGATCTGTTCCCTGTCATGTGCCTGGAGCATCCACTATCTACAATCCAGATATTGTTGTTCTTGTCAAATGGATGTCCCTGCACATAAGATGAGATGGTTAGTTTTGTTTGGAAGCCCAAGCCTTGCAGGTCTCGGGCTCTTCCAAAGATAGTGACATAATTGAACCAAAAGATATGCAGTGGGTTCAATAGAGGTCATTGTTGAAGAAGAGGTTTGGGCTGCAGCATCTTCCTTGATCTTCCAATCCATCCTTTGGTTGATCTTTGAGGATGAGCTTGTTGAAGCTTTTGCAGCATGGTCTTCTTCTGAAGCTTCTCTCTTTTCGGAAGAAGCCTTCACCACCTTTTCTTCCGAAGTAGTCTTCTTCTGAGATGGTTTCAAGGGAGCCTTCTTGTTCTTCCGAACCTTAGAAGGTTTGGCTTCCGAAGCCATTTTCCCTTCGGAAGAAGCAGTTTCTTCCGAAAGCAACTTGGCTTCCGAGACCAACTTTCCCTTTTTCATCATTTGGACCTTTTGAAGTGGTCCAACTGAGAAACCTTCTCTGACTACTTCTTTTCTAACATTATTTGCATAATGTGTGCTTGCTGGATTGTAGTAACAATCTTTAGCCATGTGGTTGTGCAGACCACACATTATGCATGCAATGTTAGTCTTCTGGGAACTTGCAGGTTGCTGTTTCTTGGGTTTCTTCTCTTCATCAGCAACTTTCCCTTTCGACTTCTGATCCTTCAGTGGGACAGGAGTGCTGGTACTACACTCCTTTCCTGAATCAGGAGTACCTACCACTTGAAATCCGGCAGAAATGAAGACACCCTTTTGCTTAGGGTCAAACTTAAGCTTGGACTCTGCAACCTTCTTAGCAGTCCTTCTAGCAGCTTTAGCTCTGCTTCTTCTTGCCTTGGTGGTCAGGATTTGGTCATCACGGTGGAGATGGGTGTATCCTCCTGTTTCTCCCCTATGGAGGCCACTATTTTTACTTCATCCTCTAGTTCCAATGGAGAAGGGTCAGCAGTTGGAACCTCTTGCTCTTCAGTACCACATCTAGGTAGTCTAATAGACTCATAAGAGTGTGGTGGAGCTATTTCACTGGTTCCCAACCCTTCTTTGTTTTGATAAAACATTTTGGAATGAGAGGTTGATGCAAGAATAGTTTGGAAGCTTTGCTCAGCAATAGCTTGCTTCCTGGCCTGAGCCTCAGCTGTGACTAACTGGGCTTGAACTTCAGAAAGTTTGGAGATCAGATCTTTGATTTGAGTCTTGTAGTAAGTCTTTTCATGTTTCAAAAGAGACACAGTTTTCTCTAACTCATCAATTTTCCTTTGATAGTCAGATTCAGCTCTTTTAAAGTCAGATTTTAGCACATTTAAAGACTCAACCTCAGATCTGATTTCCGAAATGTAATCCTTATACAATTTAACTTTAGCAATACAGGCAGCAGTACAAAGATGTTCATATACCTGATCATCATCTGTTCCGGCCATGAGTGCTTGAGCGGGAGTCACATCCTGTACCATGAAGCTCCAGTCAACTTCCTGAGCAACAGCAGCTGTTTCAGTTGACTTTTCTTCATGCTTGGGAGCAGTGGGATGTGTGGAGGCCTGTGGGGTTCCCGGGTTGTTCTTGGGAGCCTTGCATTCCCTAGCAAAGTGACCAAGTTGGTTGCAGTTGTAGCACCTTGCTTTGCTCTTATCAAACCCAAACTTGCTGTTGACTGGGTTTTGAGGGAATTGCCTTCCAGTTCTCTTGAAGAACTTCTTCGCTCTGTAAGTTAAAAGAGCCATCTGCTGGACAATGTCCATGTACTCCACATCATCTGGATTGAAGCACTCTAGATCATCAAAGCAGTATTGAAAATCACCAGAGTGTCCACTTCCAGAGACAAAGGCACAACTATCCTGAAAGGAGTTGTGTTGAACCTTTTGAGACTTTGGAGTCTCAGGTAGAGTGATGAAGGGTCCAGTATGTGAGTTGTCAGGGTAGCATAGCAACTGATGTTGTGGTTCCATGCTTTCCCTTTCAACCACATGAAGGGCTGAACTCTGTTGGTTATTGGAGTGGTCAGAGGAGTTCTGCATGTTCATCTCCATCTGAAATGCACTTAGGATACCATACAACTCTGTGAGAGAAAGAGTCTTAAGGTCCGAAGTTCTCTTGATGACAACACAGTAGTGAGTCCATAGCTTAGGAAGAGAGGACATGAACTTCCTAACTATGTCTCTGTTCTCAAGAGCTACTCCAATATCCGCCAGAGTATCTACTAGCTCAACATACCTGAAGTATTGTTGAGTCAAGGTCTCACCAGCCTTGAAAGTAAAGTTCTCAAACTGCTGCTTCAAGAGATCTTTCTTGTTCTCTTGAGTTTCCTTGGATCCCTCATACATCAGCTTCAAAGCTTCCCATAAATCTTTAGCTGTCTTGCACTTCTTGAAGCGTCTGTAGACGGAGTTGGGGAGAGCAGTTTGGAGACAAGTCATAGCCCTTTGATCTAGCTCTATTCTCTTCCTATCTTCCTCTGAGTAATCATCAACATCTTTTGGAATGATGCGATTACCAGTGGCAGATGTAGTGCTTGGTATGAAAGGACCATTGACAATGGAGTCCCACATCCTTGAGTCTTGACACTTGATGAATCCTTCCATCCTGATACACCATGTGTCAAAGTCTTCAGGGGTGATCATAGGGGACTTGGTCAAGGTACCAGTTTCCATATCAGCTTGGAGAGAGCAGCCATTTGAGTGAGTGGATTGTGGTGAGGAGTGAAAAACAGGTTGATTAGGATGGTAAGATCTCATAATCAAGAGCCTGGTGCTCTGATACCAATTGCAGGATCGGATTTCGGGTGGTCTTTCTCTCAACTCACTGTGAATCAACACTCGGCAAGCAGTCTATGAAGAGTTGATCACAATATAACAAGTATCAAGCAGTAAGAAAACTTAACAGCAGATAAA